>CAJRST010006668.1:8528641-8682941 GCA_907169785.1 Menidia menidia
TATCTATCTATCTATCTATCTATCTATCTATCTATCTATCTATCTATGCCTCGCCTTACTCTCATCTCTTTACAATTAGAAAGTGAAAAGCAGCAATAAAGGTGGCGGTGTATTGGAGAGCAGTTAATGAAAGACAGGATTACGGGTAAAGGCAGCATCAAAGGGAGATTAGGAAAGGACGAACACACTCACTGAGACAATAGATCCTACTGTCAAGAGCTGCTCAGAGCAAAAGCATTTGAAAACACTCACCAACACACATCTACATGCCTACTAATGTGCATCCAGAGAGCCATCTCTTAAATTAAAATCAAGCTAAAATAAAAATATTCTCAGATGTACCAGCAAGCCCCAAATCAATCAGTTTGTCAGTATATCAAGCACACCCCCTCCACTACTCATTAATTTATGTAGAAAGTTGCACAAGTTGCACAAGACACCGACATGTCGGAAAGTAAAAGCAAACAATTCCATTCAATCTGCGAGCAAGACGAAGCTCAGCCAAAACTAAGAGTGCCTCAAGTTATTTTTTTAAAGAAAAAGATGCATATTTGGAAAGCGCACAATAATTCACATCATTTACGTTGTACTTTTCAGTGTCTTTCAACCTGTCCAGAATTAATACCTTGCCTGTCCAGCAGCACTCCCCCTACGAGACAGGCATATGGTCTCTTTAAGTGGAGTGATAAGCACTTGGGTCTCAATGCTGAACAGGGAGCAAATTGAAAGTGAAGATTGCCTTCCCATAGACTTTATCTTTTCCCACTAAAACAGGGAGCGGGCGGCTACGACTACACCTATTGATTTTGCAATTTCAGCAAATTAAGAAGGAGACAGCCAAGCCTATTAAAGATCTGTCTGTGGCTGAGCTTAGCATGGCTGTTGTGGTCTGTGATGGTGATGTGGAAAGGGAGAGTTAGATGTGCATGCATTTCGGACCACTGTCTAAGTATATTTTAACCTTACTTAGCGTGATGTGTATAAATAAACACGTGGCAGTCACATTTTGATGTCATGGTATGTGACATGTCATCAACTGCAGCAGCCTGGCTAAGGCGTATAGCACTGCTGTGTAAATATGACACAGAGCAATCAGAATGAATGAATTACCCACACATGTGGCCAGCCTCAGGATTTCAGTAATAAAAGAAGCTAAAGGCCATCTGTACCAATCTAATATCTCCAATAATACCAAGCGCAATATGAAGAGTAATGAGAGGAACAGAAATTTCTATAAGTGTGCAGGAAAGGGGTTCAATTCAATTATATACATCAAAGACTGCCAGTCCCTGTAAGTAGGCTGCTGGTTTGTACATATCTATTGGACTGTCTTCATGCTTTTTGAGTGTTTTTTAGTTGTGCTGTTTCTGCTTGATTGGGCTTGAAGGCAACAACAGAAAGAATATATATATATTTTTTTATCTTCTAAGAGGTCAACTGATGCTGTTTTTTCCCTCCAGGAAGCAACTATCCAAGTGCACTAATCCGTGATGTACATTTATTGGCAGGAGGTGAATTCCTCTCAATTTTCAATCTGATTGTGTTATCAGCCTATATGACTTCCATATTGGAGTTTTAATATGGGAAATTCAATAGGTGCAGTGATGGATGATTTCTCTGGTAAAGGGTGCACATTTTTCATACTGATGGGTTTTTGGGTCCTCTAAAAATGATGAAATATGAGTTTTTTTCTTATTGATCATTAGTCTCAGGACTGCACCTGCTTCACCAATTTGTTTCCAATCAGAATTGGCATTAAGATTCATATTTCGCATCACAGCCGCACGATTTTCTCATTATTCATTCAATAACTAGCAGGAATTACAAAGACAAAGAGCAATACAAGATGCCCAATTTGTTCAATTTCCTCTATTGTGATTATTTTTTAAATGCTTTTTCTTCAGCCTATTTTGCATGAAATTTCCTAGTGTTGCCTTAAGGCATATGGAGGTTGTAGAGAAGTAGAAATGAAAATTTTGACCCTTAGCTTATGAGGAGTGCCAAACAGTTTCACAGTTTGCCTTGGGTTATGAAATGGGCTAATTGGCCAAAATGTGAATTAATTCCTGTTTTATGTGGAAGGTGCTTATTCTAAACACTTTTGACATGATGTGGGTATACAAAAAAAAGTGCAGAAGAATAGGTGGGAAAAGTTAGAGGTGTGAAAAAGGGGTGCTTTGTAACTCAACACAGTAATCACAAGTTAATTCATCAATTGCCCTTAGAGGAGATGGCTGCTAATTGTTAGGTAATTAACATGGCAAGCTGTAATTATGTACGCCCAAGGACCCGATTAGTGTTTCTGCATGTCTTATGGGCGCTGAGGGGCTGTATCTGTGTGTGCATGCGTCTAAGCCCATCCTTTGGCTTGAGGACAGATGGCACATTGTCAAAAGCTGACACGTTTTGTTTTCCCTGATGTGTGAGTGTGTGTATGCGTGTGTGAAGAGAGAGCGTAAGAGATGAGCTGTGCCCAGGGACTTGTCCTTTTGTTTCAGCATCGTTAATTAAGTGCTAATTGAGTGTAATTATTTACATCATCACACACAACAAATGGAGATGTCAAGTGGCAGAGGCACAAAGGCAGTTGGTGGGAGGCTGGCAGCTGAGAGCCCTAATCTGTTGATGCCTGCATGGTTACAACCCACTGGCAGCTGAGCAGAAATTATTAGCAACAAGCTGAAATCGCGTTAGAAAACTGTTCCAAAAATGTGGATAGTTGAAACTTTTGAGGTTTTTGGTTGTTTCACTAGTTCATACTGAAGCAAAAACAGGTTAATATACTAAATGCAAACTCTGGAGAGAAAGAGAGAATGGACAGAGTGATGAAGAAGAAAAGGATATGAGACAGAGAGTGACATTGATCAGTCAGAGGGGGAATGAGATGAGGCAGTATCTAGTGTGTTAACACCTACAGCTAATCAACATGACAGAGTTTAGATTTGCCCTCGAAACAACATGTAAACACACGGATGGAAGGACACGCATGTCCATATTATCAAACGCACATACTGAAGCTTGAGTGAGATAATTGTCACACTTTATTTAGTCATTTCTCTAAACAATTCACACTATTATGATTCTTTTGATCTCTATGAGCATGTAGATGCATCCTTATGGAGCGTTTGAGAATCTTAAAATCTTCCTCTTAACACTTGCATTTTATTTTTCTTTATCTCCAAGAAAGTGCTCAACCCTGACTCAAATTTTGATGCAGCTGGACTAATATCCTTTGTTCCAAGACAAAAGAACAACAATAAATCTTAATCATTTTGTCACACCTGTCTACACGTAAACTTTTTTAAAAGTTCAAAATGCAGGGTCTCCATTGGTTTGAGGATTCTGTGAAGCATAAAGAACATGGGAAGTTGAATGGCTGCGAGCCTTGGTAACAAAGACAGAGTATGCCCTGAGACAGGAGAATGAATGTCACTTAAAAATTAATTTACAAAAGGTCATGTAGCGACAAGGCTTGGAAAAAACTAAATTTGGGCATCGTAACAAACGTGTTTATAAAGTGTTCCTGAATAGTATGTTTTTTTTAAGATTCCCAGTTGTGGCATATTGCTGTTTTTAGATTTTAAATACTGATATGAAGCCAACATACATTTAAGTTACAATTCAATATTGCAGTGGTGACTTGTATGTTAACAGGCTACATGCTGCGCAGATGCGGACCTTCACATGGAATACTATGTTTTACTCCTCCTTTGTAACTCTTGCATGTGTTCCATTAAAAAAGAAACAAACACTTAAGAATGGTTTAGTGAAATGATGCTGCTGACAAGCTTATGATCAAGACTGAAGAGTGAGCAATGAGAGCAAATAAGGACAACTTGATATTCCCTTTGCATGCTTGTATGCATGTGTGTGTGAGCCTTTGTGTGCGTGTGTTAGTGTGCACGTGTTTGCAAAGAGAGCTTAAGTGTGTGTTTATGGGGGTGTGAGTGTATAGAGGGGGTTAAGCAGTGGGGTATTCTCGCCTCTGGTCAGAGGTGGAATTAATTTTAGCTGGCAGTCCCACGCTGCGGTCATTTGGTTTAAAGGGAGGTGTTATTATCCTGATTTGCCCGAAACGGCTGGGGATTGGATACCCGACTGGCAGCTAGAAACTCTCTTTTAAAGACAAAGGGGAGTGTGTGTTCTTTTATGACGGTGGAAAAAAAAAGAGTAGGAATTCAGCAATATAGAGGAGTCAAAGCTAGACAGATAATGAAAATCTGTTAGATTTTTGGTTCCCCAGATAAATCTAACACATATTTTTAATGTTCTTGCATATTTGAAAGGGTGGATATAAATACTAATGTTCGGGTGTTGTACTAGCCACAATTAAACACAACTTCAGTGTGGCAGAGAGCACTTTTAAAACATTTAATCAGTCAAATGATGAATTATTGCTTACACTGCAGATGCCACTGGGAATTAATGCGATTTGAAATATATCGGTAACCAGTCTGATCCTGACCAAAATGTGATGGAACCTCTGCATTGGTCAGTGTTAAAATAAATGCATTGTTTACATATACACACATATACTACAAAAGCCAATGGCATCAGAAACATCCACACTTGCATGCACAAAAATAAATACATGCACAATTCTGAATCAGAGATGGTGGTTATAAAATCATTTTAATGTTTATTCTTCACTATGAGCCTAAGTCGCCATTTCATTAAATCAAAGATCTATCTTCTAACAAAAATACCCAAATGACCACATTCTCCAGTTTAAATACCAGCCATCTGCCAAGGAGGGCCTTTTCAGAGGTCCAATCATTTGCATAACCAAAAGATTATTATTTTTCCCCTATGAAAGTTGAAATGACTGTATAATTATAATGTAGTGGATTAGAATGAGGAAAAAACATGCCTTGATGTCAGAGAAGATTGCTGAGTAGTCACTATAATCGCTGCTTAGGTTTTTAATCAGAGTGAAATATGGGCCATAAATTATTGCCTTTCATGCAAACTTGTGTTTATGCACCAGCGCATCACAAATCTAATTTTTCAGCATTTTTAAGAGGCTTAAAAGATAGTTATTTTTACTCAGGAACTCTGAATTAAAAATCATTCGGGTATACTTTCACTCGTGGGGATTATGTTCTATACTGTAAGGTTTTCCCAGAATTACATTAGAAACTTGAAATAACCTGCCCTTGCTTCAGCACAAATGTTCCACAAATGCTTATACACGTCCACCAAATGAGACACAGAAATAAAAAACACGTTATCAGTCTTTAGCTTGCTGTTTGCATTGTATAATGTCAGCAAACCTTTATCTTGCTGTCCATAAGGAATGTTTTCCTTCACTGTATGTTTTACTTTATTCGGTAATCTGGAACTCGACAGTATGTGCAGTTAAATCTTTTAGCAGATTCACAGTACTATACCCTAGTTTAATGTCAAAATAAGTACTCGTATATTAATATAAATATATTCCAACCAGAAGGTGAAAGATGGTTCTATTAAAAAACCTCAGCATTCAATTGCTGAGATAAGAATGCTCTAAGCTTTGAACAGAGAAAACGGGACACACAAGTACAGTTGGGTTTATCTATGTGCTCCATTCTTGCTTCCCACACGCTAAACACAGCAAAGTCTATGATTCCTGCACACCCCTTATCCCTAACAAAGCAGCAAAGCCAATCCATTGTGTTGGATCCATCTGTAACAAATTCATACATCCACATCGACACACCAGGAAAGGAGGCACCCCAGGAGTGAGGAGAGAGAGATGGAGTGATGAGAGGAGAGATGGAAGGATATATTTCTGCTTCTCTTTTTGTTTCATTGGTGGCATTTGTAATCAGAATCATCCCCCCACCCCTTTGGTCTTTACAGCTGCAAATTGCTTTGCCACCTCTTCCCCCAGCAGTCTGTCCAGCCAAATCCGCCCATGATGTATCATTATCACAACTTTGGGTAGAAATCCATAGAATCAATAGGTTTGTCAGGGAAACTCTCTCTGGGATTGGTTACATGCTGTTAAGCTTGTTTTTTTCTACTTCTCAGGACTATCCTGCCACAGGCAACAGAAAAACATTACTGAGGATATACATAAAAGCTTTACAGGCATTACATAGTAAGCAAATGCAAGCGTTAAAAAAAGAATGTGCTTCCAAAATGATACAAATCTCTTTTGTATTTTTCCATTTTGTCTGTCCCATCTTTCTATTGGGCCTTGTGTTTGCCTATGTCTGTTTTTTACTTCATTAGTTGAACTGGTCAGCGGGAGCTGGGTGGACGTCTCTTCCCATGTAATTACTGTCCAGTAAACAGGTCAGAAGGGTAGAGTCCAGCCGCAGCTGCCGCAGCTTTCAGCAAGTCACACACATTTACACACAAGCACATGCACGCAAACCAGACACACACACTGTGGATCCTGAGCTCTCAGAGTGGTATTGATTGGTTGGGCTGTGACATCTCCTAAGCCATGTCACCCCTGTGAAAGAAGCCTCCAAATTGACCAATAATAAAGTGGTGGAAGTTGTAGTGGCACTCTCCAGGGAGCTGTCGGTGTGGACTGTGTCACCATGTTTGTGGATGAGGCATGTGTCTGTGTATTCATTTGAATGTAGTGGATTTTTATGTGTACCTCTTTACTTGCAATTCTCATCAACATTACAGTGACCATCCCAGTTTAAACACAGTTTTAGCAGCTTTTCTTATGCAAACTTAAACGCACAATGCACACAACGTGAAGTGTACTGAGATTTTGCTTGCTTTTATTGTTATTTTAAATTAATTTGACTTTTTTTTTCAGAAAAAAGCAATTGTTTGCAAAACTTTAAGATCATCAATACACTGCAATTGACTGGATATGTACATATCAGAACTTATAAAGAAACTGCCAAATATTAAACACCTAAACTTATTGTTTATACGCTTTGTGAAAAGTCATAGTCATAATTATATTAATAGAAAAGCTTCTGTTTATGTTGTATTTTACTTAAAGCTGGAACAAAAGTGAAAAGTGAACTCTCAATGTAACTAGTGTTCAAACTCGTCTCATACCGGTCAGCACTTGGTATAGCAATGTGTAAGTAATCTGTGGTGGCCAGAATGAAAGTTACCTCACACTATTGACATTTATAACATGTTACAAATAGGCTTTCAAATATTATTGGCATGAACACACTTTTTCTCAGACTCCTTGCTTACTGACTCATTAATCTTCACTTGAGAGACAGAGATCAGCCTTTATACAAAACGAAGTTATTTCGTATGCGTGTGCCTCTATATGCACAGACGTTCCAAAGCCAACCTCATTATAGTGCCGCTTTATGCACAAAGACTGTGGGGTCACATTGATTTGACTCCCTGGAGTATTAGCATGGGATTACAGCAGTCAACAGGCCTTCATTAATGTGTGTATGTGTACGTGTTTGAGGGAAAGAGTATGAGATGAGAGAGATGAACCAAGGGTAATTAGTACATAGAATAGTCATTCAACATTCAGCTTCTGTGCCACAGAGTTTGTCTGTGTGCAAGACTGTGAACGATAGGGTGAGTGTATTTGTGTGCCCTCATTAATTCTTTGTACTAATACAACCACCACCCCGCTTGAAGTGTTAGACTCTTACATAGCTTCTCATCTTTATGATTTAACACTTTGATCTGAGAGTTTGATTGTATGTGAGGGGGTGGATGCAAGTTAGTTAATGTTTCTATGAGTATGTATTCCCCTTTGTATTAACTTGTGCCTGTGTGTTCTTACGCTTGTGTTCGATAAATGGGCATGAATATGCAAATGAGCGTGTTATATCTTCACCTTCGTGTCAACTTGTGTGTTCCCATCAGAACATATCAAACAATTGACAGTTGCTCTGTGTGTGTTTAATGGCACTCATTTCAAACGCTTGATTATTCATCATTACAATTTGCATAACTTTGAAGTATTCAAAGTATTAGTGAGGCAATTACAATAATTAACATGGGAATCCATGTCAATGAGCCACTGCCAGGAGGCAAGTGCAATTACAGCTATGCTAATTACAGTTTGATTAAGCTTTTAAAGAACAAATGGCTTATGTAACTGAACACATTCAAGAGGCAAGACATACCGCCCCCCCCTCCCCAAACTACCTGCACGCATGCTTATTATCCGACCACCTGATAGTGAAAGATGCAAGTTAACAAATGCGTACATGCAGGCAGAGCACGCTTCCCCACACGCATGCTTCAAACGGAAAGCTGCACCCCCACCCCCACATCATGTACCCAACTAACCCCCACCCTTTTGTTTTGCCCGCCAGTCTTTTCGTCCAGACAAGAAGACAGGATGTGTGTGTGCATCTTCGTTTTTTTTTTTTCTTCTTTCCATTGAACAAGAACAATTTGCTGTCCGATGTTGGAAGCCTCATTGTAGTGACGGGGCCTAAATTAAAGTGTGGGCTTATTAAAGTCTGCGTGTGTGTGTCTGTGTACGTAGGTCTGTGTGTGCGCCTGTGCTCCTGACACTGATCCGCCCAATAAACTCAGTGTCCGTGACTAAGAGTGCGCTTGCAGCAAGACAGACACAATTGCCTGTTAAGTCGGTGTTGCTTTTATTGGGCTTTTCTGAACAATCACTTGATGCGTGTCACAACTCAAACTAACATCAAGACAAACTGAGATTATTTAATGAATTAATGTAGCCTCCTCTTCACTGAGGGCATGGGGGTGCAATGATTATCTATGCACTTCCCTCGCACCTTGCGCTGTTTCATTTGCCATGCTCCATGTCTTTATTTTTCTTCTGAATTTGATTTTTCATAGCTCAGCGCAGTGCTGTTCTCAAATAATTTTTCTGCCTTTTTTATTTAAAAAAAAAAACCTAAATGGAAAAGTGATTTGGATTTTTTTTCTCACTAAACATGCCCAGGAGCTTTGGTCTTTCGAGCACAAGGTAAAAGAAAAAAAAAAAGAAAAAGAAAACTATTGAACTCAGCTGTATTCCATCCATGTCCATTTAGATTTTTGAAACCTTTTTTTCTTCTTTCACAAATCAAATGAGTAGTTTTAATCTTTTATCGTGGGTCTGTGCCTCATTAAAATGTATTGCTTCTTTTGTCCAGTGAGGGCTTGCCAGATTCAGAGACATGACCCAATTTTAGTCCAATCTCATTGCTGAAAACAACTGTTTTAACAGACTCTTAAGAAACTGAAACCTTTTTTTGTGTCCATGTTTGCAAGATCCTATTGTAACACTTTCAATTCAAGTAAATCAAAGTAAGAAAAGTGAAAGTGTCTTCGTTTGAGTCAGTCGGGTTCAACTTGTCATTCAGTTTCATGCCAGGGTCACGAAAATAGAAATAAGATGCTGTTTCAAAAACTCTAACAACTGAACGCTGTTTATTTGTTATGACTTACACGAATGACTAATGTATATCCACATGGTTTCAAACTCTCTATGCTTCCAAATAACCTTGTGTATGCAGTTTGCTAAGATGCTATGTGGGTATTTATGTGCACCGATATGATGTGCATGCGTATAAATACAGTACTTCCAAATGTTTGTGTGACAGTGCTTATGTGTGTGTTTGTGCTCCTATCATCATTATCCTAGTCAATACCCACATGTCCACATATTGATCACTTTATCGATGAGCAATGAATGATCTCAGGCTGCAGAGAGCTTTGTGTATCTGTTTAGACTTTTACTGAGACCACACATTGAGATCAGCTCAAGTTCAGTTAAAGATCACCTCCAGGGCAAGATTATTGGCTCTTAGATGGTTTACAGGCCATATTGAATACACATGTGATCAGTGTTTCAAATAAAAATGCATTTGCTTGCATGCGCAAGACTTCTTTTTTTGTGGCTATTTCTGATTCGGTTAGATTTGCCCTCAGGATACATTCTTTAACACACTTCTAATCATTAAATGTAAGATTTGCAAGCTAAAGGTGTTATTCTTTCTCTGCAGGCATGCTGATCAAAAGTTTGATGCTGATGAAAGTGTAAATTATAAATCAGAGTTGCATGCATTTGTTCATTTTGTTTTGCCATTGAATCATCCATACAGATCCTTAGAAGTCAGAATATTAGATAAATCTTGCACTCTTTGCTGACTGACAAAAGACTAAATTTTATAGATTGTATTTACCATGAGATGAAATAATTTGCTCTGGCTTTGCTTTTGAAATTCCTTTTGAAATGGCAAAACACGCATGTAAGGATTTGATTTAACTGTGTTCTCTTCTATATTTTATGTAAGGTGTGTGAAAAGCACTATACATCTCCCAGCTGATGGGAGTTTTGCCGCTCATCCACTAACTTTAACGTCCTCCGCTCTTACTGAAGATTAATAAATGATTCCATGATATTGATGTTTCCAGAGTCTGATGTTCAACAGACCTCTGCACTGTGAAAAGTAGCAAACTACTGAAAACCAGTTTCAGCACCAGAAAGAAATACATCTGGCCTAATGGGATTGATATGACTTTCTTCCTGCCTCATTCTGACATAACTTGGATAACAGGACAAGTTTAGTTATTAGAACAAACGTGAGAAAAGATGTAACTCAATGTGTACTAATTATAGATATTAACCATTATATTTCCATGACAACATTGTGGCATACTGTAATGTGTGTCAACATATTCTGTTTGTCTGCAAAGAGGCTGCAGGCCTCTTAAACCCCCCCCCCATACTTTTCACTATCACTTTTCCTTCTCCCTCCACCACCCCTGCCTTAACCCTTCCTCCTTCATACCCCCAGGGTGTCCTGAGACTCTTCATTACTGTCGCCATGGTAACACCTCAACCATCCCAGGCACTCCTCTCCACTCACCCATCTTCCTTCACTGACTCTTTCTATCCCTCTGTCCTTTTCTTCCTACCGTCCCTTCACTCTCTTCAACCCCCCCACCCCCATCCCCACCCTCCACACACACACACACACACACACACACACACACACACACCACAGTCCCTCCTCTCAAAACATGGCTTCCGGACAAAAAAATCACCAAATCACAGCGGCAAGTGGGGCATATGATGATGGGACGACCCCCTGAGGTTTTCATCTCTCCCCAACCAGTCCTTAAATGACTGGAGCAATCATAACGTCCTAACACTTTGAAGTCAAGACTCAGTTCCACTCTTTTCACTTTCCCCGTCTGTCTGTCCGTCATACCTCTGTCTGTATCCCTTTTTCTTACACGCTTTCCTCAAGAGTCAAATTGGCTGACTTTTGGGTCTATATTGCCATGACAGAGGGATGTCGTGCTGACTATTTCTCAACCAAATCAGTTGGCATCCAATTAAACATGGGAATATAGATCTCACGCCTCATTTCTGAGGATTAGTATTCCCTTTGAAAATGTCTGTTTGAAACATGGCCATGATGAAAACACACACACACATACACACACAATATACATGCTGAGAAACATAAGTACTGATGGCTTTTTGCCCTCCAGGAGTTACATGATGATCAGCTGTCATTATTGCTTGCCTTCATGTTGGCGACAGTTGATGATACGAGCATGAGGTTTACAGCCCCTGTTGCTTCTCCACTGCAAGCTCGATCTTATACACAAGCACACAGTAGGTACATTTATGCACAAAAACACACACAGAGACACACTGGATGAGATCAGTTCTCCCATGCCACCTCTGCGCTTTGTAGCAATGTTTTAATCATGATCGGGTTTGTTTGTAATTATAAACACTCTGAGACTCCCATATCAAAGAGCTTGGTAGAATTCAGGCCTGTGGGTAACTTTGGTTGCTATTGAAAAATGCACACTCTTCTACATACACCACCGAGCACACACACCTAAACATTTCACTTCAAAAGCAGACCCTTCTCTCTGAGATGTCTGAGCAGCTTTTGCATACACCTTGGAGGCCTTTTGCCCAGAGCCCGAAGGTCAGCCCAAGTTGTTTGTGCTTGTCGTGTTGAGCCGTCCCCAGGGCTCAGCTGCTTCAGAGGCCAGGCCCCACTTTTTTACACCGCAAATGCCCATCCTTCAAAGTCAGCCCTCAACATCTGAGAGACACAAGGCTTTGAAAGCTTAAGTAAGAAATGGTCTCTTTATTTTTTCTGTTTCTGAGTAAAACAAAAAAGTTGTCAACGTATAATTTACATGCATGTTTCATTTGGGGTTAGGAATGCTTCGCACTTTCTTTTTTTGATTATCTGTAATATTTTCTGAAATATTTTTTCAATTCAGTATGAAATCACCATTTTTCAATCTAATAACAAGCATTATTTGAGTTCGGCCCTCTGTGAGACTCGCCTGTGAGCAGTTTCTGAGGGGAACGTCTTCATCAACAGATAAATCTCTTGAAACATGTGAATACAGAATGTATCTCATAATTCATATTGACATGCCAATATGATATTATTTGACTCCATAGAAGTTAGAGAAAAAATGATTAACTATCGTGTTTCACTAATCGGTAAAGTCCCGAATTTCTTTCCCCACCCTGCTCACCTCACGCTGTTATGCTATTTAAATAAAGGAAAAGAAACATTTAAAACATTTTACAAGTAGCGATATACATACAGTATGTATAAAAAAATCCCTTAAGACAACACAAGGACTTTGAGACCAAGACCTAAGCTAAACACGAGATTGTCCACAGATAAGCACAGAGGGAAACAAAAAAACAGTGAGAGTGAATATTTATTGGTGTTAAATACACTGATTGTTTTATGAGTTTATTGAAGTGTTGACGTCATGGAATGGATAAGTGAGAGCATTTCATCAAAGCAGGCCGCAGTCAGCCATTTTATTAAAGCTTGTGTGTGTGGTTTAGTCTACATTGGTAAAATCACAGGCGGGTTAATATGAGTATGTGGGTGAATAAGATTATTTGTGTTCTTGCACTTAAGGTGCTCAAGTGTTTCTTAATGATCATAATATATGTATCCAAAACAAAAGTTCCTATTGAGGGGGTCCCAAGATGTAAACTGTTTGACCAATGAATTTCAATAAAACATTGGGCAAGGCCCCTGGATCAAGTCGAAGACCTGCATCTAACTTCAACATGAATTATAAAAACGATGTCTTTGAAAGCGACCTTGTACTTTCACTTTACTTTTTTTCCCCCCACTCTATAAAGACCATGAAATGAAAGAAATATTTGTTGTTGTTGGGGCAAAGAAGTGCATGGTGTCTCTAGAGTCATTTTCATTCACAGATAAACACACGGCAGCATCGGTAAACAAGATTCACAGGGAAAGAGTGAGACACATTTGATAGTCATAAAGGATTTTTTCCCCTCAACGAGCAGAGATCAAATAAACCCTGTGTGTCTGAGGTGCCGCGTAGCCTCAAGCTGCGAAGCATAAATTTAGAACAAATCTTGTTTCTCTTACAAGGGTATTACTTTAATTTCTATGCTTGAGTAAAAAAGGGAAATGTGGGGGGCAAATTATAAAAAAAATAAAAAATGAAAGGGTGTAGAGGTTAGGAGCACATCTTCGATATAACTTTCATCTAGCAGAAAACATGCTTGTTCAAGTTGTCACCTCATACCACCTGACCCTGTAGCTCCTTTCTAAAAATCAGTTTTGTTTCAAAATGAAAAAGCAATTTTCCTTGGGTTTATAATCCTTAGTAATAGTCAACCATCATTTTTAATCTTTAGATGCATTTTAAATCCAAGCTGTAATGTCTTAACTCTCCACCAAGGTCAAATATCTTAGCAAATAAGGCTTAAGCTTTGTTTTATATGAAAGAATTACATGATTAATACCAAAGAATTAATCACGTACTCTTCAGATCTCCCAGATTGGGTTTGTGCTAAAGGATTATGCTGTCCTACTTTTTCACATGGCATAAATTGACATGGAGGTTTGTTTAGCAAAGTACTGCTAAATAGATTCTTTTTAACTCTTTAGCAGCACAGAGAGCCTTTATGGCAGACAGCACCATTCCATAATACTGTAGCTGTCAAAGTAACCCACTGTGTGTGTCATTGTGCATTGCATCTTCAGTGAATATATTTTTTTCTTTTCATTGTTACCCAACATGACTTTTAGGATAATAACTTTCTGTACACCATGACGCACTAGTGCTGTACTTAACAACAAACGAGTGCAGTGCGTTAGTTTTTCTTTTCAATGTTTCTATTTCTGTTTTGCAAATAACTTCCGTGGCCATTACGACTGTCATAATTTGAAATTCCAAAGCCAAATCATCAGCAGCCACCTCAGTATTTACGGCCCCCCAGGAGAACCACCTTTTATTCATGCACACTGTTATAAAGTGGACAGCAGTTTCACTTCTCAACCCCCTCCTATGAGTCCAGACAAATCATGATTTATCATTCACATGATTTATGATTTATTTGAATTCCAAAGTACCACCATCTACTCAGCTTTTCGTTTATATACGCAGCCACTACAGATAAAGTAAAACTACATGTAGATGCATTGGATGATTTCATTCAAAACCTGTTCATGTGTTTATTATGCACAATAAATCTAAAACCACTTGGAGTGTCACAGCAATCTGTTGCCTCCGCTGCACTTTTATTGCTGGGCAAAATGATAAGTTGCTTTGTAAATTGCAGGATGGCGAAACATGCATATTAATTGGAATTTTCAGATGCTCATGCATTTTGTTGATGCTAAATGAGTATGTGCTGAATGTTTTGTGACAGGGCTTCTATTGCCGTTTGGCTACATTGTATTTTAAGCAGCAAAAATAGACACATTTATGATATATTTGAGCCACATTTACCATTTACTATTTGTGTGTGTATCTTAAAACTATTTACTTTTATAACACAACGGTTCGGTTGGGTTTCTTTGTTTCGCAAAGAACATTTTTATGAATCATCTGACATAAATTGTGTGCTGTTGTTATGAGTACATGTGATTATCATTTGAAAGGTTATGGTTGACCCTCTGCAGTCAGTTGCATTTAGCATCTTTTTTGAGTCCCTCTGCCCTCTTGTTTCAGATTACTTTGAATATCACCTAGCTATGACTGTGGATCTAATGAATGTTGATGTCTCTATATGTGTCAGATATTGCACAATAGAAATGTTTCAGTAAAACTCACTGTGTGGGGTAATTGGTGCTGTTTAAAAATGCATCAGGTTCAGCATGGCGGTGTAGATACATACACGCTCGCACACGCACACAGTTGCGTGCTCGGCATTTTCTGATCTGACCCGTCAAAACTCATTAAGGCTTAAAACATATTTCCAACTGACACCCAAAGTCTCCATTAGAGAACCGCCAATTACCACTGAAAGGTATCCCCCCACCTGCCTGCCACATTTGCATATGATTGGAGCGATCAGTTAAAATGAGAGCATTTTGGAGCTGCTCAAAAATTCACAGTACGCTGCCAGATCAAGGGAGGAGGATGTTGGGCGGGGGGGTGGCATAGTAATGTGAAGTCAGCGCTTTAACTGCAGGTTTAAAAGTTGCCTGGACTGCGGGGGTGAGAGTGGGGTTACGTCCTCGAAATTGTGGTGATAAAGTAGATTCAACTTGGACAGCAGTGTTCCATCTTTGCACATCGCTCGGCAATCGAATGTTTTGCTGCACTGCAAAGTGGATTTAAATATCTCTAATTTGAATACATTTCAATACAAGGACAATACATAACACTCACTGAACACGTCGGCCTATTGTGGGAGTTAAGAGAACCAGCAGTGCTATTTAGATCATTATGAATGTTTTAATGGCAAAGCAATGCTCGCAGATGTTTTTCTTGGAATCCTTTTTAGAACATGTAAGAGTTGATTGCTCTGTGTGTGTTTGAGGGCAATGGAGAGAAAGTGAGAAACATTCAGGGTCTTTGCATCATGTTTTCAAGAAAAGCAGCACTTATACCCATTATAATCAAGATCATTCATGTCCTTTCTCAGTGTCCATCTGTTTCTCTGCTCTTTATTCTTTTGTCTCTTCTGTCAGTCTGATTGTCTGACCATTACCGCCTTGATAAAGTTGTCTGGAGATGAGAAGTCAAGTCTTCAATCAGTGCACAAGTAGGCCAGTAGATGTGAATCTAAACATATGTCAATCTGAGACATAATCACCAAGTCCATGGATGAGGTGGGAACTGTAACAATGGATCCTATGGATGCGTTAACATACACACACAAACACAATTGTGTGTATATATATATATATATATGCATTCACATGCACAGTCAGTCATTTAAGGTGACATGGAGTCCTTTGGAGCAAGAGAGATGCTTTCTAATGAAGCCTTTACACAGGTCTTTTAAGGCCATACAGTTACCTTTCATACAGCATCATAATGTAAGTGTATAGTTGGTAAAGACTGGAGGTACAAAAACTACCTAGTTAACTTGAATTTAGCTCCAAGTCTAAAGTTCAAAGGGAAAAATTATCCACAGCTGTGTCTTGCACTTCGATGTGGTAAAAGTTACTAAACACGATGTCACATTAGCTGATATAAATGGAAACCATGCCACACCGATCACAAAAAAAGGAAGAAGGGGGAAAAATAAAAACTTCTAACTGCTCTGTAGCTCTAGTGATGATATCCTGTTGAGACTGAGCTTAAATTGCACCGGATCAGGCTGTCAGTCCTTGCTAAATGTGACAAAATTAGAATATTAATATAATAGGTTGAGATAATGTGAATTGGGTTATTATCCTCCTGTTGGGGGTGGGGGGTGATGACATTGATTGTAAGGTGTGACACATTTCTTTATATGCAACAGACAGTAATGACTGTGCTGATAGCAGGCCGATCATTATCACCATAATCATCATTGGTATAATCAGTACTGTTTTCAGTGGCAGATTGCTTTAAGCCTTTTATTGGTTGTCCAAAGTGTGATGTGGACATGAAAGGGCACATAGACAAACAAATGTGGGGACGCACGCATATACACACACACGGATAAACCCTCCAGCTCTAAACGAGTCTCTTCATTGTTTCTCGTGTGATTAAAACCGAGTGCTGCTGAGTCTCTTATATTGTCATCAGCCTGCTTTTGTGATTTGTTCTGTATATGTGTGTGTATTTTCTCTTCCTGCAGTGGCCCTGCTCTAAATGAATGTCGGCTTGCCTTAGTCCAAGCATAGGCCCCAGTGCAGCCGATCGATACTTCATTAGCCTGGGATTGTCTTGTGTCCATGCAACCTTGAAGCTGTTCCTTAATTACCCCAGCATTAAGGCCCTGGATGGTGCTACACACCACGCTACACTGAGGATGACCAGACCCAACAAAGCAGTGACCCCACCCCTGTCAACCCCCCACACCCACCCCCACCCAGCCTTCCTACATCATATTCAAAGATGTTCAGATGCACATGCATATACATACACACACACACACACGCACCCACACACACCCACACACACACACGCACCCACACAGACAGACAGACCCTCCATACAGGAACACATACAGATGCATGCACCCAAGTCGACATGGATTTATGCACGCTTGTGTGGTTCTTTTTCTTTTTATATCTCTTACACATGTATACACAAATAAAGAGCACCTTGAGGCAGCAGTGCAGTGCAGGGATTTGATTTGGGGAGGGGGGGGTGAGACGGGAGCAAGCGGGTAAATTGAGGGCAATGAGAGATGTAGAAACACAGAGTGGGGGAAAAAAGGGATGGATGAATTTTATGAATTCCTGTTGATTATTTAAATGGTTTATGATGGTAGAATTCTAAAAGCTTTTTTTTTTTGTGTTCCAATAAGTTGAATAAGTATAGTAAATCTTTGCATTATGTGTGTGATTTCAACACTTAGCCAACAATTATGCCAACAATAAGTAAGCCAAAACAATACAGCCCTAGTAACAATTTAAGCTCTGTTTGTGGTGCAACTTATGTTACTCACCTCTTTTTGAAGATGCGCAGCAAAGAGCACAAAAGATAAAAATTTTAAATGTCACCAGACTTGACATTTTGACCATGCATGTGTGTATGTATGCATTTCTATAAAGTGTGTAGATACATGTTTTCATCACGGTGCCTGTGCATTTGTGTGCTCATGTGTGCATTTCGTCTGAATGTCAGTCTAATCCTTCCCATTCAAAAAGAACAGGGTTTTTTTTTAGGGGGATGGAGAGTTAGGAAAGGGGAGGAAGAAATGGGAGGCATGAGTGGAAAAGATTATGTAGAGACGAGGAGACAACGAGATGTAAATAAATCTTTAAGTTTTAGAGTTTTAAATTCTGTTGAGCTGTTAATGTTAGTACTTGGGAAAACTGAAATAATAGTGGGGATAGTCAGGCAGAGTGAGGCATGAAGAAAGATGAGAGGCAGTAGAATGTGTTCAAATAGATCATTACAATGAAAAAGAGAAAGGAAGGCAGCGAAAGGCAGACAACGGAGGCAGATGAAGAGGAGGAAGAAGATGAGGAGTAAGGGAGAGAAAGGGTGAGATGTGGAAGGAGAGGTAGATGGGAGGGAGGGGGTAGAGGGGTTGTGGGGTGCAGTCAAATGGCACTCATGACAAATGACATCCCCTGTCTCCCAGTCCCCTCTCCTCAGCACCATGATTTGTCATCTCCACTTCTGACATTTTTCATCGCACTATCAAATCACCCTGACAGAATGATATTTTCTAATTCTCCCAGCCTTGGAGCATGCCAGAAATAATGGCTTCCACATGCTATGCACACTCCTTTTCTGTTTCTTTACCTCTCTCTTTATTTTCAGTTTCGCATAAACATCCAGTGATTCTTTAATAAAGAGGAAATGTCGCATTGGGAAAATGTTTTACAGGGGACTTGACTGGAATCAATCTGCTTCAATCATT
This sequence comes from Menidia menidia, assembly GCA_907169785.1. Lineage (NCBI taxonomy): Eukaryota > Metazoa > Chordata > Actinopteri > Atheriniformes > Atherinopsidae > Menidia > Menidia menidia. The sequence continues at coordinate 8,547,351 of CAJRST010006668.1, forward strand.
TGAGTTGTCTCATTTAAGAGGTGGCACGTGTCACTGTCAGAAGGTGTATCGCTAACTTTTTTCGATTTGTTGATTTGACTGAGATGAGCAAAATACATAAAAATGAGTACTTTTATCTAATCCGGGTGCATGAAAGTTAAATTGTCCTTCATACATTGCGAGAAGGAATGTTTTTTATAGAGTGAATGGTTTCAGAAACATTTGCCCGACAGTATTTTTTCTTTTTCTCTTTTTTTGTGGTGAGCATATTGATAATCCTTACAGTAGTCTTTTATCATTTTCATTATGACAGGAACCTTGACTAGTCCCCACCTGCTGAGCCTTTGACTTTCCAACACCTCAGTCTCCATTGTTTTATTGACTATCAATGAGGACATTGTCTTATCTTCCACGACCCAGCTTTTCCATAATCCGGGTCAAGGCTCTGAAAATGAGTTTATGGCTAATTCCATGTCAGCAGGAGATCACTATCACTGTGGCCCAAAGGCATACAAATTATGGATCCATTTTTTTTCTTTGTGACTGCTGGCTTTGGATCTTTGGATTTTTCAAAACTGAGCAATGTTTGACACTGAACAGCAAGAAAGATGAAGCATCATCTTGGATGTTAATTTTGAGGAACAGCGGGTATTGTCAAATAGTAAGGGACACAAAGAAGAAAAAAAGTTGAAGTTTTTCTTTTGTCATATCGGTCACACATTATATTTGATTAAGTACTTCTGCTTTATCATTTAAGTAATTTCAATTTGTTTGTTGAAAGTAAGCCTTTAGAATACAGCCACGTGTCCATATAAAAGTAGAAAAATGTTACTACTTTATTTTGTAAATGTAAATATTGTATTTCTGTAAAAAAAACAACCAAACAGTATATATTCAAAGCTGTTCAAAATGTTGTTCGTTCTGAAAATATATTGTGGGGGTAAAAATACCCTCCAAACAAGTTTTTTTTATTGTATTCTTACTGTATGTCCCAGCTTTATAACCATGATTTTTATTAGTTATCAAGCGATAGTCTGTTTTTGTTTTAGGTGCGTTTTCCTTTCCATGAGTGTTACCCTCGTTTTAGACGTAGTGTTGGATCAGGGCTAATTGTGCACCATCCAACAAAGGATCAGCATTTCACTCCAAGCAGCTCCCGGGTGTTGTTGTTTAATGTAATAAATGTCATGTATGCATGGCTTCACATGCGCTTCGTTAGCAGTTTAATTCTAACCATTAAGCATCAGCAGTGCCTCCCAGCTATGAGCCAGCATCTGCTAATGACACTTGCACTTAGCGGAAATCATCCCGTAGTGAAGGATAAACATTGTTCTTGATGCTTTACAACCAGCCACTGTGAAACTTTCTCATTATTCATGGCTATAAAATACGAGTCATGATTATACACTATTAAGTCAGAAGTTATTCTTAACAAGTAAATTTGGTTCTGGTTATCTTTATCAAAGAGATGGTATTTTCATAGCTTCACTTCATAAGTAAATTACATTTGGTTTCCTGCCAAGACATGTTTTTATATATAAAGAATTCTATACAATTAATTATCATCATAATTTATTCTTTTTGATTTAGTTGGACATTATCATGTGGGAGGTGGTATATTCAAACAGGCTGTTAGTATTGCAGAAATAATGGAAAAAACTCAGCTTTGGGAGTGGCTGCAGTTAGAAGTGAATCGTAGCTAATCAAGGATAGTTGAGCTGTCTGAATGCTGTTCTGCTGGACTTAATACTTACCCATGAGCAATTTTTGCAAGAGGTCATTGGGTCTACTTACAAGTTTAAGCATTTAAAGTTAACTTGGTCTCTTTTCTTGTTAGTCAAGCCTATGACCATGCTGCTAAAATACAAAGTAGTTTGGCAGTGACACGTTAAAACTGAGAGAATATTAAAGCAATTCCAACTCTGCCAGCTTTGAGATTGGGCTACAGTAAAGAGTAATACCAGAGCAGAAGAGATCAGTTTTCTATCATCTGAGAATTCTTTTAAAGATGAAATAGACCTCATAAATGAGTCTCAATGATAACAGATGTATGGTAAATGATAGAGTGAAGATAATATGGGAAATTGGGGGAATAGTGTCTGGAGACCAAATCAATTCATTTCAAAGAAGGGATCTATCGTGGGTTCAACTTTTTTTTTATTTCAAGGTACATTCTGTGCTTTGCTACAGATTTCATACCACATCTTACACATCATTATTTCCAGCATATAGACTATATGGTCAAATGTGTGAACACACACACACACACACGAACATGAGCTGACACCTAGTCTCTCTTCTTGCTTTGGAAATGGAAGAGGAGCGGTTTTAGTTAAGTGGCCCAGTGGAAATCGGCCTTCACATCATAAGGTGAAAGTCTGCGCTTCTGCTATTTTGATGTGGTAAAGAGCAAATCAACTGGGCACAGGGCTGTTGATGTGCTCTTGAGCAACACTGGCTGCTAAGCGCTCTGTCTCTTCATGTTACTCTTGATAAGACCATCTGACTGAACCGAAGTGTAAAATGTTTGGGAGCGAGACAAGAGGAGAGTAGCCGATAAGTGGAAGAGAGGGAGCTGGAGTATAGTAGATAGATAGCATGGAGGTAAAGGAGGAAAGAGTAGAGGAGTAAGGAGGAGAGATTGATTTGGCCAGCCAGGAGATGACTGCTGATGAAGGCCTCTCATAGACAGATGAATACACCGTTGGTTCCCCGCTCCTATAAACTCTCAGCCTAATCCGCCTCAAATTTCCCTCTGATTGCCTCTAAATTGCCATCTCCCAAAGTTTCCTGCTGATTTCTCACCATGAACTTCTTCCCTCCCTGCCTGCCTCTCTGAACAGGGAATGATGTCTAGCCTGTTGAGCTGCTTCCCTGGATTTGACCGAAGAATGTGCAAAGAGGGCAATAGGGAGGGGGGAGGGTGTGAGAGGTGATGCTCCGGTGCTCTTCTTGCGTGTCTGTGTGTGTGTGTGTGTGTTCACACGCACACACATGCAAGTGTCAGTCCCCTCACAGAAACAGTCTGAGACCTTGTCATTAAAATGCATTATCATCCCACTGTGTCAAGAGAACAGACAAATAGTCTTTCTCTTTGTCTGCTTTCTCTGTCTCATTCTTATTCTCTCGTTCATATACTCCCTGACTCTATCTCTTCAGAAATGTGTAGTGGACAAGTGTTTTTTGGGGCCTTTTGTATATTCTTTGTGATGAATATATACTTTTATTTATTCATATGTGTATGATGTCTAAAAGATATCTAAAAGAGATGCATAGATTTTACTGTAAGTTTTTCTGATTCTTAGTTGTCATGAGCTAGGGAAGTTATCCAAATTTGAAAGTTGGCAGTTAAAGTTCCACCTTTGAAGGAAGTGAAAAAAAGTTAAAAAGAAAAAAATCAAGATTCACTATTAGTGGGAGAGTGAGTACATTGTGGCCTGTTGGTAAAGATTTGTAGTTGGCACCTAGACAGAAAAGTACAGTCCATTTACATGGATGCTCATTATCACAAAAACCCATCGAGCTGACTAATTGAATTAAAATGGCAGCAAGTATGCACGTGGTTTATCTTGTTCTGAAGATAACATGAAGTAACTTGACAAATGTTCTAGAAAATCTGATTTTTTTTTTTTTTTTACTCTCAGCGGTGCTGGTGCCAGCATTCAGCATTGCACTAAAAGAGCCTCTGATTTGTTTGCAGCTATATAATATTTTACTATAATGTAACCTTTAAGAGAGATAGATGGACGGAAGTACTGAGAGCAGACAAACAGAAAGGCAAAATCAAGATCAAAGAAGCATATGTTTAGAAATGCACAGAGAAAGGTCATGTAAAGAGACAAACATTGACGGAGGGGGCCTTAAAAAGAATGGGGGGACACCAAAGAAAATTGAGAGAGAGAGAGATAGCGGGGAAGCAGCAGAGAAGATTGCATTTTAGAATTACTGGCCAACACCTAACAATTTATGCCCTCATGCAGTGCTTGGCAGCAGCTGGAGTCTGCAAAGCCTGCGGTGAGTGTGCATGTGTGTGTGCCATTTTGTGTGTACAAGAGAAGGGGTGGAAGATACTAAAGGTAAGCCACAATACTCTATAGAAGTGAAGTGACATTATCAAGGGGCATTAACGGCGAGGTGTATCACTGCCTCCATACACCGATATGCTTTTTATTTGGTGACACAAAGCTCACAACAGAGGTGTGCTGCAGAAAACGGGAAAAAAGGGGAAAAAAAATCAGTAATGGTGCGTCTTATTGCATTGTCACTCAAAAAGCGTGTTGACGTCATTTCAATAAGTTTAAGCAGCAGAATTTTAACGAAAGGGGGAAAAAAAGTTTATTTTTTGCAAATCTTTGCTGTTTGGTCATTTTCTGAGTTCAGTCTCAAATCCAGTGTTGTCTGATCAACTCTGCAAGATTTGGCAGACAAAGAGGACTACGCGGCCAAAACTGAGCAAGTCTGCATGAGTAGAGGGGGCTAATACAAACCATTTGTAATGCTGTTTTTATGAAGAGCTAATCCAGTACAACATCAGACTGTAGTTAAGAAACTCTGATCCAGATGTGGGAAAATAAGATTCCATGGTGTTTTGTCAGTTTGTTGATTGTGTAGTAGATTAAGGCTGTAAGTGCAAGTCTTGGTCTAAATGATCCGTATATAAAAAGAGGTTTAGGGAAACGAGATCCTGTATAAGACAGTGTTGTCTCGCGGTGCACACCTGTGATCGCTGGTGCACACACATGGACACACTCGCATTCCGATGAATGCAGGCCTCATCCTGTGCTATTAGTCTACTGTAAGCATGTAGATGAGACCCAGTGGGCACAGTGTGACGGGAAGCTGGTGACCAAAACCCCAACCCTCAAAAGAAAAAAAGAAATTAAACTATCTACAGGGAATTCCAATCCAAGAATATGAACACAAAAATGAAGGTGACATTTGGGAAAAAAGGGGGTGGGGGGTATACTAGTGAGGCTGGGAGGGGGGATTTAATAGGTCCCTGAGACGCGAAGGGTGTGAGATGAGATGATGAAACCAGAGGATAGAGAGAAGGGAGGGTTGAAGAGAGGGGGAGATTGTGTGTCAAAATGTGGATGTTTGGAGATTGGGCTTCCAACCCTGCCAAATGATTAAAATGTTCCCTCTGACATTCATATTCCCCTATCTAGATTCCTGCCTACGTATGTTGAGCGGTGTTGAATATGAACTAAGAGATGGCCGTATGGATTTGATGTTAGAAATATTTGTGGCTGAGGATGTAATTTAGGTTTGTTGCACTTGGTGACAGTGTTTGGTTGATGAAAGGAAGTATAATATTATATTTTGTAGACTTTTCTTTCTTTTTTTTCCAATTTAGATATCAGCGGCTGTTCTGGTAAAACATAAATATTATATTGAGTATCTAGCAAAATACACAATATATTGCTCTCAAATAAGATTTTAAAAAATTGTTTATACAGCAAACAATTGACTCAATTCATCACACACAAGCATTACAGACGTTTACTCTTTCTGATCAATTAATAAGATAGACAAATTCAGCTCAGAGCGTGTTTTGGAAAAGTAATTTAAATAAATTTAGAAATGGTTTGAATAACACCACTGAAGCACCTGTGAACATACACTCACACAAACACACACAATAAATGCACAACAAAAGAAATCAGGGGGACCTCAGACATCAGAATCTCCCTGAGTGTGAGTCGCCATGCCTTCCCGGTCTCGAGATGAGGGTTGTCATGGTTACGGGGGCAGAAAAAAAAAATCACCCTGTGCCCCCCCCACCCCCCCCTAACCATGACACACACATCCACCACACATCCACATACATGCACACATATACAGACACACCATCTTTTCTTTTTTTGCCTCAGTTGTCCGGGCACTGCTGATGTCACTGCTGAAACTATGAATTTAACATACAGGTCAAAGATGCATATCTTTGCTGTGGTAAGCCACCCAGGGACGTTGAGGGGGAAAAAATGGAACAAGAATCGTGTTGCCTGACATATAGACAAGGTGTTTGAATGTCCTTGAAATTTATAAGAGAGGGAAGTAAAATGGGAAAGGAAATTTAGAATTCAATCTCAGAGATTTGCTATTGAAGGGGGCTCTTTATGTTCATTCTTTTCAGATTCAATGAGAGCCCTTTTTGTTTGAAAACAGAAAAAGGTGAGGAAAGGGCAGGAAAAAGATGAACAAAGAGCCATATTGATGAAAGAGGTGGATCGTGAAACAAAGCAAAGAGAAAGAGCGGAGATTGTCTGAGAGTTGCTTTTGTTTTTGCTTGTCATGTGTACGGCTTTATGAAATGACTTCACAAAGCACTTAGGGGATTACAGTGCACTTGCCTCTGATAAATGTCTTAATTTTGATGCGATTTTTAAGCCATCAACATAATTATTATTTTTCATTTTTCTTCCCCCTTCCAACTTGTTTTTAATGAAGACTCTTTCAATAAACAAATGGATATGCATTAAGGGGGATGATGGGGCTTTCATGTATAAAACCTCTCATGTTTATTAAGTGTTTCCATTACACTACATGTCTTCAGCAAACCATGGTAAATGATTTTTCTAGATAGCAGATGAATGAAAAGGAAGTTTGTACGATTAGGATTGTGTTTTTGTTTGGTGTGTTTGTGTGTGTGTGTTGGGGGGGTAGATGTAAAATATATGGTAAAAATATGTAAGTAAAAGATCTGATATGTTGACCTATTTGATAAAAAAAAAATCTTGGTACAGAATCAAATTAATTCTATATATTGATATATTTTTATTAGGTTTGTTTGAGAAATGTTATTTGTAGTGTATTATCTTTATCTTGCATATTTGCGTGATTACAAATTATATAGAAATAGCCAGTATTTGTTAGATATTTGAAACATTCTGCTGAGATATAACCAATTCAAAACGGTAGGTCTAGACATTGTTCTCATATAATTATTGTTTAATAGTCCCAATATACTATTGATTGGCACCGAGATTTGACCCCAACAATAAATCCAAACCCCTGGTGGCCAGGACACTGCATCATTGAATCTGAAATATTTTATCTAGCGCTTAAGAGGAATAGCCACTTATTCTCCTCTTACACAGATTTTTCTTCTTTTTTTATGACAGCAGAGCTCTCATCTTTCCTCTTAAGTTTTACCCTTTTGTGACCTTTTGGAGAGACCAAACGTGTCTGCGTTATATATGGGCTGTCCAGCATAGAAGGGGTAGGGGTTTATAGAGGGGGTGCATTAGGAAGTCCCCACCGCCACCACAACCACCCCCCTACTCCAAGCCACCATGGCAGAGTCCCCAACCCTTACTCCGCTTCACTTCATTCATTTTGTTCGTCCCCTGCGGTCGGCCAGCAAGGCCTCTAAATCCTCCCTTTATTGTACGCGCTGCACACAAAGGCTTGGCCTGCTCTCTCATTTCCTTGATGTGCCTTTGGACAGCAGCGGTGGCTTTGTAGGCGTCGATGCAGACATTTGCATGAAGCAGCTCCTGGGGACCATTGAACAATCAGCTCAACTGTTTCTGGTCAATCTGGTAGACTTGTCACCATGTGAATTAAATACTTGGGCTGTGGTTTCAGAGATTTAAGTCGTGTGAGATCAGCAGCACCAATTGGCTGAAGACACACGATTAGAATAGAATAAAGAAAGGGCCTTTTTTTCTCCCTTCTATATTTATCTTTGGTGACGTGAACCTTTCCGTTTGGCTTTGGCCCCAGCTTTCTCTCTCCTCCTCTTGTTCTTCACCTTTCTGTTCAAAACCAACAAAGGTGGGATTATCCACAGAGACAAAAAAAGACTGAGTTTAAAGAAAAGAAGTTGGTGTGTTTATGGCGGAGTTAAGCTTTTTGAACCGGGGGGTTTCTATCCTAAAACTGAATCTTCAGGCTGTAAGGATGGTAATTATTGTTCAAGAGAAGAGAGGGGCAAACACTCTCATTACACATGGAGATTGCTTGCTCTGCACTGAAAATCAGAATGGCAATGCAAATTGGTGTCTGCCCCCTTTTTGTGTGGTCAGAAATGTGGTCATTAGTATTTTGTTGGGCCCGTTTAATGTTCCTGAGTTGCATGTGGGAGTCAAGCTGCCTTTGAGGAGGTGGCAGCAACTGTGGAGGGGGGGGTCAGTCTGCCGTCTTCTTCAAAGGATTCACTTAATCTTTCATGTGTTTCATGTGAAGTGATGAGAATATACAAAAGGACAGAAGAAAATTTACATTTCACATGTGACCACTTTACCTCTAACATAATAAACAAGCTTATGGAATTTTACTTAAGAGTGTGTAATGCATTTATTCTCAAAGATTATTATTATTATTGTTTTTTTTTTTGTTAGATAAATGCGAAAGATCACTTAATATAACCAAATTCAGAGACATAAGACCGTATTTTAGCCATAGTTCAAAAGTCACCATTTATAGTGGGAGATGAAGGCGTGGGTGATATTAAAATTATTATTTCGTTTATCACATTTAATCATTTAATTTGTATTTCTATGATTAAATGATGTATAGACCTATTTTTAATCTTTCGATCTTTGAAAATATTTGCTAGTTATAAAGGCCATTATAGCTGAATGTCTGTACATTTGAATGCGTGCATATTATATTAATGCAGTACTGAATGTTCCTCAGCATTCAGTTCTCCTTTTTGCTGTAACAATTGTATATTCTTCTAGTTTCTTCTGAATCTTCCTTTTACCTGGGTATTTTTTCCCTGCCTTTCATGTGACACAAAGAAACAAAATCATCTTCTTTGCCTTCGCTCTCTTCCAATTGCATTCATTGTGTTTGGGAAGGCCGATTAACATCTCCTCCTGTTTCAATCCCCAAATGTTTATCAGGCAGATGAGAGGCAGAGTAGCTGTAATAGCAAAGTGCCATTATTCATTGGAGATATTAGCTGTGTGACACTTTACTTTCTCTGCAGCATGGCACTTGGTTTATGTCTTCCCAACAGGCATGGGGGTGTGACAGGGGGAGGTGTTGTTAGGACCGAGGTCCCTACAATGTCCACTGATGTGGACAGACATTATAAATGACATTGCCCAATCAGAGGCGATATGGCGACTGAGGGTGGTGGTGTGTCGGGTGTGCACGGCTCGAAAGGAGGAAAAAAAACTGCATAGTAAAGGAGGATGAGATGAGAAAACACGGGGAGCCTCATTTGATGCAGTTAATGTGCAGATTTATGTAGAGGGACAGTGGTCAACATTCATAAGATCTTTCTTCCTCCCTTCCAGCCTCTCCACCCCCGCCTAGTCCTACCCTATTTCTCCCCATCCCTCCTTCTCCCACAGGCTGTCTCCTTTTTCCTTTGCCATCTCATTTTCTCTCATTCTGTCACTCGCCATCATTCCTCCTTTTTTCTTTCCTATTTTTCCCTGTCTCTTATCTGTCTGACTCCCTCCTTTACTCCTTCTGTGTCTCATGGAGGGCTGAGACTGTTGTTGACTGCAGCAATCAGACCAATAGGAGGCATAGGTAGACCACAGAAATGCATGAACAGAGAGGAAGAGATTATGCCCATATCCTGCTTTCAGTAGTTGTATCCAGTGTTTGTGGTCAATAAGAAACAAAACAAACCATCCAGTTACATTTAACATTCCATGTTTGCGTTGGGCAATATGAAAAATTATACTAATTATCAGTTGTGGTATTAAGAAGCTGTAGCATGCCATTCTAAAACTGTGTGACATAGTGTAATGCCTTGCTAATAAATAAACTAATAACTAATGTTGTTCATTAGAAAATGGGTTATATAATTTAAATAACATTCACATATATTTTAATACAGAAAATCTATATATATATACATATATATTTTTTTTAATACAAATATTTTCAATAGTTTAGCTGCATTTTTATGACTATGAGATGTGTCTTTCAGTTTGAAAAACATTTGATCTAATTGTTGCATCCAAAAAATGGAAATGTTTTGTCACAGAAACCTGGAAAAATTGAAATGCTTCATATCTCTACACTGATTTCTTCTGATTAAAAGATGATACATAAACATGTTTTTTATAAGGTTTGGAGGATTCATTTTTAATTATCTGAATATGAACCTTTTTATCACATGATAAAGTTGATGCCAACAAACTAACAAAAGCCTTCCTGCTCACCAGAGCAAAATAGACTAAATGTTCTTAATTTTAATTATTCATTATTTAGCATCTGATCTCCTTAGTCTGTGGTCTTTGAATTACCCCCAACTACGCGCCCACTGTCACATCTCACTCATTTTTATTCTCTTCATAAAGTACTTTCTCTTTTCTTTATTTCTCTCTCTGTCTCCCCCTCTTGTGCCAGCTCAGACTCCTCTGCTAATCCCCCTAAATCATTAGAGGCTCTTCACTCTCGCCGAAACTTTATCCTTTTGCACCCTAAATTTTTTGCCATTTCCTTCTCTCCTGCCACCTCTCCAAGCCCATTTTCTTTCATTTTTAGTTGTGAGAGATGAATAGCAGTAACTCTGCAGCACATTTCCTGACATCCAGAGGGGGCACACATTTGCTGATCTTTATAATGTTTAAAAAAAAAAAAGCATTATGACACACGGAAGTCACACACAGCTCCATGAATGGAAAAACAATCTGTTTTGAGCTGTTCTCAAGGGCGTTTTGCATACTGTATGCATGATAGCATTATAAATACAAAGAAAATAAAAAACTGCCCCAAAGAAAGACCCCATGACTGAGGAGAGCTGAGTAACATCAGTTAAGAATTAACTGCATATTTCACTGTCATGCTCACAATAGTTTTGTAAGATATCTTCAAATGGGGAAGATCTTGTTTTTAAAAAAAAATGTTATTCTTCAAGCTTGGCGTTTCTTTTTGCAGCCGCAGTAGTTTTCTCTGTCTCAGAGCCTAAAGCCGCAGCTTTACAAGTGAACCTGCCAGTGTGATCTCAGACTGGCTGCACCCCGGGGCAAGGCAGAGGAGACTATATGTGTATATGACTCAACACAGTGTGTGTATGATCGTATAGTGTGTTAAAGCTGGCACAACCGCCCCTGAAACGTGCTCTCAAGACCCCTGATTCTATCGCTCAATATTGTGATCCCTGAGATCTCTCTTTCACTGAGATGGGATGGATGGATTTTGAGTGTTCATCTGGTAGTGTTATTAGCCTTCTATTTCCATACATTGTTCTGTGGCCTCTGGGGACAAGTCTTGTTAGCTTGGCCATCAGAGGATGGTCAAATTTCTCACAAGTGGTTCAGTTTTATTGCTAACGGGAAAGGAATGGTAACTAAAAAAAATCTTTAACAAACACCTCTAACTTCCCCAGTGAAATTCTTTTTTTCTTCTTTGGTGTCGGTGTCACATTAATCTGATACCTCCTTCAGAGATTAATTGCTTTGGTGTCGATTCGTCTACAGCGAATCCTTTAGGATTACTTTACTCTGGCTCATCCTCTAACTTGTCTAGATGGCCTTCACACATCTATTAAACCTCTTTCCACTAAGGATAATTTTATTCTAATGTAATCTGCTAAAAGTGGAATTACACAGGCGATGATGTCAGTACACATCCGCCATTACTATCTAAGTTTGTCGGATCTAGATGTGTCCAGAGCAATTGTGCTGAAGCTGAAACAAGGCTAAACTTTTTAAAAGCTCCAAGTTCATTTTAATATTCTTTCCTTGTATGGGGAATTAGAGTCTTTAGCACTATTTATGGAGTGCAGCTTTAAGATATCATAAAGTAGGAAGCTGTGATTTCTTTTTTTTTTTTAAGGTAACAAAGAGTTTCATTTCATTTTAGTTAGGGGTGTAGCTTGATTGACAGAGAAACACTTGAAGGGTGATACAAACATAGCTGGGACGGTTGGAGATAGCGAGAGTGAGTTGCGGTTGCTAATTAAAAGCGAAAAAGCTGTCTTTCTTTTTGTTTCTGTTATTCCCTTGTTCCTGGGAGTGTTAATGTTTTATTCAGGAGAAACATAACTACAGATGAAATTAATAAAATCAGGCTCTGCCTTTCCCTTACCATCTCTTGGGGGGGTGGGAAATTCAAACGTTCGTTTCTCCCGGCTTTGAAAGTGCAAACTCAAAGTGCTCCGTGTTCTGTAGTTTTCATTTCTTCATTTCCTGCATATTAAGTTCCTATTCCCGTTTGTTTCAAAGTGCATTGCCCTGAAAATAAAGATCAATTTTTCAGTGCAAGAGGCTTTGGAATCAGAGCAGTGTTTTCCACACCAGCAGGATAATTTCCTGTAGTCACTGCATTATTTGTTGTGTCTACGTGTAGCCAACCCACCCCCACACCCCCATCAACCCACCTAACCAAAAAAAAAAATATATATATCAGAAATAACGGACTGTGGAGCTTTTAGTCCTGTTTATGCGAGTCTACAGGAGACGGGGAGAGGCGAAGTGCGATTATACATTTGTGTGCTGTGTTGTTCTATTAAGTAGACTTGTGCACTTTTATTTGTGTGAGCGTGGCGATGTGCATATGAGTGTGTTTCATTTGACTATACATCCAGGCCCTCAGAGTATTTGCCTGTCTGATCACCTCATGTGAGTCTGAGTAGGGAAGCCATGCGCGACTAACACGCACTTCAGAGTTGAACTAATTGTGTCATTTTTAACATGAATCTGTGCTTGCCCACATTTTATTCACTCCCTTTCCTCTCCTTCTCCCCTGAGCCACACAATGAATGCAGAGTGTAGCAGGCCTTTGCATTCATCCAACTCCAGAGGAATTTTCAATGCTGCATGCAGGTGTATCATTTATTTCACCCAGTGATGGTGTTTATACATGCGTGTTGTCGGGAACCTCTACTTCAGTGAGGACCAAACAAAATCACATAATAAGATAAGGAGAAACGGCTCCTCTGCCGTTTTCTGTTGCCTAATTGTGAAAGACTTCTGAGGTTATGTTCATGGGGGAGGCTGTAGCCTCAGTTACCATTAGATTTATCTCATCCATTAATGACCGATGTGAGAATTTTGCCAGAGAGCACTGCTAAAGTGTGACGGCAAAAGTTTTATAATGTTGCTGTTGTAAACTGTCACAACTCACAACTTTCAAGGATTCTTTGTAATTTCACACAATAAACAGGAGAAGGAACTAAATTAGTTACTCTGGTCCTGGTGCAAGCTCAATAACAGAGTAAATTAAATATATGAATATATCTCTATATATGAGAAGCAGCAACTACATATATGTTTAGAATATTGTGTTGCAAAAAAACATTCAAATGCTGTCATCACTTCCAGAATGACAGCAAATGTTTCTGCATGTATTTTCCACTTTAATGATTTGTTTCTCAAATTATAGAAAATTATGGGTAAAAGCTTTAACATAGCCAGCCTGCACACTAATTTATATATCTTTAGGTTGCCAACTGTTATTTCAAATGTTCAGTTTTTCTGACTTGTCTCTCAGTGCAGGCAGTCACACATTAATACCAATTTCACATGTAGCCCCCAAAAGTGAGGATCAGGAGAGCTCCATCCTGCAGTTTATTTAAATGAACAAACTATTTCACTATAGGATTTAAAATATATATGTATATACATATTTTTTTTATTTTTTTTTCCCAGGAGCGTAATGTATTAGTCAAACTGAAGGTTGGGGTGTGTGGACTTACTCTATTCTTCACACAATGCTCTAAAAAAAAAGAAAAAGAAAAAGAAATCAGACCTCGGAGAAAAGTTATTTTTTTCAGCCAAGGCTGCTGACTCCAAGGAGGGAAGGTATCTACACTTCCAGATTTTTTTAAAAGAATAATTCCTGGCACTCACTGATTTGTTTATTAATTTGTGTTTCACAAACATCCATTCATCCATTTTGCACCGCTTATCTGGGGTCGGGTCACGGGGGCAGCAGCCGAAGCAGGGAAACCCAGACCTCCCTCTCCCCTGCCCCTTCTGCCAGCTCCTCCGGGGGGATCCCGAGGCGTTCCCAGGCCAGCCGAGACACATAGTCCCAGTGTTTTTCAAACAGCATGGCTTAATCAGTTTAATACAGCGGAGTAAAAAGTGTAATTTTGCTTGTACAGGTAACGCAGAGTAAAAAGTGTCCAGATTTGCTTTTTGAAGTGTGCTTTTTACATGTTTACACGAAAAAAAAAAAACGGTCTCCTTACAAAGGTTTTAGGAACATCAGGCTGTGGCTGTAGTGCATGCAGTCTCTGGCTCAATTTCTTACTTGAAAGCAACTGGACTAAACCGCACATCAGTCTTTCCACCAATTATTTGAAAATGTACAATAATGGTGAAATGAAAGACAAAATAAGCAATAAATGAAGTCTTTACAGCACACTGTTTTATTATTGTTGAATCAAAGGGTGTGGGAGACCATTCTACACACCATAGAGAGTATTCTGGCTTTTTAATGGCAGTATTCGTCTCCTAGCCTTGTGATCTCACTCCACTCAGCCAAAGCCACAGAATCCTAATGGACTTCCTACTTCACAAATAATGAGATAAGTTAAGATGTTACAGAGAGGGAGATGAAGATGTAAAACGAAAGGAAGAGGGAGGCTTTAAGGGGTGATGCTGCGTTCATTTTATGCAGATTACGGTCCGCAAGCTATGGATCAAATAAAACATAATACATAATCTCCTAACACCAAAACTTGCACACATGTGCACACTCGCACAAGAGGTAAGGCAGTGGTAGTGTCTGGTTGATCAATAGTTTCCTGTGCTGGGGAGGGGTGATGACTGCAGACAGCAGTCAGAGCCCGGAGGACCAGAGGGTGACACCCCTTATCAACTGAGCAAGGTGAAATGTCAAACACTGGATCTAGAGCTCCCTCCCACTCTCCCTGCAAATCTCTCTGTCTCTGGCTTTTTTCTGCGAGGAGTTCTCAGCTCCTCTCAGTTTCTCACTGTGAGTCTGATTCAGAACTCCTGTCTCTTGATCTCTCTGAATTCCTCTTTTTAAATTATTTTTTTTATTTTTTATTTTGTTTAACCATTACATGTATAAAGATGGAGAACATTGTTTGATTATGGGGAGCGGCAGAAGGCCTTTCTGTCATCTGAGTCATTGTTTTTTTCCATGCACCACCCTTTCCAAATACTCCTTTTTCCCCCCATTGAGCTTCAAAAAGCCTTATATTCAGTTGTACCTTCCCTTGATAATTTATGTAGTTTAAAAAAAACATTTACACAATAACTTTACAGAAGCAGAACAGCTTATTCAATAGAGCATACTTAGGAATGTGAATTTGAATATGGGGACAATGTTTGTGGGGTGTTTTAGTGCTAATCTGGTTTATAAGCACTCTGCATGTCTCACACCCTGTCCGTTTCCATGGCCTTGAGCTTAATAACAACACTGTAGGATTAGTGCAGGGTGACTTAACACAATGGAAAAAAAAAGAGAAATTCTTTCCCTGTATGCAAACAATGCATGTAATACAGATAAATGGGAAAAAAAACACGTTCCTTTTAGATAAAAGAAATAGTTTTCTGCATAGATTTTAGATGCCGTCAAAAGTATTTGCTATGTTTAACAAATGTGGAGGAATGAAGCAACGCACCAAAGTTATCTGGTCTCCTGTTAAATCTCTGACTGGTAAACATTCCTGCACTGACTATCACAACACAGCAAACACATCATCTCATTGCGACCTCTGCATAACATTTGGTATTAATTCTTCATCTGGCTGAAGGATTATCATCCTCAGATTGGATTTATGATCTCAGTGCTTAGGCAGGTTTTTGCAGTCACCATATGTAGAATTATCATTAGAGCTATAATCCCCTTCAGTGCACTTGCACACAAAAACACACTCACTGCAGTTATATTGCCCAGAAATGATAATGATTGGCACTAAGTGACTCTTAACTTGTGTGTTTTTTTTGTCTAGACGCATTCCGGTGCATCTAAATGGGTTGTTTTTGCTTGGTCAGTCCATTGATATGTGAGTCACATGGAAGATAAAAACAATAAGATAAAGAAAGATAAACAGATAAAAATGATAATCAGATGTTGTTTGAAAAGATTAAAGTAGCAACACAGGCTTTATAATTTTTTTTCCTCTAATCTATGCCTAATGCCTTTTGATTTTTATTTTAATTTTATTTGTCATTTTGTGCGTTTGTGTTTTTCATTAACTCTGACATAGTAAAGTCACAGCTTCAGTGACCCATGAGGCACATTTGCTCTGCCTCATCCCAATTCTTCTGTTTGGCCAAATCAAGTTTAAAACAGCCCCAAAAATAATTTCAGTATTTTAGGTTTAATGACGATAAATCTTTATCTCGTAATTATGGTAGTTGGATGATGGCAAGCACTTGGTGACAAGGACTGATGACGTGTCAGCAGCGGGCACAAGTGCAAAAATAGAAAAACCACGATGTGCATTCAGACTCCCGTCTGTGATCCCATTTTCACCACTGCTTTGAGATTTGCAAGAAAAAGAGAAGTGCTGCCGATGCCTAACCAATATGCTGAAATTTAATCTCAAGAGTTAAAAAAAAATTAGGTTTGAAAAAACAAACTCAAAACTCTACCTTTGACCTCACTCCCTGCATTTCCATCTCCCGTCTAGAAAGAACTTAGTGAGCAGTTTACTACTTTGTCTTTTTCTTTCCTGAATTAACTGCCTGATCAACTTAAAGGCCGGAACACCTGTTCCTGCTCTTCCATGCAGCGTTAGCACCTCATAACTTATTCATTCTTCCCGCCATCCTTCCCCCTCACTGTCTACCTCCCAGGCTTCCCCCTCTCTAATCAAGGCCTAATGAGCCTAATTGGTCGTTAAAACTCGCCAGAGTATGACACAGCAGCACCGCAGCATCTGCCATATGGTCTGCGTTGGCCCAAGGCTCCCAATCTGCCAACTGCTCCCTCGTCACTCCTAAATGCAGCAGCCCTGACAGTTTCCCTAAACCAGGATGTAGTCACTTTGCTTGTTAAATTTGATTGAAAATTATCATAACGGCGTGTTTCGCTGCCGTCCACAATCTGCAGTATTTTAGATAAAGTAAAATAGGTCATATTTTGGAAGGTGGAACTGATTTAAACCTTTACTGTAAAAGGCAAGTGTTACATCATTTTTATGTTGTCTATAAGAACATCTGGCTGACATAAGTGGTGGTGGACATTTTGCTTCTGCATGTTGGACTGCTTTTTCTCTCGGCGCTGACCCCTTGCTCCAAGGCAGAGAATGAGTAGTAATATTATATTTAGTAAAGCTTTGACGTTCTTTTGCCACACGTGTGGGCTGCTCTCATAATGTGTTGACTTCACAGTGCTGCATGGCTCGCTAATTAATTTGCCTCTATAAACTTGAAGCTGTGTGAGGCCTTCTGCCCCCAGTCAATTTACAAGTGACCTCAATATGACCCAAGCGCAGTGCTACGTTGAAGGTTTGTTTGTATGTGTGTGTGTGTGTGTGTGTGTCTGTGTCTAAATGAAGAGGTTAAGCATATTTTACCAAAACAAGGAAGCTCAGCATCTAACAAGAGCTGATTATGTAAATGGCGTGTTGGCAGTTTCAATGCCACTGGGGTTTTAAGAGTGTGTGTGTGTGTTGCAGTGATACTTGAACTACTCTCATATCTCAATTACTCCAAGTTCGCCCCTCCAGTTTTCAGCCACCCTCTTTCACTCACAGATGACTTATTCTTTTGATGCAAGTTTCCAAAGGGAGAAAATGGTTTCTGTAATTATAATTACCGCTGCAGAAAATAAATGCTAAGATTTTTTTTTCTTTTTAGAGATTAGAGCATTTTCTCCTGAAGGATGTTTGGAGCACGCATGTCGCCACTGCGAGTGTGGACTTTTGTCCCTGCTTGTGTCTAGACTTTGTCCCTTATCAATTTGACTGGGAAGGCAGTGTCACACGAGATCAAAACCTTTAGGTGTATGAATTAAATGTTTACAATAGAAAGTAGTTAAATATTTTTTACATTTGGCTAACGGTGAAAAGAAATGTCCATTTGAAACCAGGTGGCTGTAGGGGGAACAACATCTTTGCCCCGGCTCTCTTATCTCCTCCAGCTGACGTCTTCATCAGGGATCGTTCAGGATCCATGCAGAGTGCAGCTGAATTCCCTGTCAGTACGTGTAACCTGATTGAAAGCAACCAGTGCCCGTCAATACTTCATGCTTGTATTTGCTTGTGTCCCGCCTGCTTCCAACCCAGCTGATTATTGGAGACCTCTCATAGCTGTATTGAGCTGCTGTCCCCACTCTTGTTACCTAGCTGATAGTTTCATTGTTTAAATGCAGATGGAGGTGGGCTATCGAACAAACAAGACACCCAGTCCTAATGGTAAACAAACAATGGAGTTGCGTGCAGAAGGAAACTGAGGTCAATGGAGTTGATTAATACACATAAGGGGCCACATTATGGACATTGCAATC
The DNA here is from genome assembly GCA_907169785.1 of Menidia menidia. Lineage (NCBI taxonomy): Eukaryota > Metazoa > Chordata > Actinopteri > Atheriniformes > Atherinopsidae > Menidia > Menidia menidia. The sequence continues at coordinate 8,565,675 of CAJRST010006668.1, forward strand.
CATATTCTCTACTGGCCACATCATCAGTGATATTCACATGAAGGGTTTTGAAAGATTGATGCAATGTTGGATTCAGTGGAGGTGATGATTGATATACATGAAAGGCAAGATTAAACTAGTTTCAGTTTGCCAGTACACTTTGTGCAACCTCTATTATTGTTATTTGACTCCACAGTCTGTTTGAAATAGTATTTTTTCTAATTTCTTTTTACACTAAAAGCCTAAGAAATAAAATGGAAACTTTATTAAAGCAAATGGATTTTCTTTTGAGATAACAATAGGTTACAATGGCTAATGGGCCCATGGACAGTTGTACACTATAATCAGATGTTCAAACTAGACTGTCTTCCTCAAGATGTGCGTGTGTAGTGTTTGTTCATGCAAGCAGACAAGGTCAATAATTAAGCTCCAAGAAGGCGCAGCTTCCAGGTGTCATGAGAATAACTATGTGTGAAGAAAAAAATATACAGGTGACGGTATCCATACAGGTGACAGGCCATTTGGAAATATAATACTTGTTTTTTTGCCAGTAGAAAGTAATAATTCCCAAATATAACCATGTCCCCTGACATGTCATTTGTACTTTTGCAGAAGTATTTTACAGCATGTCTTTTACAGTTGACTGGTCTGAAATGAATGAGTGAATGATGTTTCATTTGGAGCACTTGTTGGTTCTTACACATGAGCTTGTTCATATCTTACAGCGTCTTAACTGGTATTATGTATCTGTCTTTTCAGTGTACGTTTTCATTTATTAACCTGTAATAGGTCCATTGTCCCATAGTATGTTATTTCCCTTCATCCACACACATTTATCTTATTTTATCACTATAACCTCACTAACAGTTTTTCAGAAAAGCACACAGACATCTTTGTGCTGGATTCTATGACGAACAATCTTCAGAAACCTTGTGTTTTATATAAACTTGGAACAAATTGAAAAAATTAAAATAACCTTTCAGTTTGAGATCTGGCCCTGATTTAGAAGAGTTCAAGCAATTGTGGCTGAATACAGTGGTCTCATCTGTGAAGTGCGAAGCTTGAAAACATACACTTCTTTTTTCCACCTTGAAGGCCTCAGTATATGCTGACCCATACATCAAGACATATCAAAGAAAAGCTTTTGATGGAACTTTAAAGTGAAAGAATCCTTGTGATTGGGCAAGTGAGGTACTGAAACTAAAAAAACAAAACAAAACAAAAAACTGTTCAATTGATGTCTCAATGCCATGGAGTTTTGTCCACAAAAGCCAGGAAGAAAATTTTAAACCATCCAATATCTATCAGCCTTTGACTTATAAAATCCCAATTAAAAGCAGAGATTTGAGCGTATTATGTTTTTTCCATTTATTTTTTATTACATTTATTTCTTTATATTCCGTTTTTTTTTCATCACAAAGGTTTGAAGTTTAGCTTTCAGAGGGAAAAATGTAATGCTTCATAATAATATTTTCCCCCCACAAATACAGCTTGTTTGCTTCCTATTAAACTCTTTTGAGTGGGGGGGATATTAACATGAAATACACACTCTCTTGGGGTTTTTCTCAAGGGATGATTTTAATATATCCTTTTCAGGACAGTTATTTTTATCCAGTGTGGATTATGTTTGCAAATATTTTTTTTCTTTTCTTAAATTATCACTGCTAGAATTAGTCTCTAGCGTGTTATGAATTCCCCAAGTCCTCCTGTAATTTAAAGCCTGCCAGGAGAACTGTCAAGTCTAAATGATGACAATTTACTTTATCGTGGGAGGATCTACTGTGCCCTGTTTTGTGTAATTTAGTGCGGGGGGTTCAGCTTTCTTGGGGAATGATGAACAAGTTTTTATTCGTCTTGATGGAACTGTAGATCCTTTAAGGATCCAACAGGAGAACATGAAGAGTCTGAAGAGCTTGACCCAAATATGGTTATTAATAATGAGTGACTTTTTAACTCATATTTTTGTTTATGCTCAACGTTTCATAGCGTTTTTAATTTTCAAATTTGTATATGTACTGTCAGAGAATTTTTCTCCTAAAAAATGTAATGCAAGCAGTTGGTCCTTTTAAAACATTTCAATATTGCTCACTTTGGCCCATAAATAAAATGTTCAGCTGCACTTTTGAGTTTGGTTAACACAAAAACATTACTGTTTGAGTATTCATGTGGATTGGTCTTTAAGATGAATCCTGTTCTTTTTTTAATGATGTAATTTTATTTGTATTTGTTAAAACATTTTTCTCTTTCAGTTTATCTCCCACACAGGCAGTGAAATACAAAAATAAACTTTGTATCTAGACCGCTGATACAAGGTTCATGGAGTGCCATTAACCTTCACTTAAGTGATGAATCCACTTAGCACACAGCATTTTTGCATGCTGGGCCATCTTTTAACATTTCACAACCAGAAACTGCTGCCATTTCAAAGTCTGTGGAGAGCTAATGTACTTTATTTCACATGTTTTCTTTATGCCTATATGTATGCTGGATGAAGTCGAGACATCAGCCACAAAACAGTAAATTGTATGGAAAATATGGAGAAAGTTTAGAGACCAGTATTATGAAAATAATTAAAATATGATTCAAATTAAAAAGTTCTGAGAACCCTCTGCAAAATGAGACTTCATCTATTTGTTTGGCAGAAATGCACTAGTCAATTAATTCGAACAATAAAAACAGAAACCCCTTTTAACTCGTTAACCCTCCACAGCCTGTTGTGCAGTTGTCAGAGCCGCATTTCCGTTTTCATTTGGTTCATTACTGTCTAAGTGGTGCCACAAATGGTCGGAATGATGTCACTGATATGAATGAAGACCAAGGGAGTGATTGGTTTAAATGCCTCTGTGTAATTGAATCATGTTAGCCAGATATGCAATTAAATTATGTTTACATCACTGAATGGGCTTGTGAACAGAGTGCACTTTGTGTGTTTTTTTTGTTGATGTTTGTGTAGTTACTGTGGAAAATGGGATGAAAAGGGTAAAATACAGTTAAGCTAGGCATCGTGCCAATAGGAGCACAAAGGATGATTTAACCAAAATTGAGATCATAAGTCTGTTGAACCAAATTATGGTAAAAAAGAAAATAATTTATCACAAATGTTTTATCATCCCTAACAAACAGACTCCATTTGTAAAACATCTAAAGGATGATCAGTGGAAACAGTATGTACCTATGTAGATATGTGTGCATATATATATATATATATATATATATATATATATATAGTGTACCCATTCTTAACCACACCCACAGAGATATTGTAATTGGGCATGGTGTGCCATCTGATTTTGTACGCCCTTAACTGTGACCAATCACTCTGTAGAGCAGGGATAGTCGGATTATCTGAAAACACACGCTTCATCTCAGCCGGTTTCTAGACTGCTTTGTTTCAGTCATTAGAATAACAATAACTACAATACACACGCTGCCAAATGCTGACATCCACCCAATATGCACCAGCTGAAGAGGCAAAGTCAAGAAACACGTGTCTGTATGTGTGCATGCATTTGTTCCTAGCAAAGAATGGCCATCCTGGTAATCACATCCAGCTTTGTCGGCAGTCCTTCCAAATGGCAACAATGGCTTGTGCGTGCGCGTCGACAGTGAGATTTTTCGTGTGTCACAGTTTCATGACGCAACAGTGATGATGGCGGCGTGTGGCGTCCCTATCATGTGGCGAAAAATTGATTAGCCAAGGGTCCCATACAGCAGCGCCTGAAGCTTGCATGTTTGTATCCATCTCGGCGCCTAAATGCTCGAGTGTTTGTGAGCTTGTGCATAAAATGTACGTGTCGTCATACCTCCTAAGCTGAATATTGATGTATTGATCAGGCGCTTGTGTTGCTTAAAGCCATTTGCTCCTAAGGGAGTCCGGCTAACGCACACAACACGCAAACGCACACACAAAGCACAAGTATTGACAACTGTGTCATTTTTTTTTTTCTCCATGAGGACAATTGCTGACAACCTGCGTTGTTTCTCGTCATATTGTGTCATTGTCTTATCGGACAGAGGCAGTGTGCTGCTACAAAGCCCACCTGCCACACATCCTTTCACTGGGATGCTAATGCAAACTCAAGAACATAATGCCATTATACAGCATAAAAGCCTGGTGTCCCACCTTTTCGCCCTCTACTTGTGCTCCAGATTTGTCATACGAATGGCATATCCTTTGTTTGTTTTGTACTTTAATATTTGTTAGATAGGTTTTGAAGCGAGCTGGCAAAAATAGGATTCACCAATAGTTTTGGAGTTGAACCGGGGATCATATTGCATATTATCGGCCTTTTGTGTAAAAAACGATCACCACGTTTTGTGGTCTCAGTCCATGCACGCAAATGCGTTTAATTGTGATGCAGTGCTAATGAGAGACTATTTTCACCGCAAAAAAAAAAACTAAACGAAAAACCTTTGAACCTAAGTGTGATCCAACATACATTTCAATGGAAGGATCCCCATCCAAATTGTTGTGAGTAATCAAACATCACAGAATAAACAGTTAAAAGTAATCAATGATTTTAATAAGATCAGAAACAATCTCTCGAAACACAACATCAATCACACTGTCATTTCTGCCTCCCTCGGTTTATACGTGTGTGTGTGTGTGTGTGTGTGTGTGTGTGTGTGTGTGTACATGTTTATATACTATATGCCAGTTAAATGAATAACCTCAAAACAGTGCAATGATTCCACATCATATGCTCTATATCAATCACACAGTGTCTGAAAAGCGCAAATGCAATTAGCTAATGTGTTTGCCTAAACTCATCAGAGGATGCAATTAGCAAGGGAATACAGATAACCTCATATCATCTATCAGAGAAGTGGAAGCAGACCCACAGCAGGAAGGAGGAGGGGGAACAAGGAGGGAGGGGATGAAAAAAGGGAAGAATTTGTGATGCAAAAGACATATGTAAACAGGACAAAGGACTGAGCTCTGCTGGAAAAGGAAGGTCTTATCTGTTACACCCAACTATCCGTCTCCCACCCCCAGCTACCTCTTCTCCCCTTTCTCTCCCTCTTCTTCTAATTACAACAGATGGCACTGAAGTGGCAGTCAGAGCATATTTCATCATCGGGGAATAAAAGCAATTAGACATTCAATTTGGAGTGTAATTAATCCTAAATCAAAGCCTTAATTAGTGATAGCTCGTTAGTGAAACATGCCTCTATGAAAGGCCCAATAATGGCCCTCTCCGTCAAGGGATCAGTGCTAAGAGGGAAATCAAACAAGGTTAAATAAAAGCCATTGTTCCAATGGTAGAGGCACAAAGACAAATTAGGTGCTGAGGCCGTGGTTTGACTCTATTTTACACACATTTTCCAATTCAAAGCTATTTTTCTGGTTATAGAGGTCTTAACTGTTCAAACTGTGGCTTAATGTGATTGCTTCCTATGCGACTGCTTCAGCACTTGAGCTCCCTCTTAGGCCGGGATCACACTAAATGAATTTGAATGCGGTGCTTGCTGGTGATAGCTCATCCATCCCATTTGTGGGAGTCTGTTGCATCAGCACCATTCTTTTGCAGTTGGATCGCTTTGTAATAAAGAAAGTCCACTCGCATCATATCATTGTTGGTCCTTTTAGTTTGTTTTGTGGTGAAGAGAACTAAATATTTCCCAGATTTTTTACCCATACTGCTTCAGCTTTTGGCATTTTGCTGTGGCCATTTTTTTCAAGTTCAGGTTTTTCATTTTTAAGCTAACTTAACAAAAATCATCTTCATAGAGACATTAACAAGCATAGATCATAGCTACACAATCTGAAAACCAGAAGTACCATTTGGGAGTGAGATTGATGCAGATAGCCATCCACAAGTTGCCATGAATACATTATGACGCAGTCGATTGGAACTTGTTGATCAGTGATCATGGTCACGCTATTAAAACAAATCTTAAAACCCTAATTGCATGAAAAAGTAGGTGTAAGGTCTGGATTGCGGGAACAATATCCAGTACCTTGACTTTGGTAACAGACGCACCATGTGGTTTAACTTGGTCTCACTGAAAAAATGTTAGGCATTGGCTATTTGTGATGGTACTTGTCCCATTTCCTGTTCCATAGCTACAAATTCTTGGAAACTGTTCTCCTGCCTCTCTAAGAGGAGCACTCCACTCCATTTGAAAGACGTGCTCTGTAGGTATGCACCTGAAATGAATAGCCTCTGGTGACACATGAAAGTTGTTTTATTAAAAGATTGAGAATTTAACCTGGCCCCCTGGTTGGTTAACCCACTGACCAGCCTGCAGACCTCTCAGTAGGATTACTTATTCAGATGCACACATACATTCACATCACATCAAGCACACTTTAGGCATCTCAAAAATTATGCTGAACGTTTTTGCCTTCAGTCTTTTTGCCTTTACATGGAGCCTTTTAAGGCTATTTACCTTTGCAAATGAGGGGCAACTGACAACTAATTACAGCTAATATTATACCTATTTTTATGGGCTCAGTCATGTATACAGTTATACATGTTTAGCATGATTTAATCTCAACTGCTATTAAATATATGATTAACAGAAATTATGATTTGACACAGTTTAAGCCATTTTTTCCCAAAAGGATTTATTACGGTATTTTTCCTCTTCTCTTTTATAAAAAAACAACACTATAAATCTCTGGAATCTTTCAACATGTTTCGAGGCAGTAAAAAGCTCCTAGGCCATCTTGTACATTTGGTCAAGGCGCAGGTGTTATTTCTACACTTGTAGAGCAAGGTAGAGGAGTTTGTTCCAGCCTATGTCTAGTACAAAGAGTTGTTACATCAGAGTTTTATTACTGTGATTCTGTATGGCTGGACTGTCCCAAAAGATGCCTCTGAAAAGCCCCATCAGCCGATCTAAAACTGCCGTCAGTTGATCAGACCTCCCCCTATTGTGGAAACAGCAAGTCTGGTTCTGTCTCAGGTGTCCTCCTGTTAAAAGGCAGCTTTCGTCTACCCTCACTTTGTAGTAATTTGGAATCTGGTGAGTTGGAAATGAAATCTTAAATTAGTCCTATCTCAAAGAGCATTTCCAATAAATACAGGTGAATCTTTTTTTTTTTTTTTTTACCAAAGACCACATGCCATTTCCCTCCTTAGAATTATTGTGTGCGTCCCACAATTTTGAGATGAAGCAAAACAGAATAACGACAGGTCTTCCTTATAATTTTGAGAGGTAATGATGCACTGTTGTACACATCAAAACATATAAAACATCTAGATACAGCCCAAACCAAACATCGTGGACCCACATGCATCAAGCGATGTTATGGTTTGATATGATGAAACTGGTTGAAACATGCTCCAGGTGTACTGCATCCACTTTCTTGTATAGTGTTGTTTTGTTAGCTGTGCGCTTTTGTGTCCCCAAGAGGAGATTCAAATTCAACTCTGATCAGTGAGAAGAGTCAGGTTAAGGTTTGCAATAAGGGAGTGTGCTTGCATGCAAAATTGACATGAGGAGTGGAGGAACGAGGGAAGAACTGGGGAATGAGGGGATGAATAAAACAAAATCTTTCTCTGACTGGGGGTGCCTTCAAGAATTCTAAGACTTCATTTACTCTAGAGGATGGTTTGTGTATGAGTGTGCACACTAGTGTATTTTCCGATACATCTGAGACTTTGTGTGCGAGTGTGTTGCCTGCACATGAGAGTAATATTGTATCCTTGCAAAGGGCAGTATTTGCCATGCCTGCTGCCCCAGACACACATCCATGATGAGCAGATGAAAAATGAATTAAAGAACAACAGAAGGAAAAAAACAGACTAAAAGATGAGAAAGTGCTGTGGCTCTGTATAGCTGTCTCACTTGTATGTGTGTGTGTGTTAGAGTTTATACATGAAGGATGTTTTTATTTTATGCCATGCCCTATCTTTTAATGTATCTTGATCATTAGAATGTGTTTCGGTGCACTGGGTTGTTCTGTCCTGACCAAGAGAGTGCAGGAGTGCATGTTACACATGTCATTTAATGACAAAATATAGTCTCAAAAGTTACTACATGGGTTTTATAGGAACTGAGCATATTTCCATAAGTTGTTAGTTTTTTTTTTGTTTCATTTAGTTATTCATTTTTCGGGAACATATTTCTGTCTTTTGTGAAATCACCAAATCACCCAAAGCCTCTGTAGGGTAATTAAAGCATATTTTTGAGGGAGCTTTTCCCTCAGAAACCATCCTGTGTCCCGTTCATTCTCCTTCTGTCTGTTTGGCAGCAGCGAGGATTTAGCAGGATGCACAGTTTGTCATTTGCCGTCTGAGACAGATACTAAGAGTTTTGGCTGTGACTTATTTGAGCTAATGGTCCAGAACATTGTGAGCACCCCCACACCCTGAGGCAATTTCGTGGGCGCGCTGGGCCGGTGTAAATGGCCCGTAGTGTACCTCTGTGGTCAACGCACACTTGCCAGGCCAACATAAGTGCACACCTCAGCATGCACATATGTCCTCTCACGTATATGTCCGCACCAGCAAAGCAATCGCCTTTTAGGATTCATCCCTATTGCTGCTATTTGTGTTCTTTAGAAGCTATGTCAGCCAAAGTATATCTGTGATCAATTCCACACACATGTCCATATAAACAAGAGGGAGAGAAGAAATGAGCCGTGTATCAGGCACAGGTAGCAACAATGTGAGCTTGTGTAATGAAAAAGGAATAAGGAGAAACAGAGAGAGGCACAGAGATGGACAAGTATATAAACATGGGAATTGATAAGAAAGGGAACATGAAGGCTGCTGCAGGTAGGCCTGGTGAAGTGGAAGAGGCTTTGAGAAGAAATGTGGAATAACTGTGATTAGACTGCCTGACTATTTCTGCGAGTTGGTGGTTGAGAAGCCACTGAGTTCTCTGAAATGTCATTTGTAGAATGTCTGAACCCCAGGAAAGATGATGGAAAGACTGGTCAGATATTTCCTGCTAGAGAGGATGACCAATTTTATGTCATATTTTACGCAAGCAGTCACACACAGACACTGCAACAGAAAGTTTCCTCTTTTTTGCTTTTGTAAAGATTAAAAAAAAAACTGTATATGTGCACATAATGAATATGATTCAGCAAGCGTCTAAAATTCCAGTGGTCTATAGTCACCTGTGATGTAGTTTAAACTGACATTGGACGAAATGGAACTGGCCACAAATATGATGTTTGAGCTTTTCTGGTATATTAGCTAAAGATTAAATGCAATTTACAGGATAAACTTGCTCCTCCAATATTCGTAAGGACAAGAAAAGTTCTTTAGTTATTGAGAGGATTCAATATGTTTTTATTTTCAATTGGAAAACTGCAAATGTAGTCTGATAATCTAAGGACAAACTGACCTTATGGATACCAAGTGCACTTACCCTGATAAACTGTCTGGATGTGGCACAACATTGGACACAGCTCATCACCATGGTAGCACATGATGATGTAAAGGTGTTTGTGCATCTGAATGTACTTCTATTTGTGCACTTGTCCATCTCACCAGTACTTTCCTCTTAGAGGAAAAAGAACAAAAAGGACATATATGGTTCCTTTTGCTATTTTTTCTTCTCTACTTTTTCCTCTTCTCTCAACTACAGAATTTTTCACACATTAATCTTGTGGAAAACAGGTCTGTTTGTTACCTTTTATGGATTTAAAAAAAAAAGAAAGAAAAAGAAAAGTCTTCTATGATTTAATTCAGGCACGTTCTCTATTAACTCCACTGGGTTTGAAAGCTCTATTTGTAGCATTCTGTGACCACTGTCTCGGCTGGATCCAGTAGTTGTAATTTGACAGTTAACAGGTTTGTATGTGGTGCCATTACCCATACAGGATTTTTAGCAGATATTCTGTTGAACAGAAAAAAATACAGAAATAATGACATTAATAAGGCCTTCTTCTGTAAGTTTCATGTTTAGAAAAGGGCCTAGTACCAACTGTTTGCTAATGTCAGGATTAATATAGAAATAACTCAAGCACATATGAGTGAAATACATTTAGAAAGCTGTACATCATACCTTAACTGTTTTTTTTTAATTCTCTGGTTTCATAGTGTTTTTTTATTTAATCCATTAAATTTCTTTCCCACGTAAACATGCAGCCATGCGCTGTGCACACACCAAATACCCCCACTGCACTCTCATTCCCTCTTGACTAGCCTCAAGGAACTCATGGGGAAGTTCAAAGGGTCCAAGATTATTATTTTCCACCCAAAGTGGGTGGACAGAAACAAAAACAAAAAGTATATTTATAAGTTTACCATGCTTCTAATCTTTGTTCTGGCCTGCACAGATATAATTAACCAGGATGGTTGTAAAACACTGCAGGGTACGTCCTTGCAATGGTCAAATCCAGAGTCCAGTGGAGCCAGAAAACACACTGTTAATTTTATTTTCATTTATTAGCACATATCTCCTGGAGGTTTCTAGACTAATGAGGTTTCAGAGGACCTTGGTTGAAATATATGTGCTCTGTCATTATTGATTTGACTGAATATTTGCAGTGCTGAGGACAATGGACATCGCTCTGTTTAGGATTTTTTTTCTTTATGAGAAATTAGTTCAGTTTGGCCTTGTTCTTTGCAGGGAGACAAATGCATAATGAGAGAATTGATAATACTAACTCATTCAGAGTGATCGTGGAAAATAATTTGAAAGTTCAAATAAATTAATTATATGTTGAAAAATATATTAAACGTTAATGAAATCGAGTACTTAAATGCAGGAATTCTCAAGTACTTCAAAACATGATTAATGTTAAAGTGGTTAAAGACTTTCCTTTCATTATTTGGCAAATTATCTTTAGATAAGTCCTGACAACATTGGCCACAAGAGCATCAAAAATAAGACTCAACCTAATGTTGCCTATTTGCCGAAATTGTTGTAAATTTGAAGGGGTTGCGCTAATATTTTTGAAGTAATATGCATTTGTCTCCCTGTAATATCTCCACTATCATTTTTTCCCCAAATTAATCAGTGGAAACCACTCCACCAATACGACCTCTCTACTAAAAGGATTCTAAACCCAATATGTAAAACCTACAAAATGCAAAGGAACAAACCTTTTTTAAAAATATGTATTGCCCAGTGTGTTTCTGTAACATATTAACTGTCTGTTGATTACAGATGATGGAGCTAATACCTGCAGAGAATGAAGCAATCACACTTATAATAACTAAATCATTAACATTCCAGGTGGATGTTATTTAGCATCTTGGCAAATGTGAAAAATTGTATCTAAATTTATTCAATTTGATTTGATCTATTTGATTCAGTCCTGCGTGGATAAATTAAAGCAATAATGCAGCTGAAATGCTTTAGAAAAGGGAGGCGATTAACATTTTTAATTAAAATATGTTCCTTACTGCTGGAAGTGAAGAAGATTGCAATTGGCAACATTTTCTGATAATAAAAAAAAACAAGTTCAGGTTTGGAATGACATTTATAGGCATTACAGCTGAAATGGCTAAAACCTCACTGTGTCTGTACACATGTACACATATAGATATATGTACAGCCCACATTAACACTATGAAATACATTTAGAGCCTGTGAATTCAATAGAATGTGCTCAAAAAAGAGAAAAGGTCCTTACAAACTCATATACTCACACACTTAACCAGACATATAGACAGAACAATGACAACTCATTCAAAAGGTTATTGGGCTGGTTTACAGTATGTTTACATAAAACTTGCATTGATTAGCTCTTTACTGTGGAGCTTTATGAATGTGGGAAAGGCTTCAGCCCTTGCGGCGAATACAGGCGGTGTAGTATTCAAAGTCCATATTCAGTTTACGTTTTAGTGAAGGTTTTGTTGTTTATAACTTCTGAACTAGATTCAAGATTGTTGTGATTTGAAGTGAATGCTAATGCAGTGTCAGCCATTCATATGAAAAAGACAATAATAATGGCATAAATGAAGTGAGTATTGTACATACTGTACTCCATTAGTTGCTAAAAAGTCAACATGATGGATCATTTTCCTTTTGGTTGTGGATTCTTTTTCTTACTTTTTTAATACATCGTTTTACTTTTAAAACCACATGAGATACAATTCAGGGACAATACACTTGTTAGAACCAAAAGTTTGATTTGATGCAGTACGAAGTACTAAATGTTTCTTTGATGTTAATGGTACTTTACCATAGCAAATCAAATAGGCCTGGTTTAGAAAAAGGGGCGTTGGGGAGCAACCTTCAGAAATAAAAGCTCTAAAGTAATGAAAAGAGGGCCTTCTTACAATACAAACTAAAGAAATAGTTTCCTTTATCCATCATTCAAAATACTTTTTGATTTATTGTAATGTTTCTTTTAAAGTTATTTGACCGTTCTTTTCAATGGTTTTATTTGCAAAGTTTACATTTTTTTTTAAAGTTGTTGTGTCACCGCTCTGTTTAATCTTTTTTTTCCTTCATTACACAGACTTCTGTTACATAAAATTCAAATGGCTCCTAGACAGTGACTTCATAGCACATTTTCAACCATTTTAGTGATTGCATATTTTGTATGTCAAATACCAACTCCTGGAGTAACTCTAATAGGGCATCCAGTGTAAGGGGCAGTTTTCACTTAGTCTGTTATTATAATGTTGTTGTGTACCTTCAAAGTCCCAAACTTAAACTTTAAAAAGACTACTCTCTGCCTACACACAGAGTGGAGTACTCTTCCTGTAATGTAACCACAAATATGGTATTTCATCTTGTTTCTATCTGCATTATTTCAGCAGACCAATGTCTTCAACAGTCTCCTTGGCTCTCCCTCTCGATCAGCTACTTCCTCTGTTGCATTTGATTTCATTTAGAGGTCAGGGGTAGGAATGTTGTAGTTTTTTTTGGAGAAGTAGGAAGAGATGCAACCACCAAAGAAAAACGCAGTAGGTTCCTGTGCTGGAGAAACACCAAAAGTGTAGCCAATCCATGCTCATATGTGCGGTCATGTGAATGCTTACTCCAAAAGGTAGTTGCAATCAACAGTGCTCATCCACCACAAAGCACATGCCAACTTTTGAGTTTGTATGTAATGATTGTTTAAATTGACCGTCGTTAATGGAGTGTTAGAGAAGGGGAAGACAAATCCCTGCTTGCCACGTTTTTCATCTGTGATATTAATCTTGTTTGGTAGTACGCTATTCCTAAAAAAAAGAAGAAAAAAAAGAAAAAGAAAAGAAAAACGAGCCCAAACAAACTCACCATGTTGCAATAGAATGACTGTTTGTCTGCATTTTTGGGTTTATCTTTGTGTTTTTTTCACCCTCCGCCCTGAAAGGTCATAGTACCTCATCCTGCTGGCATTTGGAGCATTGATAATATTCCCTCACATATCAATTTCACCTATTTTCTCATCATTCTCGTTTCCCCCTAGCAGAAAATGGAATCATTTGTGCTTTCAGCAATTTGTTATTGATTGGGAGAGCTCTGGAAATAGAGGGTTGCCATTATGGCAATGCTGCAGCTACAGTTAAATTGAGTTTTAAGCAGGCCTGCAAATGTATCATTTCACAGCCATAACACAAAAGCTTTTAAATCCATGAACCTCAGGATGGATCAAATGCTTTAAAAATACCAGTATTCTCCTAATATTGAGAGCTATTAGAATTTCTGTCGTTAAGAGGTTTTCCGTAATTCTGTAGAATGTGACAGTATGTGGCTGCATTTAAGAGAAACTGCAGTTAAGATTGATTCTGACGTACATCAGGCCTATTTGAAGGGCGCAATTGAGGATTTAAAAAAAAAGATTCAATGACTGTATCTCATTTGCCCTTTATGTAGTCACTGTAACTGAGAGCATTGATAAATGTTTGCCATTTATAGGTTTTATTTTTGGAAGTGTTGGAACTGCCTATAAACCCAGATGTGCGGAATATGCAAAAATGGGCAAAATATGTAGTGGTATCATTGATGCTGGTAATACAGTAATGGTGAAAAGCCTTTTCCAGCATCTGCCCCACAGTCCTTGTCGCCATGCACTCAAGGGACAGGTACAGTAAGACTGCCTCAGGGTATATTTTCATCACATCATCTCAGCTATTGTGAGTTTTGGATGCCAAATCAACAGAGAGTATGTAGCACCTCTTCTCACCAGTCATAAATAATGCTGCATTTAATAATGAATTAGTAATTACGCCTCACGTTTTTTTTTTTTTGTCTTTTTGTTTGGACCATAAGGACTCAGGAATTTTTAGCACTCGGGGCATATTCCTGTTTTTGAGTCCCCAGAGAAGTGTTGCAGCGTTCTTATGGCCTGTGAGGCAACCACTGCAGTCCACAATTCGACTGGGCGGATGGCCCTACAACCATCCATTCTTGCTATCCTGCCAGCTGTCATTCTCCCAGACAAGGAAACTAGTTCTGTCAGACGGAGACCAAATTCATCATCTAAAGCCATTTTCACACAAAGAGTGAAGAATGTCAGAATTCTCTGCAGGTGCCAGTGGACATGTGAACTAAAAAGCACTGAATTCTTAAGATGGAATGCATATTCATGACTGGAAATAGTGGTCCAGGCTGAAATGCAATAAGTACAACGAGGATTCATACTTTCTGTTGCTGTTTTTATATTGTCGGCAGTACGTGTTTTTGCATCCAAAAGATCAACAACCAAACAAAGATATTTATGCTTACATGACCTAAGTCATGAGAACTAATGTTCATTATGTAATGTATATTATTATACATTACAACTAGTGTACACTAATGTTCACTCAGACATGTCTGATATATCTGTTCTTTGTTGCTTTTTTCACTATTCTTGTGGATTAGAAAAAGTGGCGTCAGCAGCACAAAACTCAAGTGCCATTGGATGAAGGATTTGTGCCCTGGCGTCATGCTGTGTTTTGAACATGTTTTTTTAGTGCACTGTTTTCTGGATTCCTACAAAGTTATGTGACTTTGGGGTGTGCATGTGTGTCATTGCAGGTTGAACGTCAGAGCGGCTCATTCCAAAGATTGTCATGCAATACCTGATGGTTCCAGTCTCATCTAACGTTCGCCGAAAGGTCAGCTTTGTGCTTTTGGATGTTGACCAGCAAAGACTAGGTGAGTGTGTGTTTGTGTGAGAGAGAGGGAGAGAGAGAGTGAGTCTGGGTGTGAAAAAGATAGAGAGAGGATACCAGACTCTTAATGATCCCTCCAGAGAGGGCTTTGCGTGTTTGACTGTATGTGTGTGTATGTGTGTGTGTATGTACAACACTGAGGCCCAGACAAGGAAACACGGGGAAAATTAGCTACCTCTCTCAATAACCTCCGATGAAAGTCTGCCTCCTACCCACTACTCTGTCACTGGCTCCTCAAGACAATAAGCCAATTAGACCAACCCCAGCTAAGGGCCAAGGCCCTGTGTGAGTGTGTTTGGGTGTTTGAAAGTGTGAGTTGGAGGTGAGGGAGGAAGAAATGGTAGAATAACACTTTTTTTTCCTACATGTTTCTTTTTTTATTTCTTTTCTTTTGCCTTTCTTAAGTTATTGAAAATAAATTGGCAGTTAACACCAATAACAATGTGTAAGGCAATTCGGATAAAAAACCCAACTCTGTATCGTCTTTAGAAGTGTCTACTTAAAGTATAAGTTCAACTCAGCATCAGTTATTCAACTTTTTTACTGGCCCGTGGTGTTATTCAGCCATCATAGACTGATTTGTTTGAAGTTTTGGAATGTTGGTGATCGTGGCCAAAGATATGCTTTCCTTTTCTTTAATGTGATGATTTCGATGCCACTTTGCCGTAAGTGTAGAGTTTTAATTGGTGCAATCTTTTTACTTTATTTTAAAGATAATGTAGTCTTCTATCAACTCTTCCACAAAGAGAAGCGACAACTGCAAACAAACGTTCTTCTTCGTGGATGTTTGAACATTCTAAAAATGAAAACATTTGTTAACAGCACAGACATTTCAAATTAAATTTAGCTTTGATCAAACAGAAGACTAACAGCTTGGTCCAGTAGATATTCACTCTATGAGCAGATCGGTTTGTTATGTATTGATCTGTATCCAACGAATAAACAAGCCTTTGCTTCCATCACCACCAACCAGCTATCTAAGAGGAAAAACGGGTGACTGATTGATATTCAGTTGCTCTGTGTATGAAAGATGAACCTGCTCCCAGTGCATCTTTGCTTCCTTCAGTTATTACTTGCGACATGTGGAATTTCATGTGGACTTGGAGCCTGGTTTCGAATAATTTGTGTGCCATGTTGTAAGTAAGTGGTACATCAGTTTGGAAAAGTACATTTATTTGGGACAGTATGGAGAGCTGAGCACGCGGTTGTGTTTCAAGTAGTTTGAGGTTCACACAAAATGTTTTCACGCGTGCTCTTTGCCTGGTAAGTCGCTGCTCAGTGTGTGAAGATGGTCAGTTAGAACAATTAAAAACGCAAGGTCTGCCAGCCATAGAGGGCCATTCAGCTCATGAAGAGGTCAGTCCTTCTTAAGAACCGGTCGATCTCTGATCTCAGTGAATGAAAACTGCTGAAGCACTTTACCAGAGCACTTCTGGATGGTAGAGCAGGTCCCCACTCTCCTGTACCTTTACGCCCGCCGTGCAGGCCATTCCTTCCTGCTCGCTTTTTGCAACCCGGTCTGTTGTAGCTCCTCACAGGTTTGCTGCATTCAAGTCCTTTTTTGTCAGTTGCATATGACACAGCTTAAAAATGTCTTTATCTATTATTGTGGCCTTCACACTATGACAAAGTTGATCTTTTGTAATGCAGAAATCTGTGCTCACATGCTTGGATAATGCAGCCAAATAATGCTTTGACTGTGATATTCCATTAAGTTAAAAGGGGACCACGCACTACACTTGTAGAAGAAAAAGTTTTGGATCAAATAGAAATGCATTTAGGCAATATTTATATACAAATATCAAATTAGGAGTGTTCATGAGGAGTGTTTATATTGGAAATGGGCTTATATTTTTTACACAAAAATACAAGAACATCAACCAATTTCTCACCTGATTTGTCCACATTAGAATTAAATCCCAATGAAATCTTAATATTTGATTGATGTTGTTGTCTGTAAAATGAGCATGACATATGATTTTCATTTAGCTTTTTTCGGATGATAAATATGTTATAGCTCTTTCATCCCATATCTACTTAATTTTTCACGTAAAATGGCTTCAGTCTTTAATTGCTTCATATGAATTTTGATGAGAATTTAAAAAAGAAAGAGGGGTAGTTTTAGACCTATGTAGTGTTCATCATTTATACTTGTGACAACCAGCTTCGATTGTGGAGAATTCAAATGAGTATATCATTGCCTTAATATGATACACTATGATATATTGTAGCCTTGTCTTGTTGTTTGTTGCAAAACCACGACTAGGTAACAGAAGTTAGGTCATTGTTCACCACTGAAGTGGAATACAAGTCAAGACCAAGTATGAAAACCTTGTGATGAATTTCCAGCCATATATAATTGTTAGGATTGGACAGGGTGTCTGTTGTGTGAATACATGGGATGTATCTTGGGTAGGAAAAAAACAAAGCAAAATAACTTTCTTTAAAAACGTATTCAGGGGTAACTTTTACTGCTCTTATATTATTTTATCCATTTTCTCATGGCCTTGCAATATTGCAAAGTATGTTTAATGTAGGTTCCAGTGCCCAGTAATGTTAAGATGTATGTTTTTGGTTGGTGAAAAGAAGATGGAGTACCCGCAGGGTTCCCATGCATGCAAACTCCAGACAGAAAGGCTCCCAGTCGGGTGTGAGCCCGAAACCCTCTTACTGTGAGTGTGTGGTGCTTACCACCACACAACCATGCAGACTTTTTTTTTTCAAATTAAATGAAGGATAGTACCATATCCCCAACCCCCTTTGTGACTGAGATAGTGCCCTGTCTTTTCATTCCATAACTCATACGTTACTTGAGATGTTCAATTACACTGCATATATTAGGAGATTTGATGGGGAGGTAGGACATTTGTAATCAAGTGTATTTATTCTCTTTAATCACTCTGGGGACCTGGAGACCTTAGGAAGGCATATTCACAACGCTGCATGCAAATGTGTTCACATACACATGCACACAAATCCTCAAGCAAACACTTTCTAGACAATAGCACAGCTTTAATATATGCTGAAGTGCACTTACTTGTGACACACACATATCAAACCCTGATGCTGAACTCAATCAGACCTCAACTTTGCAGTCTTGACTCCATCATCTTCTCCTTTCCCCTTCTGTGCCCTAGTCCTGCAACCTCAACCCCATATGATGACAGCACGCTAGTTTACATATTAATGAATAGCTTTAGATTTTAATATACTACTCACTAAATCAGACGAGAAAGGCCAGCAGCCTATTAGTGCCGTGTCCTTTTCAGGTACTTGTTAAAGATATATGTGTGATTTATACAGAAGGCATAATTGTTGGTTCTGTGGGAGGATCATGTCAGTAGTTCTGCTTTGTGTATTCTTTTAAATCTTTGTCACATCCTTCAATTTAGAAATAAAATAAAAAATCAGTGCTTGGGAATTTTGTGGTGGTTGGTTTTGATTCAAAGTTATTTTTGAATTTATTTTTATTTTTCCATAAAAGTATTACGTTAACACAATTGCATGCAACAAGTTCAGGTTCAGCATTCAATTAATGTTTTTTTTTCTTTGCACATGCAGTCACACAAGAGTTTTAGAGCGGGAATTCCTTCTGTCAACTTGGACAAACAGTAATCAAGTTCAAACACACCCCACTGTCATTTAATCTCTGGTAGCTGTCAGTAATCACACATATAAGAGTAAACAGACTTGGAAGGTAGGAAATAATTAGAAATATTCCCAGTGGCTGCTTTGTGACTGGGACTCAGTGGAACTTCACTTTTAATTAAGACAATGAGAAAGACACACCAACGCTCACGCAAGTGCACACAAACCTCAAATCGTACTTTCACACTGCAGTGCGGACATAGCCATCTACACGTAGCACTTACACGCAGTATTGCACACTCTCAGTGAGCAACAAGGGAAATAAAGACATGGTTTGAAGAGTGTTTAAAGCCACCCAACAACATGAATGAGTCCGTATGCAGGAACAATCATGCAAGGGTCTTTGAGTATCTAGGTGTATCAAGGCTGTATCAGGTTTTTATTACAAATGTATTTACTTGTTTAGAAGTGACAGTTGAGAGGAATGATAGACTAGTTGGGACAAAAGTGACAATTGATAGAATTGTCACAGCGGTCCACTGAGTTTTTGTCACAAATATAAAGACTACGATATTGCAGTTAATCTTCCAAGAGTCAGTATCACACAACTGTATGCCTGCAATCATACATACATGCAGAACTACTGGATTTGTCTATTTAGGTGTGTTGTGTGTGCGCACAGTGTTCAGAGAACATTCAGCACAATTCCTCACACATGTGTAAAGTCCTCAGTCCATTCACAGTGTCATTATGTATAGGATTCTTCCTCATTTTCTATTGTATGACCGCCAGTAACTACCCAGTACATTATCGGGCTCCCATCTGCTAATGACAAAATAGACAAAGAGAATAATCAACACTCTTTTTCATCTCTGCTGCTTTCTTCCATCCGTCTATTGTGTATCCACTCTCCCCCTCTGTCTTTCTCCCCAGTCAAAATCAAGGGAGCTTTTTATGTATGTATGTGTGTGTGTGTGTGTGTGTGTGTTTCTTTCTGTCTGTAATGGAAGGGAATGTATTTTTCAAATGTGGGTGCAAGCTATCCTGCAAATATATCTATGTGCATGTTTCCCCTCGTGTGTGGGGCAGTGGCTCTCTGTATCTGTGTGAGTGCCACAGACGAGATGTAATAATTGAAGGCCCTCCTGCCGATTTCACACAATCAACGTGGCCACACTGGAGGTGATGAAAGTGAATCAAAGATTCAAGGGAGAGTTGGTTTTAAAAAGGCTTTCAAAGTGCACCCCCCCATACCTCAATTATCCCCACAATGGCTTATTAATACTATTCCCACCTTCAGTGCATTTCACCCTCTTTATTTCCTTTCTTTCTCTGCTTTCCACATCACAGGCCCGTGTGGTGTTATATTCATATCACCCCATGCCTTCATATCTTCATAGAGACCACATCTCCTTATTGCCTTCCTCTTTCCCTCACTTTCCCAGGGAATCTATCCTGCTCTCTATCCTTGTCCTTCATATTTTTCAAAACTCGCTGCCCTTTGCCTTTATATCGGCCCAGATCTCCACCATTGTCACCCCCTTCTCTGACTCTTCTCCTTTGCCATTCTCCCCCCTCTCAACCCCTGATCTCTCCACCTTTTTTTTTTTTTTTAATCCTTTTTAATGAAACACGGGACCCTGCTGCTGGTGGATGTGATCCTCATTCGCCACTCCCAGCGTACGCTGATTGTCTGTCTGCAGAAAAGCTCTGGAGAGCGATGAATGGATCTGTATTGACCCTGCCTCTATAATTCACATTATTCTGCTATTTCTATACTATTACCACCGTGGCTGCCTGTCACTCCCCTCCTTCTATATGATTTGAAAATTTGTGTGTGGAAAGGCATAATTGTGGTTCTGTGACCAAACGTAGAACAGGAGATGATCAATGAATTAGTCAGCATTTATTGGCACAATAGAATATGCATGGAGTCCACGGCTTGTATCATGTCCTAGGAGGAAGAAAGAGGAGGTAGGAAGGTGAATGGCAAGGATATGAAAAGGAGGCTGCATCTGTTATTATCCACAACACGTTTGTGTTTGATGTCGCCACCGTCATTTTCCCTCCGTGTGTCTGGATCCAGCCAGTGAGATGTTTCAGGATCACAGCAACACGGGAAAGAAAATATTGAATCAATGCTCTTCCCGACTCTTGAAAGCAGGGTTAGCGTTTGATGATGCGACATTGGAGGAGAGTGAGAGGGAAAGAAAAATATGTAAGAGAAAACAGTCACAGCCTCTTTCCACCCCTCCCCTTCATTTTCCTCCTTCCTTTCCTTTCTTTCTGCCTTTTTCTCCTTTCTCTTTTCCCTGCTCACTGCTGTCATTGTCTCATTTAGCCTGTCTAAAAATATAGTCCTCCTCTCCAGATTTAAAAGGGGTAGAATTTTCGACATGTGTGTACCTTTTTATCTTTGAAGCAGGGAGAGCAATCTTAGGGGAAATCGGGTGTCTTAATGACAGCCGAGTGTGCAGCATGGGTAATGCAGAGCGCCGGCATTTGCAGTACACGCATTAAATTATTCACATCAAAAACTCATTGTTTGTTACCTGACAGAGCTGCGGAGAGAGGTGGATAGATGATGGAGAAGCATGATGAATTAAACATCAGGAGAGTGGAGTGCCATAGAGAGAGAGAGAGAGAGAGGGAGAGAGAGAGAAGGAGAAGAAAACTGTGAGAGGAGAGACGAGAACAGAGGAGGATGCATTCAAATGGCATGTTTAGAATCTAAAGATGTTCTCTTGTCTTTTGAGAGAAGGGAGGTGAAGTTGAAAGAGTGTGTATGTATTTACATTTGTGATTTTTATGATAATGTGAAAGACTGTTTGTACGACCCACCTATTATTCCTACAACCAATGATCGTCAGTCAATGCAAATCAGTAAGTCTAAACAGGAAGTTTATCCTCGGCTTTATGCTGAACCACTTCAGACAGTTGATTTTAAAAGGATGTGAAAGGAGATATCTTTCCCTGTTCGGCTAATAGAGACAAAACTATCAAATAACCTCTCAAGTGGTAACTAAAATCTATGGCATAGTGTATAAAAAGCAGAACTATTTCCCCTCTTGCATTAAGTATTTTCGGAAAATATTATGAAAGGTAGGAGACTCGGTATTCTTTCAGATGCAATATGAGTTCATTGTTGAACTGAGACATACAACTACTACTATACACACTACAGAACTGAAAGCACCAAGTAGTCTTGGTAACAGACACAATTGAGCCAAACTTTTAAGATCGAAATGGTAGTTTTATTGGATCGCTGTCAACTTTAAGAGAAAAGAGCAATTCTGTGAAGAAACACTTTAATTGGACTTGACTCAACTTACCCCAGACTAAAATAAAAGCTAAATATATGAATGACAAGTCACTGGATTCTCATACATTTGTTTTTCACTGTTTTTGCAAAAGAAAGCCTTTGTTGTTGAACACCAGAGGACGTTTGATTACAGTTGACTATGTACACAGGACCTAGTTTAAATCCGACATTGGAGATTTTTCATGTAAAAATCCTGAATGTCCTGGAGATTACGTTTTTTTATTGTGGAGTTTAGCTGTTCCCCTGTGCCTGCATGGGGTGCACTTTAAATGCTCTGGTTTTCTTGCAAAATTCACAGATGTGAACATTATGTAAGAAGTTTATTTTATAACCAAAGGAAGATTTTCTGCATATGTTAGATTGTTTCATTCTACTCAGCCTTCAGCAGCTGCAAAGGAGTTGAGTCTCCTGCGAGTTCCTGCAGAACAGTGCAAGTACCACCAATAAATGGAACACTGTCAAAGGTTTCTCATTTGTGCTATGATGTGTGAAAATTGACACATCACATAGTTGGTATGAACTTTAATGATCATGTACCTTTGCATTACGAAAAAACACCTAAAATTGTCTTTATTTTTTTTAAAGAATGAAAACTCCAAGCATTTAAAAAGGAAGTCTGTGTTAGAGAAAATTAAGTGCAAAGTAATGTTTAAGATTTGGGAGATTTGATTTTGATGAGAAAAGACATTAGTGGCAAGTCTAACAAATTAATGTTTAAGCAATCTTGAAATATAGATTACACTTAATACTTCATGAAGTACAGTGATAATAGCTTGCTTCACAGAAACATAATGTAGCACTTAACAATGCACTGTAATTAATACATTATGCTAAGTTGTATTATGTTAATTTCTGCTGTAAAAATTAAAAATAGATACAAGTAGTTAGTGTGTGTATCCTCTTGATCAGAGAGCAGAAAGCGAGATGGGAAGAGCAAAGGGGAAAACACAAGCATTTATCAAAGGGTGATTAAGTTTAAGGCAATGATTCACTAAATATTTAACAGCTTTACTTGGTGCAAAGTATATCATGAATTATAGATGGTCAGGATGTGTGTCTTGGTGTAAGACAGTGTTTAAAGACTTAACCTACAATGTGGGAAGAGCAATTACCATTGTAATAAATGAGTTGTGAAAAAAAAGACCATCTATTTGTTATTTCTAATTAATTTCTCAGGATGTTCACAACGGGAGGGGGTGTGAGGTGGGTTCTGGTGGTGGGGGTTGTGGAGGGTTAGGACAATGTCCATTAGTCCCTGACGCTTTGGGAATGCTTTGTCCTTGATGAATGGCCCCTATGCTTCAACATGACACAGACAAGTGCACACATGCAGGAAGCTTAAAGATGCACACATGGTCATAAGCGCGCACACACTTTTAATCTCACACAAATTATAACGGACATGTACATTTGAGATGCACATGCCGGCTCCAAAATGGTTTCACAAATATTAAATTAATTTTTTTCTTCCTGCATGAATGTCACATCCATTCAGGAAAAAAATAAAACAAAAATAATCATCTTTTCTCAAAGGTGTTTTTTTTTTGTATCTGGTGATGAAGAAACACATGTGTCCTGAGGTTTTAGAACGACTTAGATTTTTCTATTAGGGGGCCTCCATGTGGCATTCCTGTGTGTGTGTGAAGAGTAGAAATGTTTAATTGCATATATATATATATATCAGCTATTCTTTTATAGATTCTATTAGGGTAAGGATGGGGGACTTGATGTGCTGTTTTTCAACTTTCACTGCGCATTACTTGATGTCATATCACTACGGAAGAGAGAAGAGGTGTACACACTGGCCCTATATTCAAAGTCACTGGAGCATTGCATGTGTAGTGCTCTGAAATATTGATGAGTAAGCAAAAACATACTGCGTCCTGTCACTTTGTGGAACACAGAGGCGAATGGAAGTCACAAGGAAGAAGGATGATGCCACCTCTCTTTAATTATTTTTTTATCTGGCTGTAGCCATTTTCACTGTCAGTTGGGGTGATTCGCTTTTGTGAAACCCAGGGAAAAGCTGAGTGAAATTCAACTGATTAGCTATCATGCAAAGAATAGAGTTTTGGGGGATTTGGGTTTATCAAAAATCCATATCTGTTTGTCTTTATATCCTCATATTAAAATAAATTCCTATCAGTCTGCTTGAAAAGTTTCTCCACACGTGATTTGCATTATTCAATGTATTATTCAATCAGACGCTCAGGCATGTATGTAAAAGAAATCACCATCAAATTTTCACAATTTTGAAGAAACACTTTTACCAGCTCATGCTGCATCCAAAGAAACATTCTTTTATTCATCCCTGTGCTCTTGTTTAATTGATTATTTGTCTTTTTTCATTTCATTTCACATACTTTCTTCTTTTTTTCCTTCTTCCACTTGCGTTGAGACAGAAACAGTGTTTGGTTTCAGTGGCTTGTGGGGCAACACTAATGTTAAGCCTATCTGGTTTGTCTGTGTGTAGTCTTATTGATCCCTGGCTAAGACATTAGATCTGAACGTCATGTCAAGGGTTTGGTGACCTCTAGCAGTCTCTCCCCAAGTGATGGCTTTGATAAGCCTCATCCCTCTCTCTGTTCTATATAGAGCTGTGCCCTAACCTTTAGCCCAACTCTGTGTTTGAGTCTGACCTTTCTTTGATGTGTAATACATACCACGTGCCATCCCACTACTAAAAACACTCATTCAGACAAGAGAGATACACACATGTTCCCATATGCACACATTTGCACACCGTTAGTCAACACCCTGAAGCACCAACTCCCATGGAACCTTATTAAAACCACCTTCAGTAGAAATGAGGGGAAGTTCTCAAAGTCTCCATAACTTGTATAATGTGTTGTATGAATAATGTTTTCCACTTCTCATTTTCCCCTCTTCAATCGTTAATGCAGAAAAGCAGAGGCTTCACTCACACAAAAAGACAAAAGCCGAAGTCCTCTTGCCACTGATGGGCATGTGTTATTTACTAAAGGCAACAAGCTGGCCTGGCAGGAAGCACACATACATGCCGAACCAAAATCACATTCGCACACTCGCCCTGCATTCATGTGTACAGACTGGTTTGAATACACACACATACACACACACACACACACACACAACACACACGCACATACAATTTCCGTTTGATGTTTGCCACTCATTCAAGATCCCTCACAGCTTGCCCTGCCTCCTACCAAATAAGAGTCTTCATTAATTAAAAAAGAAAAGGCAGTGTTATTATAATTCTCTTTGCTTGCCCCTTGATGTAATGGAGGAGGGTGTGTGTGGTGTTTTGTGGCTCTTCGAGAGTTTGCTTTCATCATCGTCTGAGATTCCCCTCGGCTTTGCCTTCCTGCCATCAAATTCTTCTTTCCTTCTTTTTGTCTTTTCATCCAGTGAGATGAAGTTTGGAAAAGTTGCTCCTGCCCGACAGGATCCTTTTTAGCAGTTAATGCCCTTCCCAGCTGGAAGGCTTCTGACAGCCCACAAGACCACTGGTGGCAAAGTCGGACAATATTATTAGCTTTTCGACTCCCCGCAAGCTTAAAGCTGATGGCTTGAAACACTGTAAGTGATGACTTAAAACACTGGTATGTTTAACTGTTTGCTCCATAGGTCAGTTTTGTTTGTTTTACTTGTACATTCCATGATTTAAAAATCTTTTAGATAACAGAAAAAAGTAGGTTGACTTAAAAAAAAGTTAAACGGGTGAGTTTTTTTATTCCTTTAAAGAATGGTTGTCACTTGCAAGCGAAAGCAATTTGTCCAAAGATCGAACCACTTGTTACCTGGGATTGTTGGGTAAGAGCTGTTTGGGCTTTGGGCAGCAGAACGCCAGTAAACCGACATAAGGATAGACAGACTGACGAAAAATGCTTTACACTGATACAGCGACTTGACATGCGGGCAGATTTAAAAAGCTGATGAGAAGAGGAAGGACAATGAGATAGAAAATGGAGCGCGCTGCTGCACTCTGTTTGCAGGGGCTAAACTTATTAGTATGTTCTTAATGCCTCTCAGAGCAGATAGCATTAAGAAATACACGGTAATGATGATTTGTGTTCTCCTCAGCCAACAGAGGAAGAGGAGCCCACTTATTCCACATGAGTGTTATAATTGGCACCTTATTGCATTAGGGCAGAATGCACTGTGTGATTTCCTGGGTGTCATTTTTGACTAATGGATTCTTAAGAATAGTAATCTAATCGGTGTCATTATTTCATCCTCGCCGCTCTCAGAAAAAGGCTATCGTGATTTAGGGGGAAGGAGTTTTAGTAGTGGATGTGTTTGGGCATGTTGCAAATTAATCTGCACACCTTGTAAACAGAAAGAGAGCAAACAAAAATCAATTTGTATGAGTGAGGAACTCCACTCTCAGGGCTTTTAGTGTCTGCATTACGCTGAAGGTGTTTGGGCTGCAGTTTGATTATTGTTATTTTTTTGTTTCTCTCTTCAACCTTTGTCAAGTTAGCCGGCATATGTAAGCGTGGTTTGCAATTACCAAAATTTCCATTGATATGAATTGTAAATCTTGATTATCAATACATGTGTATTGCAAATTGGTTCTCGGTCTTACTAGCAGAAGCATCTTGTTATTTGCTGGTATGTTTTCAGAAACCTCTTGCTCCCCTTTACTTTATGTTCAGTAATCACACAGTTTCAACACAAACAGCATCTCATTCTGCCTAAAAATCTGAAACCTCTGTGAGCTGCCAACCCCTCTGTTTTCATTTCCACATACCTTGATCCTGGTGTTGTGTCACTAATAGAGGTGATGTGCTGTTTATTTTATTGATCATATGTTTTATCCAAACATCTATGCTGGGTTCACTCACTGGCATGCTCATTCCCTTTATCACAACAGACACTGGACCTCTGCTTTGAGGCTTTCATCAAGCAAAAACACCCATTATGGTCTCTGACTGGCTAGCTTGCTCTTATAAAAAAAAAAAAAAAAAAAGGAAAAAAGAAAAAAAAAACCTGGTGTTCCCCTGACACGCAACATCCCAATTATGTCCACACAGATGAAAATATACACTTACAC
Organism: Menidia menidia; assembly: GCA_907169785.1. Classification (NCBI taxonomy): domain Eukaryota; kingdom Metazoa; phylum Chordata; class Actinopteri; order Atheriniformes; family Atherinopsidae; genus Menidia; species Menidia menidia. Next base: position 8,592,607 of record CAJRST010006668.1, read on the forward strand.
AGGTCACATTACGAGCACACATCCACAGCTACACGAGTTCTCGGAATTTTGTTTCGAGCTCTGACACACATTTTGTCTGAGCACATTCTAGTTGTCTTTCATACAGAAATATTGTACAGTAACTATTTTTGTTATGTGCTCCAAAACTCGAACCCACCGGCACGCACAGACATTCATCGAGTCTGTGGTTGTCTTTTCAGACTGAGGAAGTGCAGGAATGTCAGAATGGAAGCTGATCTGATGGTCAGGAGTGTGTCCTCCTGAATCACCCTTGACAATATCACGCAAACACACACGCACATGCACACAAACATGCACACATTGTGCAGCGAAAACACACTGCAGAGTGTGAAGAGCAGAGGAAACGGTCCAATACACCACACCTTCCTGACATGCTTTATCAACCCCCGATCCCCGCAGCTGGTACCCCACCCACCCACCCAATCCCTCCTGTCTGCCCCTCCATCTTCCCACCACCGCCGTCTTTTCCACTGCTTGCCCTCCCCTCCCCACACCACCACCACCACCTCAACCTCCAGGGAGGAAAGGCTGACTTGCATTCAGCAGTATCTCTTAGGGAAGAAGAAATGAATAAAAGAATGGAGACGTTCTGTTGACAATCGGTGTCTGTGCTGCCAGGAGCCAAAATAACTGTCAGCGAATGCTTGCGAGTGTCCAAAATGCCACATGTATGGATGGATGGGTAGATGGATGGATGGATGGATGTATTAAAAAGATTTTCAGAAGGAAAGAAAGAAAAACTTACAGTTTTGCTCAGATATAAAAAGACAGAAGACAATAAATACACTTGAATTCCAAAACTAACCCACAAGAAATGGATGCATAATTGACACCCTCACTCAGTTATATTCACTTTGTGTATAAAATGTAAAAATACTTTTTTTTCCGTATAAAGGTATAACGCCCTGAATGATGAATGCATACACAATTCAATAAAGCTGATTTGACCTTGTGAGTGCGGTTAGCATTAAAAATGTGTCACATGTATTTTATGTTGTTATAAGATCACAATAGCAGACAGTCCCTCCAGTCCAGTAACATGCTGACCACAGCTTCAGTGTACCCAAGCTGTGAAAGCTGATTGTATTTTGCTTCAAGCTGACTTGCGCTGTATGCACACACTCATGGCTGGTGCATGCACAGTCAGCATCACATCTTTTGTTCCGCTGTAGTATAATTAATGTTTGTTTGATTGTGGTACAAACTTGAGTGTTACATCAAGACATCTTATTATTCCTAAATATTCATTTGTATAATTTTGATCAGTAATTGAGGCATTTTCGCTCAAGTTACACTGCCACTGATTACTTAAGTGCTCAAGCTTAATTCATGCACTTTAGCAAATTGCCGTTTCAAAATAGATTTCAAAATGAACACAGAAACTTCAGAAACAGAATTTATTTTCAAGCACAGAGAATCCACGTTCATGTGTGTCTGTCTCTGACAGCAATCTGCATAGTGCTAACACATTCCAACTGTATGCATTCTGGCATTTGTCTAATGATCATTAACTGCAATGGATGTGAGAAAGTCTGGATAACCTTGCATGTCTGTATCATACCTGGGTCTGCCTCTTGCAAGAGACATCCTAATCGAGTGCACATCTAATTTATGGGGCTGCAGTTTACCATTAAGGGCCTGATCCACGGAATTAAATAACTAGCAGACCTTCGCTGGTCCTGGACAGTGGGCGGAGGAGGAAGGAAAGATACCATGATGAATTGCCCACCCCCTACTCTACCTTATCCTTGACTTTGAAAAATACTGTCTCTGCGTTTTAGGTCAGCTTCTGACAACAATTAGGCAGAACGAAATAGATAGACTATGACCACCCCCCACCACACACCCTAGCCCTACCCTCCTATCCTCAACCCCCCTATCTTCCCTCAATCTCTCTTCCCCCACCCCCCGACTCATTCTTCATCCTGTGAATAGGATTTTAAAAATGAATAAATAAACTACAGTAGGCAGTAGTATTTGAGATTCACTGCCGATATGCTCTGGAAAGTAACACTGAATTGTCAGAAGAGAAAAATACTGACACCATCAAATTACATTAAGTCACTCATTCCTGCAATTAATCATATTTAATAGGTAAATGGAATAAGCTTGATTTCATCCATAGAAAAAAGGCTTGATTCAAAATCTTACACCCGCAACTTCCAGATTAGTGAAATAAACATACATTTTTGTTAAGATTTTATTAAGTCAGTTTTTGTCTTCATTTTATGTTTCACCAAATGTTTTCGTGAACATTGCTATTGATCTTGCAATGTGATAGAGGTCGATCCAGCTAATTCCCTTTTTCATTAAAGCAAAGCCCCCCAAATTCTCTTAGTGGATCTGCCTCTTAGAAGCATCCAATCACTTGCTTCTCCCAATGACATGAATATAAGCCTGTGCTGATGGGGCTTGGTGTAAATGTATTAGCCCTGCGCCTGTGCCCCTAGCCTCGCCAGCCATAATTATGTTAGGAACCAATGAGACAGCTGGGAAATCAATATGCTAAGACAGATTGAGTGGAGATGTGTGGCCAGTGGAGTGGGAATAGAGAGGCCTGGCAGCTCCCTGTGGTGCGAGGAAGCTAGAGTCGACGATTAAGCCATAGACTTAGCATTTACTGCTAGGATTCACTGCTTGAATCTAGTTAGCATTTAGGGAAAGATCTCTGTGAGTAGACAGTGTTACTAGATGGAAGCTTCGCTAGATGGCTGAGTGGCCTATCATCTTTGGGGGCTATATAGTGGCGTTAAGTGTTTCAGAGTACATAGCATTTACTCTTTGAGTCAGTGGCCACTGTATTCTTTTTCTTCCCAAATATGTATTGTAGATTGTGATTTAGATGGCATTTAGCAGTCAAAGTGGGTTATTAAAGGTCATCTTTCCTCTTATTCTAAAATGAGTTATCAATTCATCATAATTGCTTGGATTTGGAAACTATCACACTGGCTTCAACTCCTTTTTTTATTAAGACATGCACTAATGTCGATCATTTTAAATTTAAAGGAAAAAATGTTTTTCGCTTAATCTTTGTCACCTTAGAAGCTCTTCTTCTATGACGATAACTACTACAAATAAAAACATTTGTACATTAATCATTTGACTTATTTTTTTGGGATTGTTTTCTGCAAGCAAATCAATAGTGTATTTTCAAAGTAGGTCAAAAATCATTACAGCCCTAAACCACAGCGGATGGTGATGAGCAGGACAGGAAATGAATGACTGGCAGGAGCTGTTGAGGTAGGACAAGTGGAGGTTGGTCAAATAAATTATTTGTCAAAGAAGATGGTCGTTCTGTCTTAACTTCGATGATAGTTCACATAAACCAAAGCATTGCTGTCATTTATATTCAATTAAGGGAGGGATAAGGGAGGGTATGGAGGGGACAGCTGAATCGAGACAAAGGTTTGTCGTGTTGGCAAGGATCGCAGGGCGGGAGTGCACTGCAGTGAGAATTTAAAGGGGTGAGAGGGGTGCAGAGGGTATGGGTTGGGGGACATGCATCTGCTCGCATCCCCAATCAGTGGCCTCGAAGGCACGTCTTCTTAACAATGGGCCATCAGTGCAGGGAGTGGAGTCACAGGCGTAAGTGCACCCAATAAGTGTGCAATTTCTGCCCATATGACCATCCTGACACAATTGCTCTAATTTTCCTCCTTTGAAATGACTGATAAAAGACTTAGGTAATTGCTATGCTACAGAATTCCTTCCATGATCAGGAGGAAGGAGGAGGGAGTTAACAAGGGAGGGGGGCAGCAGAGAGAGGGCTATGTGTCTGTGTTTTTGTGAGTATGGGCGAGAAGTTGCACTGCCTCAGGGCCTGGGAATGGAGACTGAGAGTGTCAGTTTGTGAAAATTCCTAAATTAATACTTGTCGCTTTATCTACCCCTCTCTGAGTGGTCATCTCCTCCCTCCACCAAGGATCCCATTAAGTAGAGGGGATTTGTCATGACAATATATTTGAAATCACTCAATCAGGCAAATTCTTGGGAAGCATATTCAAGCCATGGTGGTGTGACAGATCATCCTTATACTTGTCTGTCTCTCTATGACTCCATTTTTCTGTGAGAAGAGTAACACACTCGTAGCGAATAGAGCCATATAATAAGCCTCTCTGACCTTCCATCACACACACTCGTTGACTGGAACCAAACATGGACGTCTACATTAAAAAAATAAAAAATAAAATAAAAACTCGGACCGTCTTTCTTTTGTATGTCTATTTGAAAAGGTGAATGCAGGCACGTGTGTATGCACACACTTGTGGGTGTATGTGGGCTGCTTGACTCTGAAAGCTTTGGCCAACCTGTGTCACTCCTCACTATGACCTTGTCCTTTGTAATCAAGCCTTTTTTATCTGATTCTTCATGTTTGTATGTGTGTGTTGTGCTCTCAACCATCTCATTGAAACCACATGTATTCTGGACTGTGGCCTTACTTGATTGCAGTTCAGTTACAGGGATAGAGTGGTTGAAGATGTGCAGGGGGACAGAGGGGAATAGATAAAAGAATAAGAGTTTAGTCGCCTCACTAACTAACCAACTTCCCGCACACCCAATCGGCTTCTCTAAACAGTGTGTATGTCTGTGAGTGTGTGTGTGTGTGTGTGTGTGTGTGTACGTGTGAGTTTGTGACAGTGCGACAGACTCCTGAGGTGTTGATTCTAAACACAGACTCTGCCAGTGCCTGGATAATGTTGGCTAATAGCTTAATCAATACTTATTATGGCCCTATTGGTTCACTAAAGTGAGAACAGAATCTCTCCACGCACAGTGACTCAGTAGAGAGAATGAAAGACAGGGGAGAGGAAGAAGAGAAGAAATGTCTTCTGCTGATCCAGATGGACAGCTTAACCTGCCTCATGGGATTTCCTTATTCAGGAATCCAATTTTCCCAATGTGATTGACTTAGATTGGATCACATGGAATGAGGTTAACTCTTTTAGCACTGAAGATAAAGCACTAAAGGCTTTGTCCCCCATTTTCCAACTTTTCCCTCCTAGACTGGTCATCTGCAATTAGCACTAGCAAGGCTCTGAGCAGTTTAGAAAGTGAAGTGATGGTGAGACTTAGTGAGAGTGGAGGAGTAATTGGGCAGTATGAGGAAGAAAGGGATGAGACAATTAGTTTGTCTTGGCAACAGCAATGATTACTGAACACTCAGTACTTGCATTCACCTTTAGAAAAACTATCAAATGAAATGGGATAAAGAACACCTATGTGAAACTAGATTAACATATGAGTTGTTTTAATAGAAGTGGTAAAAATTTCTATGGTTTAATAATTGGAATAGTTAACAAGTTATTACTCCCCACCAGCGTCTGCAAGGTACCAACGTTATCCATACTAATCATTGAAAATGAAATAGCCAACAAAGAGCATGACAGCTAGAATCTTAAAACAAATTGAAATTTGGTTTAGACAGCTGCAAATGTGAAATATTTGTTCAAATTGAAAGTGTCCTTTGTTGTTTTACATGAATTCATTTTTGGAAAATATTCATTTTTGTTCTCACTAAAGAAGGTCTAGTACAATTTAGGTGTATTTCTTGATATTATTTTATTTTGTTTGTGGATTAGAAATCGAGGAAGCCATTCTATAGTTTCACAAGAAGCAATTCTCCTGTGAATCCTTCATCCCTGTTTTGGGAAAAATGCAATTGCATTTGATGAGCCATTCAAACACAGCAGAACTAGCAGGCTGGCGGTCACTCCGCCATAATTTTGCCGCTTTCAGTTTTAACCAAACGGCTCGAGTGTTCAGACGCCCTTTAGTAATCTACTTCCCTTTTTGGTTCACATCGTCAGACCAACCCGTTGTGAAAGGGACATTCCACCAAAACTTGAGCGTTCGATGCAGAAGCGGAGTCCGGAGTGTGGGCATTACAAAGCAATGTTCTGCATTTCAGCCGTGCTGCAGTGGTGTGGTGTCGAAAATGTTTTGAATAGACTCTGATTGCTCAAATCAAACACACATGATGAAAAAAGGGGACGTACCTTCACACCAGACTTGCAAGCTCTCCGTTCTGTTCACAGGACCCTTGCAGGGAAAAGAGGAGGACTCACCGCAGGAAATGGGAGCATTGATTGACAGATTAATCATTCTGGTAGTTGGTGTGTATGTGTGCGTGTGTGTGTGTGTGTGTGTTCATGTGTTGCTGGATATCTTGGGGCCAGTGTATGTGTTCCTGCTGACCTTGACAGCTCCATAGTAGAGCAGCAGCCACCCCTGAGACTCAGTCATTCAGACACAGTTGGTGGCTTGCAGCTACCACAGCTAGCAGTTAACACAGTGTCTGCTCCGACTTTATTCAGAGACCACTTAACAACTCGCGTGTGCTTCAGAACGGCATTACTTTAATGTGATACTTTACAACCTATTTTAACAACTCACTGTCTGATTAAGAGCTTTAAAATGTGGCTGATTGGTAAGACTCTCCCCTACCGACTCAACTCTTTTTTTTTTAAAAGGGTGGTTTAAGCAACTTTCAATTTCCTCAATGCAAAAATGAAAAGCATTAGCTTTTCATTTATTAAGATTGCTTCATGTTAGGATCTAAGTAGTGCATTGTTGACCAGGTTCTTCTCCTCCTGAGTGCAGCTCAGGTTCAGCCAGACACTGGTCTAGGTTGATGCTTTCACACCCCACGAATCTGGGTCTGACCCTGGACTCAGTCACCTCTAATAGCTCCTCAGTATCATCTCCGTCCCTCCAGCCACTGATCCTAAAACTGATATGTTCTTATCTGTCTAATGGTTAAGGTTAGGAAGTGGGTCCAAGGTAATCTGATCCTGAATCTGTGGCTGGAGACGAGGTATTCCTTGGGTGTCAGTGCTGCTCGACAAAAAGAAAGCCGAGCCAGCGGGTAGTATATATCTAGCAACCTGCCCGTCAGCAAGGTGGGAGACTGTGTTTGCTTGGTATATTTGTTTGTATTTGTTTACATGTTAACAGAGATGTTCATATGCCGTTCAGTTTTTTCTTTTCTTTTTTGTGCCTGCATTTCTGAACACCTGACTTAAATGATCTGTATCATGCACATCCATGACTCTGTAGGAGTATGTCTGTGTTGAGCTTGCATCATTGAGGCAGATGTCACATTTAGTTTGTGTTTGACAAAACCTATGGCCCCCACCCCTAATAGTGGGTCTGTGGGGTGTGGACACATGCCAATATTCATTGGCAGTTGAATCAAGCCACTTAGATTCCATCTGTAAACAGGACTCGGAGAGCTTTGAATTAAACTGAGGGCTGGAAGCATTGGAGCTCACTACAGAGATTACCAGAGGTTCATCCAGGTTAATGGGCTCTGTGGCCAAATATCAGTGGTACAGATAAGAGTTGAGCTGTGCTGAGCTGAAAACCTTGCATCTTACAAATTATTGTAGCTTTTCTCAGAATTTTGAGAAAGTGCATGATATTTAGCGGCTAATTGAATATTAAATAAATGCATTGGTATAGATTTGATTGATTCTTTTAAGTTTGTCAGGTCACCCTTTGATTATACTTGGATCCATGTGGCACCACGTGGCCGGACTACATACAAGTTCAATTGTTAGAGGCAAGGTACAATGGCCAGCTCATCAGAAGACCACATAGAAATGTACACACATACATTACTATGAATATCTTAAGTTACCATGACCATTCAAAGCCAGTATTTTGATTAAACCTGTGTTTTTTTCTTTTTTTCCCCCATTCTCTCTCTCATTTCTTTCTGCCCCTCTCTCTGTCTCCTTACCTCCTTTTACCACCATGGTGCTCCTCTCACCAACACTGATTCATAATCTATAGCTGTGCCTGGGAGACCAGCAGCTATTGATTTAACGCCTACAGTAATCCAGCGCTGTATCCGCTGCTTGTTAGAGATGCTGGGGTTTAGGAACTGTGGCTTGCTGTGGTAGCCAGAGAGGGACTAGAACAGATGAAACAGAGATTTTGTCCCCCTTATCTTTCTTCTCTTTGGAGGAATTTTAAAAAAGTAAACATTTTCCGCAAAAATAAGATATTTTGTCTTGCATAGATACCAATGTGTGTTTACTAATAATGTTGTTTTTTTTTGTTTTTTTTATAAAGGTAAGGGCATAATCAGAGATGTAACTTAGTCACAATTTGGGAAGCTGCTTTGACTCACTTTATCTCAAACCCAAACATGATTTTTCTTTTAAGAATTCAAAGCTTACATGATTTTAGTTAAACATGACCTATGGCTCCATCCAACCATATATCATTTTTTATTGGATGATGCCTTGTATTTTTTTTGTATTATCATAAAAATGGTCATCGTTATTTATTATTATTATTATTATTATTATTATTATTATTATTATTATTATTATTATTATTATTATTATTATTATTACTATTAATGTTGTTATAGGCTGTGGCCTATCTCAATGTTCACTGGGTACACTCGGTCAGGTTGCCAGACAAATGAGACAGATGGCCATGCACACGTGCTCCTAAGGTCATTTTGGAGTCCCAAATTAACCAAACAAGCATGTTTTTGAATGGCGGGATTGAGCTGGAACACTCTGAGAGCCCACACATATATTTGGTATGTATATAAAACCCTTCAGCCGATAGATGACGGTGCTAACCACCACTCCACCAGGCTTTTTGCTTTAAAGTAATTCCTGTACTTTCATTTTATATGTTTTTTTTTCTGCATTTAACTATCGTTACATTGACCTACAGCTTTGTTCTCAGTCAACTGGGTTTTAGTCATAGTTTGGTTCTGCCCCACAGCGCTCTAAAGTCAGCTGGTCTTGTACTATGGTTCCGTGTGAAACTGATGGAAAATATGTACAACTTGGATATATCTATAATATTCCCAGTCCTGTCTAAATGAAAGGTGTGGAGCATGAATGGAAAAAGATACCCACATGACTAAATACTGTGACTTAATAATGCCGATATTGTAGCTTTTGTCTCCTGGTATCATAATGGGTTCTACGTCTTTACGGAAGTTTGTATTTTTAATTTCTTAAAGAAATCCCGGAATTGAAAAAGCTAACATCGACTTTGCTTCTGCCACCATAACCTCACACATTCAATAGATGAGTCCTGCATATGATTTATAATGAGCGACAGGTCAGACAGTACTGACATATTCATCTAGAATGCAAATTATGCACGATTCAAGAACAGTAGACAATGTCATTTTCAGTTCATTAAGATCCAGGTAAGTGAACATGTAATTGAACAGTTATTGTAAAATCTACCTAATTTGGTTTGACCCATCCATCAAGATAAAGGCAACAGCACACTTTCAACTATGACATGACTGTGTGTGTGTGTACATGTACTACGCTGCATTTAACTTTACCACATTTGATTAAAGCCATGGTGTTGAATTAAAAGGAAAAAATAATGTTCAGGGAAATTTAACTTGAATTTGTGACAAGGTCTGTTACAGGTTAAATGATACAGTCAATTCTATGATGTGCCATAATAAAGTAAAAGTGGACAGTCAAGTTGCAGAGGAGATCAGCATGAAGAACAAACACATTGACCTTAATTAGTCTGGCCAAATAATTAGCTGGCCTTGGCTAATGAATACCAGAAACTTGCGCACACTTTGTGTCCAGTGGTTCAAATCTAATTTGAAAGAATATGCACAAAGCTGACAGCTTCTACTGATGAGCTTTAGGCATGAGTGGTCCATCTGATTGATCGATAGATAAACAGAAAAATGGAGAGAATAGAAGCACAAGTGTTGTTGTGTGGGTAATATGCCCATTGACGGAAATAAACCAGAATCCATCCATTCTTTTTGTTGTTTTTTTTCCTAACCCAATGTCTATAAGCCAGTATAACGTCAATTTGGCCGTTAAGATACACAGCAGCATAGTAAGTAAACAAAGCACTTCTTTAGAAAACTCTAAAGCAAATGGCAACGCTCAAGTTCACTTCCAGCCCCTCACTGAAAATGACCATATTTGTCCATGCAGTCGGGTCTTGTCATGTACTATATGCGCAGTCACTTCACCATGACCAATACACTAATCTCTGCCATTCTCCTCTGGCTACAATGAGCTGAAGAAGGTTAACTTCACCTTCCAGGGTAAATAAAAAAAAATGAACCAGAATGGCTGTCTGTGATATGGTTATTAAAAAAAGGGGGGGAAAGGATCATTAACACAGTTCTGCAGTTAACTCCCACACAGAGATATTTGTAAAATTTATGAATGCCACTTACATTTTTCCTTCAAGTAATAAAAGCAAAACAGATTCTGACAATTTATATTGATAGCATAAAATTAACTAGTTTAAGTGACTAAAAAGGTTTTTTCCTGGAGGAGACCTGCTTTGATTTACACCTAAAGGAGGTATATTGTATTTAGAGTCCACTTCACTTCCAGACTGACAAGATCTTTGGGAGTGTCAATTATGTAATTTGCATTACAGTACTATCCAAAATACAAGGAAGGATCGATACGACCACAACACATTGCCAATTGTCAGCGAGGATTAACACATGTCACAGACTTCAGGAATAAGTGCCGTTACTTACTGGAGTCCATTTCTAGGTCTTTGGCTTGACAGTTTTAGACGGGTAGTAACATATTCCGGCACCAGGTCTGAGCACAATTATGTGAAATGACTGCTTTCTCATCTAGATTTGCCTGTCTCCGCCATTTTCATCTCAATCTAATCTGAAACCATTTGAGCAAATAAATTGATATTTACTTCAACGTCTCTTACAAGCTTTCAAAATTAGAGGCTTCAGGAAAAAATCAATACAAAATGCCAGCTTAGCAGCAGATGTGGGCTCCGTGAGAATGCTAACTTTTTCTCCTCATGTGTCTCCTCATTCTCCCACAGAGGTAGGGGTGGGAGACTGTAAAAAGAAGCTCCTCACCAGCAACTAGGGGGGTGTATTGTGATGGATGTTTATAAAGTACTTGTGCTTGCAGGCCGAATGCGCGATTGTCTTGTCCAAGACGCTAACCTTTAGCATCTCGCTGCGCTTCGGCGCATCTTACAAAGTTCACTGTGAGAAGCGAGTCTTGACCCTGAGGATGATTTGGAGGACTGAAATACCACTTTCATTTATTATTTATCCAAGCTTGCCAAGGGGAAGGCAAGCCGTGGCGCTGTCATACCTGACTGGCTAATGTAAGAAGTGGCCATCTCACTGCAACCCTGGGGAATCAAAGCCCATTACTGGTTTGAGAGATTGCCTAATGTCCACTGTGAACACACAAGATCAAAACATGGCAATGAGGGTGAGATGTACAGTACACGCACACAACTACACACTCCACAAACAAGGTAGAGCATTGTCGTGAAATATGAGGGAAGTGAGCGTCATTCGAAATCCTGGAGAACATTGAGAGAAATATTCCTAATTCAGATCCAGCCTCATAAGACTTAAAATAAATGGAGTAAAAGGTACTTTTTTATTTTATTTATCTACTTGCATAAATTTTTTAAACATTGGATACGGTATTCATGTCATTGGAACAGAAACAGATAAACCCCAATATAAAGTTTGAGAAGTGATTCATAGGAATAGTTTTCCTTTTTCCCCCTGAAATGTATAATGATAGGTTATCTAAGGAATGTTCAAACTCTTCATTTACATCACTAAATAAACTAAAAAAGCCTTAGTTCATCACATTTTTTACACATTCCAGCTGGTTGAGGAGTAAAGTGACCACTTTTTATCAACTTTATTGTGTGTGATGTGCTTTATTTGTGTGTGTGTGAGCGTAATTGTCAAAATGGAGGCTTAATGACCCTTTAGATTTTCAGATGAGATGTAGTTAATGAAGCATATGTGTATGAAGCACAGGACTGCCAGATTCCTATCAATACTGTAGATCAGATTAATATTTCAAAGTTAATGTTTTTGTTGAGGAATTTGCAAAACACAAGACGAGGCTTCACAGTTGCTTGTGCAGGAAAATGCAATTTTCTCTGACTTAACTGTTCATCTTTTTAATTACAGACTTAATAGCTTTATAGATTTTTGAAAGATGAAATCTTATTGATGTTTTTATAATTACTGGCCCTTATTGCTTTTTATGAAAATAATCGTCAAGGCTCATTTACCCCACAAACTCAATGATGTGAGCAAATAACCTTCAAAACATCACTTCTCATATTTCAAGTTTAAGAATTCTTAACTATACCATCAATTATTCTTATCTTTGATAATTTAATCGTTATTGTTTTTATGTAAATGTTCTTTGCATCCTCATGGGGCTTTTTTCATTCAAGACGGACTGTTTTTAAAGCACTGTTTTCAGAGATTGCAGTGAGACAACAATTGTCTTCCAGATAAATGTTAGGTGGATACCAATTTCAAAGATAATGTATACTCTAGAGGCGATTAGAATCAGAACAATGTATAGTATACTGGCTTGTGGTGATGCAGAGTTTGGCCAGAATAGCACATATGTCAACATGCTCTCAAATGTTCTGCTAAAATAACTGAACCTCTTCAGCATTAACACATGTACTAAGGCGAAGTGAGCCAAGGCTGTTTCAGAGCTCTTACCATAGAGAAAATATATCTGGACACTTTAACAAAAACATATTTAGGGGAGCTGGCCAAAGTTCCCCGGTGAAGTTTGCAAATGCCTTCTAGAGCTGCAGCCTTAGACAAACAGTGGCTCACAGCCATGTCCTGCTAATAAGTTAGAACGTGAATTTACGCAGGCACAAGAAATCCAACCGTATGAATTTGTGGGAATGCAAAGCAGGCAAATTATCTGTTTTGAAATTTATACCCAACAATGGAATAGACCCAGACAATCATTAAAGTTAGGCTGAGATATTGCATAGAAAGAAGACTTTTGGCCTTCTTTATTGCCATTAAAAGAGAAAAATGCATTGATTTAGCCTTGAACTCAGTGTTGAACTTGGCTTGCCTGCATCACTATGGTTTCCCAGTACATTCCAAATCCCTCCTCTGTAGTCCAGGTCCCATCATGGATACAGAAAATAACCGGATAGAGTATTTAGAATATTTTGGAATAAACTGGATGTAAATTTCACCCATGTTCAGAGGAATCAGTTTTATCTATAAATGCAGTGTTCCAAAGAGCCAAAACTGTAGACTGTTTAACTCATGCTTTATTTAATGGGTTTGGAAGCACAAAAGGAAAGAGGGAAGAATAAAAATATTACTTTTTCTCCTTAAGTGACCCACTAATACCGAGGCGTAGCCTGCTGCAGAAACCCTGTTTTCTGCTTTCTCGTAGGGTCACATCTAATGTGCCTGAGCTTGCACAAGCCAAGTGTGTTCACAGCACTAAACTGTAATAGGAATTGTTTTGTTTGAAAATTATCAACAAGTTGGCAAATCACATTTATGGACGAGCTAGCAAATCCAAAATCAAAATTTCTCTTGGGGAGGAAATTTGGTTTCTCGTGGTGCAAATGAATGCTGGCATGACTGTCTGGCCTTGGCTGCGTCTCCTGCAACTCTAAAAACAGTCTCTGTTTTGGTTCCAACATTTTCTGTCTCTGTGGTGTTGGACCCCAGAGTGGAGTCAGTGTGGTCTGAGTTTCTACGCATGTCTGCTACACATGTGAATATGCTCGACAGATGTTAGCTGGCTTCCAGGCAGACAGGGTCTCCTCCCCTTGGCCTTTTTGGCTCTGATTGTGACATGGTGACACACACAGTAGCATCTGGAGTTCATCCTGGGTCACCCAGGGCAAACACGATAGAGCAGTGCATCACTCATTTAGGACCTCCCACTGCTTTGAAAGGGAAGATTATAACAGGTTTTTGCAAGCTTGTTGGCTTCTGTCCATCCTGTGCATGCATTTTTTTCTTCTACTGCTTAACTTCATTCATGCAATGGCATGCTTTTAGCATTCAAGTTCTTTCTGTGGAGTAGTTCAGATAAGAGGTTGTTAGAACTGGAAAGAGTGAATCTCTTCGCAACAATAGTAAAGGGAAGTTTATATTTCACTTGAGGCTACCACCAAAAACATCTGATACTCACTTTATGGAATAGACCCAAAGGAGAAGAAATCTGTTGTCTGTTATTGATTGAACGACTACTAAGAGCAGAATTGTGAGAGAAAGAATTTAGAGTCTTCACTCTTCTTCACAGAGTGTGCGTTATGAATGGGCCGGCCTCAAAATTAATGGCATGCATGATGTAATAAATACCCGAAACATTGTTCACAGGTACGAGCTCATCCAAGATAAGATATTCATATAGCTGACACTCAAAGTGGTAAGCAGCACAATCCAAACTCAAGTGAAAGTCACAAGTGTATTCACCGAGGGTTCTTTACACCATCTGACGTGTGCTAGGAAATTTGCTCCGTTTCATCTTTAGTACCACGAGCAGACAGATTGAATTTCATCCCTGTGTGCTGCTAGAAAAGGAAGCAATAGACAGAATAATATAAATAGTTAAATTTATTATTGAAAATACTTGATTTTGTTATTTTTCTGCAAGGTTGTCTTTTTTGCCCCTAATCTTCTGAGGTATAAGAGCCATACGGTTTCAAGTTGTGCTTGTTTGTTAGAATATATATTTTGCTCCTTTTCAATGTCATTGTTCTATGACAGGTTTTTAAACATGTTTTTTTTCTTCTTCTTAAAGACAACTCCCTGATCGTTTTGATGTACGCGTGGAAGTCAATACACCCATTAGAACACCCGCCTTACGTTTCTTGGCTTTGTGTGAGACTTGATGCTTTTCTATTTGTCTGCATTTCCATCGTTAGCTGACAGTCAACCATGTTCAGAGACAGTGAAGCGTCAGCTCATGAAACAAACATTTAGCAAGCACACAACAGCAAGCTGCCAGTTGACGTGCACTCGTTTAAATCCATCCCGTCATGTAAATAACTTGTTTCAGTGTGCTTTCAATTAAAGTGGAGGACGAAGTGCCATTGCTGCCTTTGATGGATGAGCTGAGATATTGGAGTGTACCTTTGGATGACAAAACGTTCCCGCACTCCACCTCAACTCCTCTTTCCTATTGATTCTCCTGGCGGTTATTCATCAGGGCGGTGGCCACTGTCAGATCAGCTGCTCCTTCTTCTCACAAAACACATTTTCCACAGTTATTGATAAAGCTATTTGACCTTTTATTCAAATGTCTATGTGTATGTGTCTATGTAACATGCACACATCTGTGTTTTCTTTCTCTCTGCTCTTGCCAGAGGCTCGCAGATCGCTGCAGTTACATGAATAAAGTCAGGCTGTTTTGATTAACGCCAAATGAGTAGGTATATTCTTTGCAGATGTCTGTTTCAGCAGCACTGAGCCTTGCTTTCGCACAACAAAAATAAACCCCGAGGCTGTATTACAGTTTGGCAAGTGGGAGAACACATATACAGTATATGGAGTTTGCACACATATATGTCTGTGCTCATATACATCAGTGGTCTCACACATACTGTAAGGAGCATACCTCCATGCATACTTTTGCAGTGTTTTGAAAAATTTGTTCTCCATTCTAAAGGTGTAGACAGGCTCTCTTGGCTGCAGCTTGGATAATAAATGTGCCCCGAGTTAGAGAAGCCTACAATGGGAGAAGCCTTTGGTTGAACAGCTGCTGATCAGCGGAAAGGATAATGACTTTATGGGATTTCTCTTCTGTCAGTGATTTTGGAGTGAATTCTAATTTTGAGTAAAATATATAAAGAAGCATACGCAGGATCCGTTCAGCAGAGCCACAGTCTTAGAAATGACCAAGTCCTACCGTGTTTTGATGAGCTGGTTTTGCATGGAATTACAGCTGTTGGAACCGTGCGTATTGAAAAAATTAATCTATCTAAAATATGGTTGAGTTTTTGAAAGAAATGTTTTGACATTAGGTAGTGTTTCAAAGTTTAAGTACTGCATAAAATATAAATATACCCTTGCAAACGTTTGCATAAGAACAGAAACCCGCAGCTGGCTTTGGTCAGTGAAGCCAGAGAGAGGGGCATTTCACTTAACCTGGTTGGGAAAACCATTCACTCGTCGTTCATGGTGGCAAAATAATACCCATGGCAATAATTCCCCAGCAGGCTCCTTTTTCTTTTTCTTTTGTTGAAATAAAGGTTTTAGCTCCAGTCTCCTAGATTTAGATATTTAAAGGTGTTTAAGTTAGGTTTTCAGCCTATACTCATCAATGCATATTTATGTCTGTAATTATATCCTCACTTAACTTTTAAAATGTTTTTAGAGCGAAATTTGGCATGACCAAAACACTTTAAGAAAAACACATTAAAGCAAAATAGCACAATAAACATACATGAAAATATCTTTAGAATCGTATTTTTGAAAATGATATCTTTATAATTTTGTACTTTATTAAACACTAAGTCATGACACATGAAAAGGAAAAAATTGCGGGTTGACTCATCCAGACAAACACAGATTTCCTCAATTTTTACTCTTTTCATCTAATTTAAATGTTGACACGCAGACATTTTTATGCGGGAGATGATTTCAAACCCTTTTCTGATGCAAGCACAACACTTAAATCCTACAAATTCTAACTTGTGTCTTCTTCTCGCTATCAATAATTAAGACTGGATCTTGGAATGGAAAAAGTAATTTCCCCTGAAAGAAGCAGATAGAATCGACATAAGCCCTTTCGCTAAAAACATTGCCCAAGAGGTAGCTAAAACCTCAGAATGTGCCAATAAAAGTGGAAAAACAAAAATCTTTCTAGCAAAACACAACAATAAGACAAG
Source organism: Menidia menidia (assembly GCA_907169785.1). Classification (NCBI taxonomy): domain Eukaryota; kingdom Metazoa; phylum Chordata; class Actinopteri; order Atheriniformes; family Atherinopsidae; genus Menidia; species Menidia menidia. The sequence continues at coordinate 8,609,296 of CAJRST010006668.1, forward strand.
TACAACCCATTGAAGTGAAGAAGTGAAAAACAAGAGAGACTTAAAGTGATTCTCATCTTCCACTCCAAAGCCTGGGCACTCCCCAAAAAAGTGGGAATGTAATTTCCCAGACTAGGAACATAAGCCAAGAGTAATCTGGCCTGTAATACCTCCTAGTCCTTAAATAAAAGCCCTCCATTTTAAGTCTTCAACCTCGTTTTTTTCTCCTTTCCCTTTCCCACCTTTAATAGGATTTTGTAGAAAATGGCTTTGTGAATCACTCCTCTTCGTCTTGCTCAAGGAAGAGCGGCTATTCTCATTGAGAGGTGCTTAATTGCTTTAAATGACTGATGATACATGTAGGGAAGAGGGCCTTGAGGTAGGGCCCACAACCAAGCACACAATGCATAGCACTCCTGGACAATGGCGGGGGGGGGGGCGCGGCTGAGTGTTGATGCTTGCGCACATTTGGTTTCCGTTACAGGATTTTTGCAACAAACATGAAATGCCAGAGACGGACATGTCTCCATAAGGCTCACAAGAGTGCTCATGCTGTGGAGGGATACGTGTAAACATGCATCTCCCCGTCTTCATGCGAGTGTGTGCACGTGTGTGAGAAAGAGGGTCGCCAGGGAGTGCCCGTCCTATCGACACCCCAGTAACAGACTAAATTAAAGCTGTGATGAATTGTGGCTGTCATGGCAGGAGAGAGGGGAGACTGTGCTCGTATTCCACCTCTGATTAGGTGGGAATAGAAAGATACAGAATATCATTATCAATATGTAGCACTATATTTTCATTATTTTTTGTTCCTCTTTGTGGTGGACAGCTTGATAGCAGGATTATTTTTCATTTCGAAAGAAGATAAAACAACTTCATGGATGTCGGTGGGATGGGTTAACTTAAATGTTTTTGGTGTGTTTCAGGTAGTGATGGGACTGCATGTGATGATCTCAGATGTGTCAAAGCAATTCTGATTAATGAAACAGGGCATTTTTCTTACTCGTAAAACATTCACAAAGCTGCTAAAGGTGAAACATGTGCAATTAAAATGTAAATTTTGGTAATCCTAGAACCTCTTTCATCATTGCAGGAAGCTCTCGGATGGTGAAAAGGGAAGAAGCTTTTGGCTGTTTAAAAAAGAAAAAAAGAGTCATAGTCAATGCAGGGATTTAGGGGTATTGCACATTTTAGTACCCTGCACTTTGAAGGTGGCATCCTTTGGGTACACCATGAGGGTTTGGTATTCAGTCAGCTACAATAGTTCACCTGAGGAGGCAACATGGTATGTAAAAATACAAATTTGCCTAAAACATTTTTTTTGTGTCTGTGTTTTTTAACTAATGAGGCAGAAGTAGTTCTTTGAGGTTTAAACCAACACTCTCTGCAAACAATCTGTGTTTGCCCACAAAACTCCTGCATTCAAAATGGGTTAGCATTTATGAAAGTATTTGTTTTATTTATTTTGTTTATTCATACTTTTGCATCCGTCCATCCTTCAATCGCTGATACCTCTTATTATGGTAGGGTGGCGGGGGGATGGTGTGTATCCCCACTGTTGTAGGGCAAGAGGCAGTTGACACCCCTGGACACATCACCATTCCATCACAGGTTTTGCCGCAACCCAAACTCTGAATTTAAGTCTTTGATTTAAAAAAAGCTGGACATCAGTTATACATATTAGATCTCATTAGACAATTTACAAACTCATGTTTGTGAAATTGTAGTCACTTGGAGTCATAGAATATTCCTTTTTAAGCATAAAGTTAATGCATGCCACAACTGCCATTTAAGTATTTATTATTCTCTTTCTCTGTTTCATTTCAAGTTAGACACTTTTCACTGATAGGCAAACCTCAAAAAAAGACAAACTGATTGAACATGACTGTTATAGAAGAGCACTGGTTAACTCCTGCCTCATTTTGCGTATCGCTGTTTCGGACAGACACGGTTCTTGGCACAGCTTCTCAAACACCGTTTGCGCCCTGTGATACTGCAGACCCCTATTCAGAAATAATACAAACTGAACCATTTTAGGTGACCCAACTCTGGGTATACAGTGGTCAGGGAGATGCACATATATCCTCCCATGGTGGTAGTCTGTGTATGTGTATATACTGTTTTATCACTGACCCATATCCTGTTTACCTGATAGAGGCAAAAGCTCAGTGTCGAAACTCCTTAAAAGTCAAAGCCAAAGGGGTAGGGGGGGTGGAGGAGTGCATCCAAACGTGTACCACATGTTATCGCACATATACACACACTCTGACAAACACACACCCACACACACTCCACCAGCCGCAGGGCGCCATGGTTACCTTGGAACTTTAACGTGGACCAGCTGGTGTACTTGGGTTGTGAAATTGCATTGCACTCACATACATGCGCACGCACACACACATTTACAGAGGATCAAAGGGAGTTGGAACCCTGCACAGCAGCCCCTCTGCTCCTGCCCTTGGCTAAATGGACGACCAAACATTCCAGGCTGTCCAGCCCAGTAATATCTGGCCTGCAGCCTAATGAAGATCGACTGTGTTTATAATTCTCATGTTTGCTCTGATCACTAACATAATCCTTTGTATATACAAAACATGGGGATAGAAAACACTCTTTGTTTCTTTAGATTAGACTGAGGCACAGAAGAAGAAAAGAAAAATGAGAGGTCCATTCAGTTGAAACACAAACCTTTTTTTCAGTAGACTTTGTAGCTCTTTGCATTTTCACACAGGGCATCACATGATCTCAAACAAAAGAAAAGGCACCGAGGGATGTTTTTCTGCCTGTTTGAAACTTTGACACCTGCCTTGCCGCAGCAAATTGGAATGGCTCACTCTCAAATGAGATTTCTGCCTGCTGTACAGGGAGAGAAAAAAAGGTCACCCATTACAACTATTCTACATGATTCAGAGAGTTATCGCATCTCTGCTCGCCTACCCTCCCTTTAATTAGCTTCTGGGACCTGGGCAAAGTGTATGTGCATATCTGTGTGTATGCTTCTGTGCATGCCTGTCTGATATATAGAGAGGATTTTTGCTTTCTTTCACATCATCCATGTTTGCACCAAAATTAAAATCCCATGTTGCTTTTCAGGCACACAGACTATTTCTTCTAACAAAAAAATCTATTGACCCATGAAATCTTCCCTTATTTAGCCCGAACTGTGAATTGGAGATTGCGCTTATCAGTGAGACACATGCAACACCGAGTGTGACTGTCATGTCTTGGTGCCGTTTAATGCCTAAGTGAAGGTGGGCTTTTTTTATTTCTTAAGTAAATAAATTACAAGATTCAGCACAGTTCTTATCGTTGAAGAGCTCCCATGTTTGATAAATTCAAGACGGTATTCTGTGTCTCAGTAGACGACAGATAAGTTTAATGTTGAGGTTTTGAGACTTTGAACCAAGAGAATTGCTTTCTGATTATGTAACATTGTGGCGGCGCCTTGCAGCCTAATGTTTTTTTTCTATCAGCTTTTAATCAGATAGTTGTTCAAATGAATCTTTTTTTTTTCTTTTGGCCAATTACAGAGGAATAAGGAAACCATCTTATTGAATAGTTTTGAATAAACATTTAAAATTTTACAAAATCTAATTAGAATTATCTTATTGGTTGTGATTACATGAGATTTTGTGACTGGTTTGTGACAGAGATGTATGTATGTATGTGTATATATGTATGTATATATATATATATATGTAGCAGATCAAAAGGTTTGTTGATTTTGGTAGTCATTAATCTTTATACATTTTCCAGACAAACATGCACAAGTTAGCATTTCAGGATGAAACCCTCCGCATGTCTCTTATGTTCCTTAGTAGAGAATATATTCTGGCTGGGCAAATGAGATACAGATTCCAAAAGGTCTTTCACATAGATAATGCATTATAACCTAATGACAGAAATGTCCTGTAATGAAAGGAGATTACTGATTGTGATAAACTCATTTTGTGTGGTGGCTCTTTCACAATCACACCGAACTGAGTCAGCCAATAGCTTACTTACAAATTACAGAACTTCCCTCACAATGTCACATTTAGACTCTGAAAATGTGACCATCTGAGAGAAATATTTCTTTTTAAAAAGAAGATGGATTAGCCTTTTTGGGGAAAGACGCACCTAAATCCATTAATAAAATATAAGTTTGATACTGCTGATATTCAAAGTCATATGGTTGTACTAGCATTACAATGATGACAAAAGCATGAACTCATCAAAACAGGTTGGCATTCATGTTCATTGCTGGAGCGAAGTGCACTTGAAATTATGCTTCAGGAGTGACAGCCAGAGCACTGAGTGGCTTAGCATTGACTGGTGAAGATAGAGGTGAACAGTGAGCAGAGTGAATGTGACTGGACTTGAGAAAAGATAAATCCAAAGCGTGTCCCCTTTCAGAGTTCTACGTCACGTAGTCTTAAAGCTCTGACTTTTCTATACTGATTATATCAAATAAATTCATGCAGGTATACAAACCATCCTTGGTTTCTAAACCGTGGACTTTTCTACTTCACACACAATCTCCAGCGCTCACTTAGTCATTCACGGGCCCCATGCGTCGATACCAAAAGGCTTTAATCAACTCTCTGAGGAAGACATCACTGCATTCAAAATCAAACCTATGGAATCGATACCCACGTTACACTGAAAATGACAAAGTGTTTAGAAGGCACTCATGCAAGCACACTGCCTCAGGGTAAGATTTCCATGCACAGATAAATGTATGGATTGTTTCGGGGATGGGATATTACTTATGTAGATGGGGAGATCCTAGCAAATCTGGACCCCCACAGGCAATGATGTTCCCAGTGATGAAATAGTTGAATATAAACAAAAAGTCGATCCAGGAACAACAGTAAACCGTCTTTAAATACTGCACTGCAGATATACACGGGACATCCAGCTGCTCATGAAATGCAGTTAAAGGCTAGAGGCTGTCCTCCATCAGTTTGTGCCTGCTGATGTTACACTTACAGCTCTTAGTAGTTAACTCTCTTTTGATATATTAATAGCCAATGTAAAAAAAAATTATATCATTTCAGCCTGCCAGGCAAAGCAACCTTTATGAAATTAATACAGGCAAGCAGAGGGTGAAAATATATGCAATGACACTAGTCCCCGAAAAAAGGCCATTTTTATTCTAATGTTTGATTGACATTGCAATGATTATCATTTTGCACTTATCAGGATTTTTTTTTCTTTTCCCAAAAAATATTCTATATATCTTGTAGCTTTTGTGTTACAGGAAAGCCTTGTCTGTCATCACAGCTGCGACCAAAATCAAGAAAAAGATTTCAAGAATCTAAAGAATTCTCACTTAATTAAGGTATTTCCTGGAAAACATGTCTCTCCCATGTGCGTTTCTTAAACTTGCTAATCTAATAATGAACTTTTGGAATCCAAGTGTTTTAAAAAATCATGTGTTCGTGCAACGTCAGAAGACTTTCACTTTAAGGCAGTATTGGCTTAAGTAAAAGAGTGGCTTAAAAGCGAACCACCAAACCAGACTAAATGCGAATTTTCATTTTTCTCACACGGTTTATAATAACGGTTGCGCTCCTTTATCCTCATTCTCCCAGACTTGACTTGGTAACAGTTTCCACAAATGTAAGTAAGTACAAGGCAGTAAGCGGGTGAGACAGGGAGAGAGAATGAGCCTTATGTATTATTTCAGTCACGCTGGCCACGTCTGAAAACATTTCACAGGCACTGCAAGGGAAATGTAAATCTCAGTTTGCAGAATCTAGCACGCACACACACGCTCACAAAGGCCATGCCGAGTCGAGGGGGGGGGGGCACCTCATCTCTCCTTCTGCTCTACACACACATAATGCATTAAAATGGAAAACAGCTCACACTAACCCCGGTATCAAAGAGGGGCCCTAATATTTGTTTTGCCCTCCCTTGTAGTGTCCTCATTGCCGATGACCAAATTAAGAATAATCTCTGGCTCAGAGTCCAGTATTACTTTCAGAATCCATAATCACCCCGGCAATGGCCAGCTACAGGCCCAATTTTTTTGCTTCAGTGATATTGCGGCTAGTTCCAACCCCAGTCTTCTGCCTCTAGGTGAGATTATCTGCAGGTTTGGCCAAGATAGTCACAATAATAAGTTACAAGATAGATATAATACTTCTGATAACTGCGTTTTACCTAAGCAGCGCGCAGCCATGTGACAAATGGGAATATCTGAATACTTGGGAGGGCTTTGTGCAGTTGCTTATGACCATTTTTGCCCTCTCTCACAGATGGTTTGAGCCCTGTAGAGAGATCAAAGCTGGCCATTTTGTAATCTGTGTGATTTATTTAGGGTTACATTCATACATTTTTTCAACAATGTATACATCATAACAGAAGTGTATTCATACCTTTTAAAATGTTGTGTAGTTAGTGTTGTTATATGTGGAAACGCATTTAGGTTGCAGTAGATACAGAACACCTGAGCGCATGTGATGGAGTCCAACTGGCTAATGAAGACAACTGCAAACCCGGAAACCATTACGATTTTGAACCGATGTGACTCATGGTTACCTAATTTGACAACATGGCAGCAAAGAGCCAAACCAAACTAAACTTTTAACACTTTGGTGTATGGTCAGAAGTCAAAAGCAGTGCACTTTTTACTAGCAGGTGTAGTCATATCTCTTGTACTTAACATTTTTCTGCCTGTTATTATTGTTAAGGGAAATAAATTGACAACAATTTTAAGCTTTGGAGCAAATATGATTTATTACATCTTATTTTACAAATCACATATATCACATATATACAGTAAATGTGTATATATATATATACACACACACACATATATATATATATATATATATATATATATATATATATATATATATATAAAAAAGGTTTACCCAGTTGTTCTGAACATTAGTCTTTGCATGAACTTTTTTTTGCAAACATGTATTTTCTCTACTATTAAATATCCTTAAGTTCAATGCACTGATGAATGGAAAAAAGGTACAAAAATGACATTCTTGCAAAACATGTTCCTGTCTGAAAAACAAATTGCCTCCATTTTTGTGCTGAAGAAACACTTTAACACTTTAGGGCTGTTAAGGGTCTCAGTTAAAATTTCTAAGGCCCAATTCTTCCTGAAAATTGAATTTTCCAAACCACATAATTGGGTTTTAAAATTAGCCCATTTTGGAGTTTTCAGAGTATTACTGACCAGGTGGAAGGAACTCAAAAATATTTTTTCTTACCTTGAGCTTAGTTTGATGACATGCCTTAAAAGCCTTAAATTTTTAAGTACGGTTTTTAAGTACTATTTTAATGTTTGCATTATCTATCAAATTAATATTAGATTTTTTGTATGGGAGTATGTGCACGTTATTACCTAATTGTGGATTGTCAAAGCAATTTAGTGCTTTTTGGGTTTTTTCAAGTTAGTCTAGAACTGTGGAACTAAAAATATGCCTTTACTAAACACAGCCAAGACTTTAGAACTAAGAAAAAGGACAAATCAGTAAGATCTTTAAAAAAAGTACAGTTTACTCCCCTTGCTCAATTACTATAGTTAGTTGGTTAATCTTTAACGAACCAGTGCACATATATCCGCTCACAATAGGCCAATTTAATCAAGCCAAGCCTGGTTTACTCTTCAAGATTTTAGGGAGTCTCAGAGGAATGATCAGATCTGCTGTGAATGGCGGATACCGTTAACAGTTGCATAGTTTGGCATTAATTAGTATGCATTTTACAAAGACACAATTTGAACGCTTCAGCTGAGCATATCTCCTTCAAACTTATAAATCAGTGAGGGAGTTTTCATAGAGCAAGAAGTCATTGGAGACATGGTCTGGTGGCAGCTCAGGGCAAATCCAGAAAGCAGAACAAACCACTATATAGAAAAGAGTTTTGACTGGCGGCATGATGAGTAAAATATTTTCTGTCCAGGAAGCTAAACAGAATTAGGTTAAACCTAGGCAAGGGTGTCTATGCTTTCTTAATCTTCACAGCACATGATAATCTGACAAACATGAGAGAACAGCTGCTGAAGCCACGTCAGCTGCCATAAAAAATAAGATGACTAAAACATGATATAACGAGGTAGCTGTATCATGAGAGGTATGTTTTTTATTTGAAGCAGGGTTGTGTAAAATACTAGCAGAACACAGCTTCCATTTACTTTGGACCAGTGCATGTCTTTAGGATGAGCAAGCAAAAACTAAAAGCTGTCGAGAAAACTGCCCGATAAAAAGTGTAATTATATCTGATCTCAAAGCACACCTGAAGATGTTTATTATTATTGTACAAGGGAAAGCCATATTTTTAATACCTAAATCACATCACTTAACATAGTTACGTGGAACAAATGGTGCACAGTGCTTGCAAATCTAACTGTCCCTGAATGCACCGCCGACAGTGTTTGTCCATGGGAATTCTGGAAAAAAAACTGTAAACCAGGCAGAAGTGATGTGTAAAAGTTCCAAATACAGTTCTCTCCCAACCTACTTAGAATTTGTTGAACGCAATTGCTCTTTTACAAATTTAAGCACTAGAACAGAACAGAAGTAATGAGATGAAATGTCAATTATCCTCCCCTTAATGCTGTTGTTGGTAAATTGGCTAATTATATCAGAAATTAAGATGAAAATTATTATTATGCTGTGTAGCAACAGGCTTTTCAAATTGTTAGTTGGCCAGGGGGTTGACCAGGCAGGAATTTGTCTGGGTTGTGTCTTTTGGTATTCTTTTGGGCTGCCCAGGCATCTTGCCTCAGTGATAAAATCTGATCTTTTTAGCATCCTGCTGGGGATGCACATACTATGCCACTTTTTGGTTGTTATTGTTGACTATTGTCAAAGTAGTCTGTTGCTACTTTGTTTAAATTTGCATGTACTTAGTTCGGGCATTTAAGTGAAAGTTTCTTGATATTGTATAAAAATGATTCAAATAAATTTTTTAGAAATAATTAGATTTCTAACTTGAGTAAGTATGACATTTCTCACCAACAAATTTGATACAACCTCTTTTTCTTCCTTCACCTGCTTTGCTCTTGCATCTTTATTTTGTGTCTTTACCCCCTGATCCTTCTGTGCAACAGTGCATCACCAAAATTATTTTTTCCACAGGCAGATGCCTGCAAGACCCCACCGACATATTGAGAAATGATAAACACACATTGGTCTTTGCTATGCAGGCAATAAGCACATGTGGATTGCTCGTACATATATCTACTCTTGATTAATCAATTGGCTAAAACAAATTCTACATCCCAGTTCCTCCAGGAGAGTTACCTCAGGCAGGGTTTTGTGTGCATAAATCAGAAATCAAATCAATCTGTTGATTGCAGCAGTGATACCCCCTACCGTTGCCAGCTTGAGCATTGCTTCCCTCACCTGAAATGCATGATAACCACATTGACAATAATAATGATATGCGCCTGTCACTGTTTATGTGCTTGTCAAAGAAACAGAGAGAATCATAGAGATCCCTTACATACATGTTCTGATCATTGAAATGTATGATTGTGCCCCAGTATGCATTTGTATATCCACCCATTGTGTGAGAGTGGAGACTTTAAGCAACTCTGACCCTGCACATCACCTCTCCATGCATATAAAAACAGCCTATTGCTTTAATATCCTCATTTAATGACAAGCCTCAGTGAAAGGCCATTAGCGTAATGACATCACACCAGCAACCTCATTCACACAGACTCTCAAAACACAAAAGCATGCAAACTCTTGATTTTCTCTTCAAGCTCCAGTGAGGGCTTAACTGCACAGAGGACATGTTTTTCAATATCATATTTATGTATGTACAGTTGTGTTTTCATTTAATCCTAATAGAAGACATTTGCCACAGTTTGTCTGCATATCGGTTACTCGTGTGTATGAGTATCTGTTGTAATGTGAGTCTATGTGTGAGTGCAGCCGACTAAGGGGACTGCTGTTTCATCTTATTAATTCAAGGACAGTTCCTAATCATGCAGAGTGAATACATGGAGACATTACTGGAACATATGCATTTACCTCTTGAATATTTACGTCATGGCAGTGAACATACACCAACGAGAGCTCATGCACACATGCTGACTACACACAGGCAATTTGTAATATTGAATAGCTGACACAGTAAGATTTCATAGTCTATTGACAGTGTCAAAGCACAGTCACACAAGGTGGTGGAGCTATTGATAAACATGGCTTTAGGCCTTTTGCCCATTCTCCTTTAAAACCATGGAATTGAAAGGTAACATCAGATCCGAGAGCACTTCTGTAAACATCGTAGATTCCATAGCGGACGGGGGGGTCCCATAGTCCTCATTTCCAGCGTGCTTGATGACCAAACTAAATGATTGGAAGATTAATATTTTTATATGTCAACAACAAATGACTCACTTATCAAGATAAAATCTTTTTATTCCTTAATGCAAAGAGTAAAAATTGTATATCTTCTATTACATCATTTTAATGTAATTGTTAAGAATCATTTAAAAGATTACATAACAGCGCTTAGTTGTAGTAAAAACAAAAGCAAAACAACTCATTTTGATATAAGGAAATTGTTGTCATTTAGCATTAAAAACAACACAGAAAATCGTACACATTTGCATTTAACAATGCACCCAAATGTTAGTTTCATTTTTCCAGTACTGCTCTCAGAGTACATATTACACTTTTTAAAAACAAGATAAATAAGCATTAATCTCAATACTGCGTGGTCAACAGTTCATAGTCCTCAGCAAGCCAGTACAGTTGAGATACTTTACCTGAAGATGGAATTCCCACATGTTGGCAATTATAACAAAACTCCTACGATTTACATTCCGCCACACATTTGCACACTATCCACATTATTTTTGTCCTACCAATTAGAATTTTTAATATCCCGGTCGGCATAAATGGAGATTAATGGCCGATCGCCACTGTGAATTCCAATGTCATCTATTATCATTCCGGCTTTGGTCCCAGTCCGTTCTAATTACATCCTCAGAATGCCCTCTGCTTTACAACCCCCAGCATCGTAAGATCAATCAATAATTTTAATTTTCGGATGCCTCCGAACGCGGGTGCAGTCTCTACATTTGTCCAGAGCCTTAGCTCCTTTTCTCCTCCTCCGTGTCTGTCGATTTCTTTCTTTTTTCCCCCCAAATAAAATCAAATGCTGTAGAATAAAGGTTGCTGTGGAATTAATTACCCATCTCATCTATAGCTCCCTTTGAGTCCTTGTTTGTCCGTTTTGTTGGGTCGCTCATCGCCTTGTTTCATTCTCCTGGCTGGTGTGTCTTTCCGCCCTCGCCCTGTTCCTATCTGGCGCTTGGGGGGTGCTTTCCACTCTTTTCCCCCTTCCTGCAATGTAATTAGCATGCAGATATGCATCGGCTGATTCGCAAGTCAAATCGCCTCTCCATTTTTTTCCCCCTCCACATTTCTGCTGCATTTACGGTTTGCGCGTGTTCTTATTCAAATACACTGTTTGATTTGGATGACAACCTCACATGTGCCTCTTTATCCAGTAAACACAGACTCATAAGATAACAGCAACACAATGTGTGACATTTGTCCATATCTGCAGGTGATGTAGCTTTGTTGTGTCAATTACATGTTGTTCTGCTTTCAATTAAGTAATATTCTTGATTTTTTTTTTTATTTAAGCACACCTCTGGTCTAAAACTTGTAGCAATTTGCAACACCTAGCATGTGCAACAATATACTGTTTTTTTGTTGCCACATTATCCAGGTACACCTTTCTTTCAGCTCAAACCCACAGCAGATTCTCATATAATATATTATATGCTTTGTCCTCTTGAAAATATCTTGCCCTGATGGCATACATAAACAGAAGTAGGATTACAGTGAAGTTAGCATTACTATTGCTATTGTACATTTGTCTTCATACCCTCTTTTCTCTCTCCCAAATACACTGCGCATGTCTGCTGGTGCAGAACATGTTTGCTCAGCACATTTATAGCACGAGCATCATAACACTCTATCTAGCTGCTATCCATTGCCTTGTCATAAACTAACAGCTGCTAGCATTTTTATTTCCTAACAATGCGAGGCGAAAGAAATCCCTGTGTAACTCATTTGCCATCATCAGAAAGAGAGATTTCTGATGGGTTGCCACATCTATTATTGCTGTCCAAGAAAAACAATATGCACGAGTCAATATCTGACCTCTGCTTTGTTGGTCGAATTGGAGACCAGATCTTTATCTTTTACCCTCATTTTGGTTTTAGGCTCTCAGACATATTTAAATATCTCTCCCTAAGCATTGAGTGATATTGAAATATTAAATTATCACATTTCCCTAACTGAAATGGGCTCTCATGCCTAATATGTCAGAATATGATGTTGTGGTCCAGGAAGGTAATAGTAACCCCTCAGATGGGAGACAAGTGCAGGGGCATGCAGACTGCAACAAGTGTTAGAGCAGAGTTTAAGGGAAGGGCTCCCTGCTTAGTCACGTCTCGTTATTGTTGGCACAAGGCCAGCTGCACCGTCTGTTTCTTCTTCCCTCATTTTCCAGTCTCTCCTCCTCCTTCGAACCAATCTGTTCTACATTTTACATTGTTACGTGCCTGCCATTCATATGGCACGTCTGAGGCAGGTGCCAGGCACGCTTAACCCCTCTCTCTCCTCCTCCACACACCCCTCTTTTCACGCCCCTATTTCCGCGCCCACTTTGCCACTTTGTTTTCTAAAGGGTCCAGGTGGCATTTTGCCCCGCGATCCTCTTGGACTGAGAACAGAAGACAAAGACATTCTGCAAATAGAACCCCAAAAAAAAACAAAGTTTAAAAAATGTATGGTACACTCCTCATACATTCTGCTTGGAGCCTGCTGTGCTTCCTTTGCCCAAAGGCAAGGTGGTGGTGTTGATGTTGTAGTGGCTGTTGATTTTCATCCGTCCTCCTTCTCTGGATGGCCAGCATTCTTTGAGGAGAAAGACGTAGACCCTCTTCAGTCCTTGGAACTTCCCAGGCTTGTTAGCTGTTGACGGAACCCTGGTACGTCTCACATGCCCGCACACACAAACATACGCACACACGCATAGATGCCGCAAAGGGTTTCTCTCAGAGCTCCCTACCACCTCGTCTGCCCGCTGCCTCGAAAGAACTGGGAATACAATGGGATCTACCAGAGACTCGCGCATACATACACACAGACGCACGCTGGATTTAATTCGCACGTGCACTCACCAGTCGTTTGAGGCTCCGGGAAAGTGAATAATCAATTGAGTATTGATTTCTTGTAAGATTTTGTAAATTTCAAAGGCAAAGACAAAGAGGGTAGCTTAAGAAGAGTCGCCGCGAGCGAGAAGAGCCGCAAATTAGCCAATAAACACTGACAGTGGAATAAACGAAGGTGAATGAACGAATCGCTCGTCACAGCAATATGCTCCAGATTTTTTTTTCTTGTTTCTTTATTGTTCCTCCAGATGAATTAACTCTTGAGTGCAATAGTGGTTTTCTATGGACACGAAGCGATTGCGATTTGGCGTTTAAAAGCAAAAGCTGCAGAAGGAGATATAGTGACTGGAGGACATGGTAATTATGGACTCTGCAACACACACCTCATCATTATGAGGAGTATGCAAATTAACCGGCTGCCTCTTTTCTCTTTGTCATGGATCATAAGGCAAGAGCTGCAGAAAAGAATTAACAGCTATTATTCTACCCAAGGAGCTGCTGGCATATGCAAACGAGAGCGAGACGGGGAAGGGACTAAAGAACACTCTGTAGCCACAGAGATATGCATTGGAGTCCACAGCAAATGGGGATTGAAGTACAATCCCTCTAATACAGCCTTAGTTTCCCTCACACCCTCGGAGATGCTTCTACAGTTGCGGTGGAAATGGCGACAGAGAAAATGACAATCAAACAAGCACCGTCATTTCTTATTATTGCTATCTGTGCATATTGATGGGCTGCTCCGTGGAGGATAATTACCTTTTTGGAATATTGCATCACGAAACGAGCCGTGGAACGAAGGAATAGGAAGAAAGGACAAAAAAGAAAAACGCGCGAAGGTATGCAAAGGCGCTAATAATATTCAGAGCGCTGACTGCGTGTCATCTGCATGATGACAACGGCCAATTATAATGAACCATTGGCTCTGCCACAGATAAGTAGCAGAGAGGAGAAGATGGTGAAGAGGAGGGGTAAGCGAAAGGAACTTCCATGTCCTTTTTCTTCTTAATTTGTAGCCGATATTTCCAGATTGTGCGTCAAGCGGATTTACCCTAACGATGCAAAGGATTGCAGTAACGATGCCAGCTGAAAAAAAAAAAAAAAAAAATGACAACCTTTCCTCACAGTGTCCCTCAAGCGGAATAAAGGCCACAAAAGACGAGCGTATCCCTCCATGTCGGAATTATTGCTGCTCGGGGTGGTATTCCAGCGCCACGTTGTTCAACTTGGCTTTTGTTCTGATGGCACCAGCTCCTGTACCCACCAACGCTCTGATGAGCCAAAGAATCTGTTTGAAAACACAAACACACAAGCATATGCAAACACCGAGGCATCATTCGAAATGCCGCCCTCTCCCTTTCCTCATCACACTACAAAATGCCTCCCCATCTCCGTTTTGCATATTTGCATACCGCCCCGCCTGCCACAAAAGGAGTAAACAGCGTTATGCAAAACAGGCTGGTATCCCCACTTACATAGCAATGAGATGCACAGTGTGAGAAAGTGGGGCGGGAGCGGTGATGGGGGTACAACACGATTTGGGGGGGGGTCGATAAAGGGACGATATGGTGAGGTGGGGGGATTGGGCCGCATGGGAGCTTGTTGGCACTAAAAAGGAGCTCGAGCAATGATACCACTCCTACTACGTGATGACAGAAATGGGCAGGCGTGGGAAAATCAGAAGAAGGGAGGGGAGAGGAGAAGAGGAAAATGGGGGACACGGGTATGTTGGCACTAAGAGGGGGCACGTGTTGCCAAAGGAGGAGGGGCAGGATGGGTGGGCGGTGCGAGGAAATGAGAGGTTAGATGGGGATGTGGCAGGGGTGGTACTAAACAGTCTAAAGAGGAAGAATACATATTGAGAGGTTGCCCGTGTTAAGAAAGACTGTCATACCATTAAAGCTCAAGACACACATCAATTCTGCACACACACACACACACACATAAGACTCTTAGATATCTCAGGGTAATGTGCCAGGGCGTGAAGCTGCCAAACCTAAGAAGAAGCATGGTAACTTTTGTATAAAATACTCATATGTAAGTCCAAAGACCTACAGGGATCTCAGTGATGTTTGTAAAGCCACACGGGCACACACATCTGTTCAACACCCCCCCATTTTTTTCTTTTCTTTTTTGCATACAAAAATGTGTATAATAGCTCCTTTCTCCCCTCAGACGCAGCGTAAAACCAAAAACAGAGAAAGGCGTGTTCAATACAAAAGAATACGAACGCACACGTCTCTGTCACTTCCAAAGATCCTCTGTAAGATTAAATTATTTTTTTCTGAAGGGCCAGAAGACCTTGAGCATTTACAGCTTATCAGGGCCCAGAAGCAATGTGAAATGGATGTTAAATCTTTGATGGGTTTTCTTGACGTGCGTTTCGGGAATACCGTGCTTCGCAAATATATACATAAAATGTAAAAGGATCTTTGGAGCATAAAATAATGTGGTCTGAATGTGCCCTTATACAATTGGTTGTTATTAACTTGTCTTGTCAATATTAAAGTTTCTTTGATCGTAAATGAAAAACTCTTAAAGCATACAGATTTTTTACTTTCACGATTGTTATGGCAGTTCAGTGTTTTGTTTCTTTAAGATTTTTTTCTTTAGCCATATGGAACTGTAAATCGCATGACGAGAGTGGCCTCTATCAAGACTATTCCTACAGACAAGGTTTATAGAAAGTCATCCATATCAGCATGGGTTAAGGTGTAGCCACACTTTGTCTCTCTAACCAAGTGTTATCAAATTCATTTAGGTATGTTTTGCTTTATAATGTTAGCAAACACAATACTATTAACACACGTCTTCCTCAAGAATAAAGACTGACAACAAGCTCAGCTTTGAATTGCTAGGAAAGCTGTATCTTGACCTCGCTGACAAAAATTCTAATTTAGTTTGACTCCAGCGAGGAGTTCGCATTCATTGTCTTAGAGTCATGCAGTGGTGAGTCGATCTGATTAAATTCTCATTCTCTTCTTGTTTAAGAGCGATAGTAGTTTCACATGTCTTCCTTCAGATGCAGGCCTATAGCTTTTAGCATGACTAAGTGAATCATCAGTGGCGCGATCAAATTACCATCAACGGAGACCAAAGGTTACTTAAAGGCCTTTTAGTCATCCACACTGGTATGCCAGCTAATTTACAGCAGACTCATTACACCAGCATTAAACACAATTTCCTGCCAACAAATTTCATTTGGCAGAAAAATCATTACCATGGCAATAATAAACAAGCTTATATAGCAGTGGCTAATGGCAATTTGAGTAACCTAATGTTGTTAGCGAACCAGAAATAGCAACTGTGGCTTAAACAGCCATGATCGAGGCTCTGTTTAAGATACAATGTTGACATAATGCAGTTTTGATATAACTTTGGAGGTTTTATTTATTTCTCTGTTCCTTCTCTGGTTGTTTCTTAAGGTTTTGTCTTGAGCCTGGACAATGACAGTGGAAATATAATGTTTCATAACTGTCAGTGCACAGGGTTGTGTGTAGCCCGGGGTTGCTGTGCTGAACAATAAACCATAATTTGATAGATGAGAAATTACAGCGGTCCATCTACTGTGCCGGGCCTCTACCCCAGGCAACGCAATACAGCTTCAGATGATGTGTCACATTTCTCAGACAAAGGGAGAAAAATGAAATTATTCTTTTATACTTTATTAATAATGTCTGGCTGTGTTTTGAATGCAACATCCTTGTTTGTTTTAACCGGATATTCCAATGCAGTCGATGAATGTGAGATGTGCAATTGGTAGTGCTGATTACTAAAGGTGGGTTTTCCTTTTAAAACACCGTACACTACAATGCAAGACATGTAGAGAAGAATAATTCATTTCATTTCATGCAATGCATATCTTGGAGGGCACAGCAATGATTTATACTTAACAGACACTAAACACATGCCCCCTCCTCTCTCCATGTGGAGAATCACTGTTGATAGGAGAAATACATCATAGGTAGGTAGGCCACCTCTGTAAGCTGATGCATTTGCCATTAGCAAATGTATATCTCTTGCAGTGTAGTAAAGCTTTGCAGTAGAGCATGCTGGAAATTATGTGTTTTATGTGACATTGTGGCTGGGAACTACTCAGACCAACCATTAGTACCCCCTGGAGCATGCTCCAGTGCGGTATCATTTGTGTCAAGCATACAGGACTGATTTAACTTGGTCCCATGGTGAGTGACTGACAGCCATACAAACATTGAGTGCCTAAGTGTAAATTAGTGGGCAGCACTAATAGCATGCATAAGATGGAATGGTTTAAGTGCAAGTATTTAACTGGAAACGTACCACTGCATACTGAGACCGAGTTTGGTGATGAGCATCTATTTATCATCCTTGTTGTGTAAGCTGCTTTGCTTTGTGTTTTCACCATCAGGGTCACTGAGGATTGTGTTAACTTTTACTGCACCCACATCTTGCAGGGAAGAAATCCATTCAAGTCTGCCTCAAGCAGAGTCTTTCAGAGTTGGAACATATATATATATATATACACAGTATATAAACTATGTATAAGGACACTGGGGCTGTTAAGTATATTACATTTTTATTGCATGATTGAAAATCTATGTCCAATAGCAAGGAGGCTAATCCCACTCCTTTGTTCTCCCGTGTTGTGTGTCTTGTCAGACAACAGCAGAACTCCATTCGATGAGGGAAACATTTTGTTCTTTCTTTTTCTTTGAAGCTGCTGAAGCTCACATCCTCAGAAAATGGTGATGTCATGTGAAATGAATGGCTTTTATTCTTCAGTAATTTTACAATCTTGGCAAGAAACCTTATATCCTACCCCATTTCTATTAAGGACCACCCTCCAACCCCTCCCTTCCTTTTAACAAGAGGGATCTGATAGATGTTCAGAGAGAAGTTTCTTTTCTTTCCCCTTTGTTCTGGTCAGTTGGCTCATGCAATGTTTATTAGATTAAAAGTCAGTCACTGCAGCGAGCAAAAAGGTGAAAAAAATGCAAAACGCACACAAAAAAAGCCCATCGAAAGCACTGGCAGCACTTTCTGTGTCGTTTATTTATTTCTTTTTTTATTTCTTTTTTTTTTATTACAAATTGAGACCAAATCACTGTGGAAGGCACCAGAGAGCAAGGGGCGGAGAGTAGATTTGTCTGTGATTTAAAGCAGCAGCATGTAGCACAGCATTTATGATCAGAACCGTGTCTGTCTCTGACAATTAACGTGACTCCAGTCAGTTTTATGGCCGGATTCAGCAGGGACTACATTTCACAGTGATGATAGAAGACAGAGTGAACATAAATAAGAATATACATATGTTAAATCCATAAAGGGTTACCAAATGGTTTATAACGGAAAGGGAAGTTTGGGTGGAAGAGTTCATCCTCTACATATGAATTGTTCTGCAGCTTTAGTGGACTACAGCATGGCGGCTTGTGTGTTCTGCTGCTTCACACATGAGTGAATTGTTCTTATATTTGTAGATGTGCAAATGTTAACGTGAAAAGAAAAAACTGTTTATCATTATTATTTTCTCTTTGTGTAACTTTGAGAGCCTGTTCCTATAAAACACATACCAATGTTTTATTGGCATTCATACAAAAGCATTCTTATCCCACCGATCTAACAATTAACCAGTATGAGCCTGTCCAATAGTTTCCTGTTGTTTCTCAACAGAAGTAACTCGTGATGAAACAAATGGTCTAAATAAACAAGAACATACTCAGCAGAATTGCCCTTGAACTTCAGTCACCTTTTTAAATTACAGCGTGTTTCATCAGCAACACGGCGATGACGCCCATATAAAGTGCCTGGAAAGCGGTTTGATATTTTGAGTGTTTCCAATAGTTTAATGTTGGGTATCTCTGGTAAAAGTGCCAATTAGGTGGCGCGCCATCATGATAGATATTCCAACAAGTTTTACTGCTGGTGGTTGGTTTCTTTCCCATTCCAGCTTCACTGCTTCAGTTATATTCAAAAGCAGAATGCAGACTTTATTTGGGAACTTTATTTATACCTAGATAAATGATATGCTTTATAGAATCAAATTAAGTAAAAAGCTATTCCAAGAAAGCATGACAAACAAAACTTCTTAAAACACCCTACTCTACCCGCTCCCAGCTCCGACTTACCGCCCAACCCAAAGTACCGACAGATTCCTCTTTGAATTAAAAACAAGCAAATATGCAAACCAGGAACCTTTGCATTTCTCCCACCCTGGGTAAAATGATTTTACAATTCAATAATTTAAGAAAACATAAGGAATGAATTTGAAGTGTCAAAATTCTGAAAGGTTGGTAATGGGCGATAAAAATGAATAAGATATGGTGGAATAAAAGATATATATGTTTGTTTACGTGCATGTATTTATGAATTCTTGTATATAAAAATGTTTTTTGATATTATTATTACTAAGTAAGTTTTCTAAATTTTTTATTAAACTGTCAAATATGTGAGCTTTAAAAGCTATATCAGCTTTAAAATTGTCAGTAAATTTCAATATATATTAAAATACTTCCTTTTCACACTCGGTTCAGTTGTGGGTTTTTTATTTCAATATATATATATTGAAAAATATGTTGATAGTTTTTGATAATTTCTCAATTTTTGCCATGCTTTGGTTTTGAAGTATTTTTAAGAATCCCCAGGTCTATCAAAAAGAGAAGAAACAAATGATTTTCTTGAATATGAAATTTGATTAAACGATTACATTGTATCTCTTCACTTTCAGATTTATTAAAGCCTTTTTTTTTGTCCGCAATGTGACAATCCGTTCCCCTCCCCATTTATGGTATTTAAAGAAACATGTCTGAAATGTAAAGTCAAGATTTTTTATTGTGCTTTAATATTTTTTCTTATTTATATGTATTAGTTCTGGCATAGGAAAATTTTTACTGTAATGAATGGCATCATAACAAATGAAACAAGACTAGACAATTTTGAGAGACATTTGAGATCCAAAGGATTTGGTACAGTAGATAATGTGTTGTTCAATCAGGACCACAACACTCTGCCTCTCGATCCCTCCCTCTTTCACTCCAACCATCAGCTGCATCATCCACCTTTCATCAGGCCAGTCCATTGATCCTCCACCCCGGCAGGGGGTCCTTTCACTACACAGCTTAATGTTCTCATTATGTTTCCTGCATGGTCCCTTTGCTGATGACTGGCTGATTACCATCTCATTAAGAGGCATGGCCAGGCAGGGGAGAGAAGGACCTGTCACAGTTTAAGGAGCTCATCAGAGCACAGAAATAATACAAGCTGGGGACTTGCTTCATGTCTAATGATACCTGAAGAGAAATGATTTCTTTATTGGAGAAAATGGGTAGGAAGAACATCCACTATAAAAAATGAGTAGAGAATAATGGGAACAAACATTTATTTATTTATTTTTTTTGTACAAATTGCTTGAAGGATAGGTTGTTGTCTTTGATAGCTCATGACTCCCAGCTTGGGACAAGTGATGATACGAGGTCATTAGAGGGATTTTGAATCATCACTTCAATGTCCTCACCTCGGTGATAGAAAATATTCTCTCCGTCATTTAATAATATTAACAGGAACTTGTTACTGGGTGGACATGTCTGAACAGACTCAGAGCTGCTTGGTTTTAGAAACCTGCAAATTAATTAAGGTGGAGGTATGAATAAGCAGCATTAAACATTGCCCACTTTATGTTTTTTTTCTGAAATGCCTAACGTTTTTCATAACAAACCAAAGTCCAAGAGTACATCATTACTCACAACATCCCCGCTTGTGTCTATAAAATGGTGTTGCTTAATAATCTACCTTGATTCAGCTGGTTTCTTTCTAGGCTATTTTCTTCGACTCTTGCATGTTTGTGTCCCTGTGTGTGTGCAATTGCATCATTATTCTTGCATCCATGTGTGTTAGGGTGGCAACACATTGAGGGGGTTGCTAAAAAACCCCAAGGTAATCTGAGGCACAAAGGCAATGTCATTATAGACATGGGAGGACATTATTCTAAAATGGCAAGTGATGCGGTGCTGAGACAGTAGATAAGGTGAAGAGAAAATGTGGAGGAAAGAGGAGAGGAGCGACTGAATGCTTGAATTTGTCATGGACAGATAAAAAAACAGGCCAGGCAGGCGGATGCCTCGATAGGGGTGTTGTCCCCCCCCCACCTTTTCTTCTATACTTTCCTTCTTTCCTGACTTGACCCTCCTCTCTTCCTTTTTTTTGAGGTTTATCTGACATACGATGAATGCAGCAATTTTATCTGAATAGACAAAGCGGTGGTGACATGCAGCCTTACTCTGAAGATTGACCTTGAAGGAGACGAAAGGAAGGAAGGAAAGATGGAGGAGGGAAGCAAGAAAGAGGGAACTAAACACGGCTTTTAATGCCACTTTCTGCCTTTTTTTTTACTTAACTAATGTACCTTTAAATGAAGTATCTTCATTAAGAAACAACGAGAAACCAATTTTATTTAATTACCTATTTATTTGAGGTATTTTCCCATATGCACCCCATTTTCAATCCGCCATTGAATGATTGCAAGAGTTTAAATTCTTAGTTGACATGAACTGAAACCTCATTTTGGTGTCCTTCTGCACCAGGGGCTTTGGCAGTATGTTTTAGCATCTATTTGATATATTTGAAAAATAAGGTTAAGTGCGAAGTTGACTTTGTATCCGCCCACAAAGCATTACAAACATGTTTGGAATAGATTAACGTCATCCACCACATGCAAGAAATCTAAATTTTCTACTCACATCTTCAGAATTGAGTATTATAATAGACGACCTTGTGTGCATATTGCTTAAATGAAGAAATCACAAAAGACTGTAAGTGCAAATGTATTCGTTTGTCTACACAGCTTACACCAATGACCCCCGAAGCCACGTATACATCCCAGAAACTTGAACATTCATTTGGAAGAATGAAACGGATACAAAAAACCGTTGGAAGTTTCCATTTCTGTTGCCAAGTTGCCATTTCTGCGATCTTGACCTCCATGTCAATTGGACAAGTCCACAGATGATCTCCAGATTAAGCTGTTAAGAAAATATGTGAATCTTAAATAATTAGCTTAATCTGTCAGTATAAATTATGATAAGTAATATGTAAGTAATACAGTAAGTGTCAGGCCATACATTAAAATGATCATATGTAGAGCATAAAAATGGAAATGATATAGCTGTTGGTCTTACAGACGTTTCATGCATGCACTGTTTTAATTAGGAGTAGAGCAACATTTCTCTAGAGGGGAAAAAACTTGTGCAGTTTCAAGAACACCTCAGAAGAGTGTAGACAAATGACTGCATGCAGCCTCAACCCCTCAAAACCTTTATGGACTTGTAACCTTAGGTAGCAGCTGCCCAATGTCACCTGGACGGCATGTGTTGAGCCTAACTTACTTTGGCACCCATAAACCATGTAGTCGGGTCTTGCACATTGAAGTGGAACAGGGTTATATGTGGCCCACAGCTGGCGTCTTCACCTGCGATGGGACATTACCTGCAGCACAAACTAGACTTCTAACAGACTCAATTAATAAATGTGTTCTGACACTGCTGCAGAAACTCCAGATTTTGTCCCAGGGATGAAGTAAAAGACATGTCCCATCGAAAACGTGCAGATATTTTGTTAAACTGCTTGTTAGTCATTTCAAATGTTATTCCACGAGGCACATTGCTGAATGGGAAAAATAAATAATCTCAACTAAAGATTAGATATTTAATATAGAAGAACTTCTAAGTTGTCGTTGACATGTTTTGAAAATGTGACTTTTCCTTTAATCACAATCATAAAATAGAGTTGAATTTGAGACTAAAGTTAGAGGTTTGCAAAATTTGAAGATGCACATATCTCTCTGAGAAGGTATTTTTCAGCTTCTGGTAAAAAAAAAAAAAGATAGAAGATTATCAATGGCAAACAAAATGGCTAGCAACTAAATGCCTTTTTTTCCAAACAGGAGGAACAAATCATACAAAATGCAGGAAAGATAGAATAAAGTTTTTTTAAAGAAAATGTCAGGGTATTTTTTTCCGTTCCTCTTCATCTACCTTTTAACATTTGAAAGCCAGTGGTATCATACTTCTCAAGAACCCCTTCTTTCTAACTCTGAAGGTAAACTTTTTTAAATGTAGCATTTTCCAAGATCTTAAGCTAGATCAAATGCATTGATGCCTCAAACATCTGAGCGTGTCAGAGAGGATCAGAACCCCTGCAGAAATTCAGCCTTTCTTTTTCATCTTAGATGTTTTAAAAATGTTAGTTTGATTTTAATTAAATGTTTGATTAAACTAAATTGAACCAAACAGTGACCTGTAGTTCAGAAAAACAACATCCTGTCATTATCTGAGCAATTGAATTTAAGAATGTCACCAGGCCTGTTTGTGACAGGTGGGTGACTCTATCCAGACAGTGATCTTTTAATCTGTTAATGTGAAGGGAAGAATAATCCCACATCTGGAAGTTCTACTTCTTTGTAATTACAGATCTGTAGTGAACAGCCCCCAGAGCTTTGGAGAAAGAGAATGGCCTGCATTCACACACAAGGAAGCAGGCTCACACAGAGACACAATTACATCTAAAAGGGATGAAATCTGTGTTAATTTCAGATGACTTGCCTTTTCCAAACCAATTTAGGCTGCGCTCTGCTTGTTGACGTAGCTTTTAATGTGACAAGTGTGACACGCATTTCCACAACAGATGGATTAATGTTTTTCTTTCTCTGTGTATTTTTTCCCTCTTTTTTTTTTCGTTCCTTTTGCTCTCTGTCTCTGTTACTCTTGCTTGCAGGATTTCATCTAGACAGGTGCTTCCTGTCCGGGCTTTGACGTAAAATTAAACACAAGTCCAGATGTGAAATGTGTGTGCTTGCAAGTGTGCGCTGGACGACTGTCTAAGACACACGGAGGGTAAGGCATGTTTCTTGTGCACTACCTGGTCATTTTTACCACAGCTGAGAGAAGGAGGACTAAAAAGAAATAAAATGAGGCCAACAGAAAAAAGGAGTGGGTCATAAAAAATGTGGCCGTGAAAGAAGATTTGTGGTTAATGCAATGAACAAGTTAACTTTCCTTTAGTTTTTTTTTTTTTGCCTCAATATCCAAGCAGACTTTAGGGGCACAAATTGTATTCTTTACATTCGTTATTTAGTGTGAGCAAATTTGTATTTCCACAAAGGAAGACCCTTGCAGATGTTAATGGACATGCTTTATTCTACCTCAATGGTACAAAAATAATTTCAGTAGTAAAACACAATGTATAACAACCAGTAAGAAAATTATAGCCCTCCTTTATAATACATAAATGAAATAAAATAATGTTCTAAATATGACCTCTTCTGTATTAGAAAATACAGCTTTTACTGAACTTTTTTGCGATATCAGAGTCTGAAAATGCTCTTTTTAGCAAGGCACTGGTGCAGTGCATGGACCTGTAGCTGTTGTGGTGTTTCACAGTGTGAAACGCCATTACACCTTCAGCTGCATTTACAGCATCCCGTTTTCCCAGGTCAAACTAAGTACTGTCAACTTTGCAGAAGAACTCTCACCTCGCACAGCTTTTTTAAATGTTTTTCAGTGTCCATGTGAGCTTTGAGATGTCCAGCTCCTTTATTAGAGGCTGAAACATATGTGCCAGCTTTGCACACGGTGCACCCGGCCTCCCACTAGTCACGACCGGGACGGTATGTGGGAATTTTTTTTTGCAGTACGTCTGTGAAGCTGCACTTTCGTTTAGGCATTTTGTCTCCAATGGTTGCTCTGCTCCCTGTGCGTGTGGGTGTCTCGCTAGACCCTCGCACAAGGCAGTCCGTCGAGAATTACGTCGGGCAACAAAGTAACGTAGTATTCTGCACAAAGCGCCAGTCGATATAAGCATACGAATATAGTCCCATGAAAAACGGTGACAACCGGACATTTTCGTGAATTTATAATCCCCCTCCGGACGCCCTGGACAGGATGTAAAAAGTGGACATATCTGGGCAAAAGAGGATGTTTGGTCACCCTACTATATGAGAACCTTTGAAGTGATTGTTGCACACGGATATGTCATCGTCCACAAGGTGTACAGTCTCCCGGTTAATGGCATCAAGATCCAACTTTGAAGGTCCAATTAAATGTAGTTATTAAAAGGATGCTCTCTCCCGCTCCTCCCTTGCTTCCCTTGCCCTTGTCCTGAATGGAGACAGGAGAAGAAAACATGAGAAAGAGAGGGAGAAATGGAAAGGTCATGAGTGATGGATGCTTTCTGTGTGTCTGTCATTCCCAATTACTGAACTTTGCCTTTTAAAGCATCGCTCAGATGCATTTCTCATTTCTGCCTTTCTGACTGATGAGGAGCGGGCTCGGACTGGGGGCACTGTGTGTTTTAAACACTGCCCCACTCGTCATTTAGTGTTTACTTCTGATACAATGCGCTGCTGCAGCAGCTCCTGCTCTGCAGCGTTCCTCCCCTACGACTTCCTTGATTTGTATTCATACTCATGCTCTGTTATCAAATGTTTCCATGCGCTCAAGCCTGTTGCGGTGCAAAGCAAAGAAAAAAATTAGATTACACATCAGCTTTTTAAGATATATATATATATATATGTGTTCAAAGTTACAAATATACACTGTGGGGAGCAGACTCTCTGAGGGAGGCTATAAAAGATACTGAGCTGTGTCGATGAATATTATACATATATTATACAGTTGATGCTTTAAGCAAATACCATTAAATGCAGTATACACTCTCTTTTAAAGATTATTAGCACTGTATGTATAAATTCCTAGAGAAAAACAATGAATAGAAAAAAAAGCTTTTAAGATTTTGTTATTATTTCACAAAATTACTAACTGCTCATTTAATTGCCTATAAACAGTATCACAAGGCGATGGATGCTTCCAGGTCTTATCGATCATCTGAGTATGTGAACATTATTTTTTTTCAACACCGTTAATCGGCTTAACAAAGATGAATACAAATTCCTTCATCCTGTAGTGAAAATGATGTTACCTGTGCAGCCGACATATGTTGTCTCTGGCATTATGAAGAGGGCAGAAAAAAGCAAAGGGGGGACAGGTGCCATTGCAGGCAGCCAGGTTAATCTCCTCTGCGCTCTGTCAGCCTTCTCGCAAAACTTTAAAAAGTGTCATGTTAGCTGGCTGTAACACTGTGACACTCAACAGGCTTCGGAAGAAGAAACGCGAGAGGGGAGGGGAGGCAAGGGAGGAAATAGAGATTGAGACAGAGCAGGAGGGAAGAGGATAGAGAGGAAATTATTATTTTTTTTAAAGAAAAAAGAAATCCAAATACATTATGTAGCATTTGCGAAAACCAGGTGAATCCTCATTCTTTTTGTTTTTTTGTTTAGTTTTTTTTCCCCACCACCTCACTATATTAAAATCATTCCCTGTTAATACATCTATTTTCTGCTCATGAAAAGCTCCCTATGTGTCATGATAAAGGTGGAGGTGGTTTGTGAGGTCGGCCTGAGCAGAGCTTTACGAGACAAGCTGTGCTGATATATTGCTCACAGAGACTCCATTAAAACCCTGGACCTGCGCCATTTGGGAAAATGGAGGTCACTCATGCTAAGGTCACGTGACATCTATAAAATCAAACTTTTTCTTAATATCTGGTCATATATCACCTCTTTGCTGCGTTTTTTTCTTTTTTTTTTTTACTAATGTTTGAATCTTAAACAATAGGTCCGAGCTTGAGGATGATCGTTTTTCAAGAGGTTGAAAGGGAGGGCTGCGGGAGGGTTCGGCCTGTGTGTGTGTGTGTGTGTGTGTGTGTGTGTGTGTGTGCAGAGGGAGCAGGGTGATACAGGAGTATAAGGGAAACAATCTGTAGTTGGTAATCTTCGAAAGACGAGAACAGGTGCTTAAAGCCGCCGTGGAGAATCTTTTTTTTTTCCTTCTCTATCATTTTTCCTTCCCTCTCCTTCAGAGCTCC
Source organism: Menidia menidia (assembly GCA_907169785.1). Lineage (NCBI taxonomy): Eukaryota > Metazoa > Chordata > Actinopteri > Atheriniformes > Atherinopsidae > Menidia > Menidia menidia. The sequence goes on from CAJRST010006668.1 coordinate 8,636,318, forward strand.
CTTTTCCTGGCTCAACTGTTCATTTTGTCCCTCTCTGCAGGTAACCTAATTAAAGTGACCTCGCACTTTCTCCCCTCGCTCACCTTACACATATAATTGTCTCTGCCTCTCTTTCTGCCTCGTTGTTTTTTGTCCCACTTGCTGTCTTTGTTTGAATCTTCAACTTCTCTAATACTAATCGACTTTCTTTAACTCCAGCCTCCGTCTCTCCTCATACTGTACACCCTTGAAACCTAAGAAGCATGTCATTTCCCTTTTCTCCTTCCTTCTTCCTCTCTGGTTCTCACATTCCTTATCTTCATGTCTCTTTAAGCCAGACTGTGTGTCCTGTCTGTCTACCCGTGGCTCCTGGCTCCCTTGGGCAGCATTTCCAGGCTTCATTTGTTTGAGAGCTTTCTAATCTGGGGACTGGGACAACCTCAGTCCACCGTGCCCTCGTCAATCATCCCCACAGAGGAGCAAAGAGGAGGTGAAGAAGGAGTAGAGAGGAGGAAGAAGACTAGAGGTGATGGCATGATTAGTTATCTGTCCTCGCTCTCACCCACCCGCCCCATCACCAGCGACTATGACTGCCTCCATCTTTTCCATCTCTCACCCACTCCTTTTACCTTTCTCCATCTCTCCCTCACAGTCTCTCCATCCATCTTAGCTCCTTATCTTGCTTCCCTTTATGCTCTCTCCTGCATCCCGAGCGCCTGCCTGTAGCGCCAGTCATCATTCTGTCCGTCCGTATTTCTATTTGTCTGTCTGATTGTCTGACCTCAGCCTTGATGGTGGTCCCTTTTGTGTCTGCGGACAAATGAGGATGACCTTTTATTGTAAAACAGACACCTACGGGGAGGGATGAAACCGCTGGTGTTTAAATTAACAACAGAGACGAGAGTTAGAGGGAGGGCGTTTCAAACAAAGAGCGGGGAAGTCGCTGAGATGGGAAGAGGGTGGAAAGTTTTTGAAGTTTCGATGATTATAGAACCGTGTCTCCATCAAACTAGCATGGCCACTGTTCAATAATAAAGTCCCCTACCTGGCTGCCAGCTATTGATGAACAGTGGTGGAGCAGTGAGAAGCGGACCTCTTGAGCGTGCCCTGGACCCATCAGTATGGGTGCATGAATTATAAATGGCATTGACAGTGGAGGCCATAAGAGTAGACAGAGTATTATTGCACATGAAGGTCCATTCTGATTTTGATTATTTTTATTCCAGGGGGCTCACAAAAGGCCAGGAGACCGTTGGTGAATATTCTAAAAGGGCACAGGGCTGAGATGGGCTTGATGGGAGGCTTTGATTCCTGGCTAATAGCCACTTCAAACAGGCTGGGATAGCTCTGAGACAGGGACGGACGATGACACTAGGGCTAAAGGACAGAAGGACATGGGAGACACACTAAGCGAGGACGCACAAACAGAAAAGATGTTACATTGGCAGTTTAAACATTTAGCTGACATTCAAATTCAGAGTTTAACAGGATCAAGAACATCAGGGCACGTGTGTGATATATATATATGTAGATTTGCCTAATGAAGCTCTGTGTGGGATAGATATCAGTTTCATTCAGTAAAACAAATCTTCCAAGCTTATAATCTCTCATTTTTTCATTCTTTTTATTTTTATTGAGCGCCATTATTTACTTTAAGATTGTTTGCTTCCCTGCTGATTTTCAGTTATTTTCACACTTAAGCAGCTGTGGAGACTGTTGTTGAACTATTAAGGTTCCTGTAAGCGGGTAATTACAGGAAAGCATTAGATAGATTCAAGATAATAATAAGACTAGAGGATTTAGTAAAAATGTCTGCATGTTTTAGAATGAGCGTGTTTAAAACGTTCACTATCTTTGTAAATTTGGATACTTTTCCTGACTTTCCATAAAGACACACACACACAAACAGACTCAACTGATTTGTGTACATCGTCTTTGTGGTCAAGTTGTTTGATCTTTGGAATCTGCAGAAAAAGTTGGGGCTTTAGGCTGAATTTAATATACCTTAATTGATAGAAATAAGCAAAAATTTCTGACACTTTCCGCGCACTCACCCTTCCACCATCACATCCAGCTCAACTAAAACACATGCCTTCGCACAAGTGATATACTGGATACCTGTTGTTCAAAAGCCAAACCATATACAGTACACATACACACAAACTGGGATTGCCAGGACACAGATAGCCTATGAGCCACAGTCCCAATCTTTTTGTTTTAATTACAAAGAATGGGCCTGGGCAGGTCACACAAAACAAATCAATACGTCTGAACGAAATATTCAAATGTGACCTAGAAAACAGAGCTTGTGCCCCCATTTTATTATTGATTTTTGATGCAAGGCGATTTAGTTTTTGGTTTTCTCTTTTTTTCTTTTTTGGTGCCAAACAGCACATAAATATTTGCTCCAAAGATAAAGTGTGAGTGCAAGAGAATGAATATTGAATTTGGAGGTAAGCATGTGTGTATGATCCAATATCCATCCAAAGCGAGGCTGTACATTGTCTCAGTCAGAAAGGCAATATAAATATGAGCATATTTGTTAGAGGCAGGGTCAATATCATAAGGTGGATATGGTTTGTGCCTCTGAGGCTGCTTAGAGAGATAGTTTGAAATCAATTGTGTGTCTGGCACCCAGTTCAGTGTGTGATTACTATTTTGCTTTTTAAACCAACCAGATTAATTTATTTTTCAGATTCAGTCCAAGTGGAGGGACAAATCTGTAATTTAGTTAACAATAATTTAAGTGTTAAGTTAAATTCTATGCTGGCAGGTAAATGAGCCCATGTTTTTTTTTTTTTTTTCTCATGGTATGGTGTTTCACAGTTGTTTCATTACACATTTTCAACTGGGAGCAGCCTTGTAAAACATCTACTGCTGGCCATCGAGTATCACCTGGCCAATAGGGAGTTAACTGCTCCATTGGGCCAGCTTTCTAGTGTACCATTCCCCAGCTATAGCTGGGATAGGCACACTTGACAAAAATGCGAAGGGAACCCCCCCACCCCAACAACCTCCTAGCTGACATAAACAGTGCTGAATTTGAGAAAAAAAAAAAGTACATATCCTAATAAAATTTTAAAAAAAGAAAATCGGAATCACTTTACCTGTCTTAATTGTAATTCCTTTATAACACAAGACAGGTTTTGTTAGTTCATAGTATGACTATTTAACAATAACAGTGAGAAACCACATACCTCCAACGACACTGAATAGGTTTCATAAACATCCAACAACTGTACTTGGTCAAAATAAGAGGCAATAATACATTTGGCCCCAATACTTGTACACCTATCATGCAAATCAAGTGGCATCCTTGCAGAACGTAAAAATCGTTGCTGATATACCAAAAAAAAAAAAAGACTATGCTTTGACTCTCACACCCATTGCCCACCACGGTAATGCACACCCACTTCTTCAGAAAAGAAAAGCAAATAAAAAGTTGGGGTATTGTATAATGTGTAAATTAAAAAAGAACGCAATGTGGTCAAACATGTAAATGTCAAGAAAAGCAAATGGAGGAACTGTTGTAACTAATCAGGTTCACAGATCAACACTTTAGTTTTTTAATTTAAATTTGAATCCCTTAATGGTAAAGTTTGACAGACATTCATCCTTCTGTTAACTATTACAGAATAATGCATCTTCAATTTGTGGAGTAGTTTAACAACAATATTCTTGCTATGAATTCATGTATTCCATAATCTAAAGTACATGATATCCTCAAAGGTTAAGTGAATCTTGAAACATCTCTCTAGACAGCTAAGAATCAATACTGAAGGGAGTGGTATGGAGTTAGAAAGAAAAGTTAGTTATTGTGGAAAAGCACATGCTTTTCAGTGCAAAACCATTTTTTTGTGATATTCACCAATACAGTTCAAAGCTTATTTAAGTTCATTTCATTTTTCTATTTTTTTTTTTTGTGGAAATATTGACACCACCTATTCAGAACTAATAAGACAGTAACCATCTGCTGCCAGCATCATCATTCAGATCCAAAACCAGCAACTCTGAAATATGGGTGATTAGCACCTATGGAACTGACAGCTTTCACGGCTTTAAAAGTACCATCAATCCTGAAAGATTGATATGGTCTATCTCTTTTTTTATATACATTTATTTGGGTTACCACTTTTTTGGGTCTCTGAGCTGTCTTTTTAACTAAATTAATCGATCATTGTGTTGTAAATACGTTTTTTTTTCTATATTTGTGTTGTTGAGATGAGAGAAAGACTGTAAAAAAAACTAAACAAAGAACTTAAGCATACTACAGTAGGCACTACAGATATATATGTCAATCCATACCAGTGTTACTGTTAGCGTAATATTCACAGTTGGTTGTTTAGTTAAAGAACTAACCGTGATTAGGTGAAGGCTCAGTTGTTTGTGATTGCTTCTATTCTTATCATAGATCACACTCCTCACAGGCCTTCTAGTTTTCAGGGCTCATATGTGTGTTTTCTTAGGTCAGGTTTGCGTGTGCACATTTTTTTCGTGAGTAAGGAGATGAAGAGGATATAAGCCTGGATTAAGTTCTGAGGATGATTTTTATCCTTGTAGGGGGTCTCTAAACGGTAAGTGATGGATGCAAGGTGACCCTTTGTGCACACACACACTCGTATACACTCGCATGCACACAGAAAGATGGACTCTAAAAGAAACATGCAATCATCATTCACTTTCAACACAGCACACGCATGCACATACAAACACACACGTAAAATGCTGGACAGTCTACAGAAAACATGCAAACATCACACGCACAAAACATGCAGGTGTGTCACGATCGACAAATGGGGATTATATTGTGCTGATGTTAGTAGTGAAAGAAAGAAAAGACACCTCTGCCAACACTAACAGTTGCGATGGTGGATGGAGCCGCACAACCAATAACTTCTTTTTCCTTTTATCCTCTTTTTTACGTGTTTTCATATCGAACGTCAGACTTTTGTTTATCTATTCAAGCTTTAGCGGGAGTGCGAGTGATGTGTGCCCAGCAGAGAACTAAGAACAAGCGTGGGAGCTCAATTAATTCACAGGACCTTTGGTAGCATTGGAGCACGACTTTCTCCTGGCTCCTTGACTCATAAATTTAGTGAAAGAGCAAACTGCTGGTGAACAGACAAAAAGAAGAATGATTGAGAAAGAAAAACCTGTGGCAATCTTTTTATTACAGATTTGATTTTCTATCTTGTATATGTCCCTGTGTTAGATGAAGACACAGGATCTCTGATTGGTGTTTGGTATCAGAACTTGGGATGAGCAGGGACTTATCCCTTTCTTGTTGCTTTCTTTCTTTTCCTGATACATTTTCAGTTCTGTGTTCACATCTCAGGCATTGATCGGATTTGTGCCTTGGAAATGAGATTTCGAGGAACTCGGTTCATCCTACATTGTTTAGCACAACCTTTGCTTTCTGTCTGTCTTTCAGTGTCTCCATGTCTGAGTACAGTGTACGCACTCGGGGGCAAATACCAGCATTCTGGTCTAAAGCAGATATCTTATCCCTTTGAAATATGTTTGACACAAATGCTCAATGTGGTTTATTAGGAATTAAAGAAAAGTGGGAACAGAATTAAGATATGAGCAGGGGCCTCTGGGTGTACACTTGGTTTTTTACAGTTGCAAACCTTTAGAAATGCTTTGTTTGTAAGATTCTGTATGGGTTTTCCACCTTCTATAACATGTAAGAGCAACATTCATGTGGGCTGTCAAAGTACTAGCTCTTTGCAACTCACCAAACCCGACCTGATGTGAGGCCAAGGAATATTAGAACTTGTAATTAATCAAATCTTTTCTATGATCAAAGCCCCCTTTGCGAACCCAGCACATTGTCATCAACTTTATCCCCCCACCCAAAACCTTTTTGCTACATTTTCTTCTAGGCCTATAATTTTCGTCACCAGTAAAGCATATCTGATTCAACACCTTGAAGAATTCTACACACACCAGAAGGATCATTACATACAAACAGTTTCAGTCAGGGATGGTAATCAGAGCGACTGTCACACACTCACACACACGTGCACACGGCAGTGGCAGTAAGTGATTAGGTTCACAGATGAGGCATAATTTTTGTCCATTTTCTGTGAAACTGTGATTGCTCCCAGCATTCATTAGCTATTCACAGAGGTCAAATGACTCGGCAGCAGCACTCACCTTTTTAAAACCACCTTCCACGGTCCAAGATGAATAAAATGAGAGCACAAATTAATATACATACCTTCAGACTAGTCATTGAGATAAAGAAGGACAGGAGTGTCATTGTGCCCTTGATGTCTGGGAAGTTTTGTTGAACATGTGAACTGAAATTTCAGTGCTAATTGTCAACAACAACCAGTTGCACATTTACAAAAATATATATATTTTTTTGGTGCAGTGTAATATGGAAACGCAAGATGCTATTAGAATGGTGCCGTGTGTTGATGTGTGATTGAAATGTGTAATCCCTGAGCAGCTGGGGAGCTGTGTGTGATGGAGAGAACTGGCTTCATCATAGCCTCCACAGGAGACTAGATGAGTCCAGAGTGTGAGCGATGAACAGAGACATGGAGACTGAGGGAGAGAGGGAGGGAGGAGGAGGAGAGACACCGTACTGACGCTATGAATGATACATCATATGATTGTCTTGGACAGAGCTGTTCTCTCTGACTGCCTTTACTATACTCTCCAACTGTCCTCCATTTCACAAGCCCTGTTGGACTGATTTATTACACTCAACAAAACTGTTTCATACTAGACTTGGTTTTGCCTCCCATAAGTTTTCAAACTTTCTGCAAAAAAACAAAAATTGTATTCAACTTTTGTTGATATTATTTAGTCTCTTCCCTTAACCTATCACAACAAACATGATGAGTGGTCAAGTATGAATAAATGGAAATAATTAATCACATAGCATCCACCCTATTGTTTCCTGTTAGCTCATTCTTGAGATATGTTATCGGCTTGTCACTTCGTATGAACTTTTCCTGAGGTCATTCACAAGCCTTTTGAGGGTGAGATAGTTTATTTCCCCCTTTTTTTTCCTTTTTTATGCCACTGTCTGGACAAATCAAAACCAAATAAGATTGAGGTGACATATCAAGACATATTTGACTGGAAACGCCTGAAATCTGCTTTTTGTTTTATCTGCTATCAACATGTCAATAACAATCAATAGTCTTTGAACAGTGAAGGCTTTTCCTTTTCCTTTTCTCCCACTGTTCAACAAGCAAGGGGCTTGAATAAACACATGTCATCATTGGGATAACAAGAACGGTGTGTTTGTGGGATGTAGGTTACATTTCAAAGGTTTGAAAGGCCAGAGAAAGCTACAGTCTGTGAATTATTGAAGAGGTAAGGGATAGGATGGAGAATACGAGTAGCATTTACAGTTCAGAAGCACTGACGTGCAACTCAGTGCAGTTCTGTGTATAACTACAATGGGAAATATATATATCCTAACCTTTCTTTGTCAGTAGTTTTATTGAAATTGACTGGTCAGGGTGACAGTATTTCACCAGAATAGTATAAAGTGAAACCAGTGTCTCCTGATACCAGATGCCTTCTGGTCCTGAATTCTCAAACTGTGTTTTGAAGGTGTATGAACAATGAAACCATGTGAAATATGAATTTGTACTCAGACTCTCACCATTAATCTTTTTTTTTCTCCTTTTTTATATGAATTCACACTAGTGATAAAAGGTGTGTCTTCATGCAAACTTGACACAATGTGGAGATAGAAATATCACACAGTATGTTTCAGAACAATGGTTTGTTTGGGACAAAAAGAAATGCCATTTTGCACCCATTTTCTAAATTTGCCAATTTACCATAATAAAGACAATCATGAAAAATGACAACATATGGAAGCGCAGAGAGGATTAGGCAGAAACATCTCCCATATCTCCAACAGCCACCCCGCTGAGGGAGGGCAGGTTGGCAAATAGGCTTTTCACATTTCAGACACCACATTGTCACTCCATCTCATTGCGGCATCCATTACGTGCTACCTTGGGAATGAGAAGAGGTCCATGCTGAGAATCAGGGCAGAAAATGGCCGCCCGCTAGCAGGGGTAAAATGGCCAACGTTATTATTCTGACTCCCCCAGGGGGAATTGGCCTGAATATAGATATGCAACATTATAAAACCAGGTTATTATCTGGGTGCAGCCTAACGGCCTCTTGCCAATGAAATTCACCCATACATACAGATAGACACACACAGCCTCCACGCATATTATAAAATCGTGGCAATGCGGCATACTGTGATGATTGCAGGCTTTTTGATGATTGAGGGATGTTTACCATCCTTATTGCTGATTTCTTTTCTGTTTTCATCATATCACTGTTTTTGCCATTATTTCTGTCATCTTTCATTTAATTAAAATGACCGTCAAAATTGTGTTTTCTGTCACTTTGGTCATGAATATAGTGGAATTATATCATACAATTCTCCTTTGCTGTGTTGTAGTTGGATGCTTCATATCAGTCAGCATTATTCACTTATTGACTCCTTGCTTATAGATATGCATTTATAGAAGGACACATTTTTCTGTAAATTAGTGAATATTTTATTGCTATATTGTGTATGAGGAGTATTTGTTATATAAGGTTTTAGAGATTATTTCAAGGATTTTGATGTTTAGACATCCAGAAACTACACACATGGACCCCAAAAGAAACATAAGATCACACACACACACACACACACACACATATATATATATATACACACACACAAATATAATCCTATCTTTTTTCTCTCTTTCTCTTTTTCTTCTCTCCCAGATCTCCCCTCTTCTGTTGATCTCTACTGATTAGACCTTCCCTCTGTAGATTTGCTCCTACCCTCTGACGTTTTTCATACAATCTAATAGCTCTTCCCTCTTCCTCCAACTCTCTATCTGTCTATCTGACTTCTCCCAGGTCTGCTCTAATTCCCTCCTTTATTCATGAACCTAACCCTGCTGGGTCGGCGTGGTGAGAATGTGTTTGGGTGTGTATCTGTGTGTGCGTCTACACACACACACACACACACACACAAGGGGAAAAGCAGACAGTAAATAGGAATATGAATCTTTAAGGGCCTGCTGCTACTGTGGTTGAAATTACTTTTCAGAGCAGAAGTGATTTTCCAAGAAGGATGTTGATGAGGGCCGAATTTAAAAGATGTGTGTGTGCGTGCTTGTGTGTCTGTGTGTCTGTGGGTTTTTTAAAGGTCTGTTTTGTCTCAATAAATATGAGAAAAATTATCTTAGGCTTTTCATCTCCAAATCTCATTTATGGATGTGGAACCCTTTCAGCTTGATAATCTCCTTCTTTCACCAAAAATCAACGTTTGTTCTGTCCATTGCTTTTCTAAAGGATTGAGATATAGAATGGCTGCTGCAGTATGCCCCATAATAAAACAATGTTCACATAATTGTATCTATTTTCTTATCCAACCATCAATGTAATAAACACAACTTCACATATCTGTTTGGTCAAGAAAAAAGTACAACTTAAAATACACATTTATATATGCCATCATGGAATCATTATAAATTCAGAATCTTAGGCCTCTGCGCCGGGTTTTTCAGTCTTTATTTATTTCTCGAACGTGAAGTCTCTGTTGTATGGGACAGTGCGTGGCCTAAATGACTATTTAAGCGCCACAGCCATGTGTCATGAGCCCAAAGTGTCAAGCTGATTACTCACCGCTGACCATGATGAGTCAGCAATAATTCATTAGCAGCCTGAGAGCTCAGTTGAGATGGCAGCTTGGGGAGGTTAGGGTTAGGTCCCAAGGTCATGTGGGAGGGTCTGCCCACAGAATTAAAATGAGTGGCTAGCCTTGGAGTGTCTGCTATCAAAATATTTGACGTTTGGTGGAATTCAGTAGAGACACGAAATGCCAAATGTCAGCAGAAGAAAGGAAAATGTTTTTTCAAAATGCTGTAGATAAATGAGAAACCGAACAAGATGAAAAATTGGTGTTTGTACCACAGATGAGTAAGAATTGTAATTATTGTTTTCTAAATGAGTCAGATTTCTGTGGAAACCAACTTCACCAAACAAATTTATTTTCATTCATTTTAAAGTTTAAGACACAATTGCTATTTGTTACCATCGCTTGGTTTTTAACAAGCCCATCCATTTTCTGAACTGCCTAATCCCAAATGAGGAATAATTTGGACAGTGGGAGGAAGCCGGAGTACTGGAAGAGAATCCACGCACACACAGGTAGAACATACAAACTCCACACAGGAAGGTCCTGATAGAACCCCTAACCCTCTTGCTGTGAGGCGATGGTGGTCATAAGATTTATAGAAGCAAATTTACTAAAATACAGTTATCTACTATATATATATTTTTTTCTCCCATCCATCGTCTTCCTTGTGTCACCAGAATGAAGGTGACAAATAAGGGGAGATCCTGGTTTGACTCAATTCTCCGCTATAACCGTTTCACCGTTCTTGAAAAAGCTCACGATCCCTTAGAAGGTTGGCTCATGGGCTAGAAGTGTTTTTAGATGAGATTAAATTTGGCTATAGATGGAAAGCCAGAGAGGTCAGTTGGTGAGGTACCCCTGTTTCATGAGCCAAACAAACCTGGCAAACCAATCAAAAAGAAGCAAGCAACTGCGGACAGCTTCTGAAAAAAAAAAAAAAAAAAAAAGAAAAAAAATTGTCCTGCATGTGCGTTAGAGTGTGAACATGCAGTTTAACATCTCTGCTTGTGTGTGTCTGGGTGTGTGTGGATATCTACGTGCTGGAGTGTGTCTGCAACTCTGCGCTGTCTATCACAAGCCTCACATCACCGTGGAGCCATGACATCTTTTGCAGCCCTCTGAAGCCTCAAATCTGATAAAAACAGAGATAAATCTGATCTCTGATCTTCCTGATGAATATGATAAGACCTGTTCCAGGTTAATGGACCTTGACACCTATCAGGGCCCGGGGAAAACTGATCCCGGATCAGAGGTGGAAGAGACAGCAGAGGTGGAGTAAGAGGTAGTAAGGCCCGGGGGGGGTTAGTGGAAGCTGCCCTAGAGAGGCGCTCGGAGGCTGGGCCTGGATGACTGCAGTGGCTGTGTGACGGTCCAAAGCTCCATGCAAAGCCATCCTCATTGTGATTCTCACTCACACACACACACACACACACACACACACACACACCTATCTACTTACACGTGTAACTTTCTGTTTCACTTTTCCTATTTTTAATGCTTCCATCCTATTTCCCTTTGCTTATTTTCTGTCTCTCATGGACTTCTTTTCTCAGTTTTCTGACTTTCTCTGTCTGTCTGTCTCTCTCTCTCTCTCTCTCTCTCTCTCTCTCACACACACACACACACAAACACACACACACAGACAAACCAATACATAGGGATCTGGGGGATATATAAGGGTGTGGTAGAGCTCGTGATGGAGCTCTGCTTTGATGCCCAGTGGGAGATTACAGGGCCAAAAAGCAGAGATAAAAGTACAACCGAAACACAGGTATCTGCTCTTGCTTATGCCTTACAAACACATTCACACGTTCGCCTACACGCATCCATAACACATGCCCAGAGACGAAGTCGGAGTCGCGCACATGCACAGACAGGCATACCTACCTATGCATCTCATGGCTAGTCAGTGACACAGAGGTCTTAGCCCCAGTCTGCCAGTCCTCATTTGTTTCCCAGCCCCTCCCATGTATGTGTAGCGCTAGCACTTGCTACTGGGTGTCTTGTTACTCCTCAGAAGGTCTATTGATTTAACTCTTGCCACAATCTATAACACTATTGTCTTGCCTTAAGTGTCTCATCTGTACAATTCACTGGCAGGAGTCTATACATCAAAAGCCCCGCCTGCTTAAGGATATTGGTATTCTGAAACATGCTGGGAATACTTTTTTTTTTTTTCCTCTCAGTGACTTTCACATTTTGGTTGCACACTCAACCTTACTTTTTTTAAGCGAAGATGCTCGCAGCTAGGCATGGTACTTGGTTGTATAGGTTTATTTTTATTTGTGTTGCATTTATGAAGTCAATATTTTTTTTACACAGTGACTTAAAGCCATAATGTAGAGCAGATGTTATATTTTAGCTTTCCACTTCTATTGGGAAATAGATCAAATGTTCACCCTTGTTGCCGAATCGCAGAAAAGAATCACGTCTTCAGGTTAAAATGTTCTTATTTAAGTTTTACAGCTACATGGATATGTTTGCTGAGAGTCTTCAGTTAAGGCCTCAAAATGTCTTTAGGTGTGCTGTCAGATCCTTAGTATTTTGCGTCTCCGTGCATTCTTTGCTCGGCTTTGGAATATGCGCAGATCTTTTCATCCTTTTGTCCAGGAAAATCCAGACTACCTGAATGCAACAAATCACCCTCGTATTCTGATATAAAAAGGCAATCGCAAACACTTGCTTGCAAGAAACCTACACTCAGATGTTGGCCTATGCTGTATTTGTACATTTTCTATCCGATAGAAATCTAAAAAGAAAGTATGTTTTTTCTTTATTCAGTCGTTCTAACTGCATTATTTCATTAGCCTTTAACCACAGTGCACACATTTCAAGGTTATTTTCAGAATATGGCAAAATCCTACCACTGTCATCCTTCAAGTGGCACCTCAGTTTGAAGGGAAGAAGGGAACAACGTTAAAGCTGCACAACCAAATTCAAAGATTTATTACCGTTGCGTCTTTTTTCAAGCATTGTGTCCTTCTGGGAAATCTTTATAATTAGACGTGGACAAAATGATGTGATAATTCTGAGGAAAACCTTTCACATACTACTTTAAGTCCATTTGTGTGAAAAGCATGATTTTCTGTAAACTTTGGGTTTATCTTTGCAGCAAATAAATTAATTTAGATTTACTATTTTTGTTTTGTTTTGGTATCTGATTATGTGATGAGAGAGACATTCAAGTTCCGTACCGTGAGATATTTAATAAAAAGCCTTTTTATTAAATGTACAAATATCGGAACCTTAGAATTGATTCAACAAAATTTAATTTACATTTAAGAGAAATAGAATAACAAAAACAATCAATGTCTTAAACATTGTTATTCACACAGGCTTTTAGGGTTTCATCTCTGACAAGATCTCAAATATCCTGCAGGACCACAAAAAGCATAAAATAGTGTCTATAGGTTTATGTTTTCTGTATTGCTCTCAGATAAGTAATAGCTCAACAGGTGTTTTCACAAAAAAGCATAGTTAGTAAGGATAGTTGATAATAAAATATGCCATACACTGATGTCAATTTGCATTGAGGGGGACACCATAACAGTTCTGATGTAAATAGCATAAATCTAGAAACCTGTATTTGTTACATATTGTTAAGGGTAAATATATTAAATGTGTTTGAGCCATTTATCACCTGAGAGTAAAAACAAACTAATAAATCAATTTGAAAAAAAAAGAAGACAACAATGAAGCCCATGCCGCGGAAATAGTGAAAGATGCCCGAGACTCAACACCTTTTTTTTCAAATAGATTCTCAAGTACATTCGGGTCTTCTGGTCGGCTTCACTGTTGTTAATTCATAAATTAATTAATTCAACATTTAATTAATTTATCACATGCAATTGTTTCTTTTTTTCTTTATATTTGATGAATTGATAACCTTTATTTTCAAGGTTTTTGTTTTTCTTTTGAGTTTCCAGTCCTCTCTGCTGCTGATCTTCATTTGCCTGTACGTTTTACCCCATCAGGTTAAAAATCTAAAGTCACGGAGAGACGTGGTTGTCACAGTAAGGGCCTCTGTGACCGTGGAGATATCGGCAGTGTAATCTGTGGGAGATACACATGCTTCATCCTTGTTACCTTCGTTGAGCTCGGCAGGATATGACACAGGCCCAGCAGGAAGAGGCTGTGATTAGAGTGGTTCTGGTTTATGGAGATGCCATTGTACTGGGAAATGATCAGAGGTATTCATTAGGAGCCACTTACACATGATAGTTGGTTGGGATTTTTTTTCCCCCCATCTATGCACAGACATGAGTACACATCTTCCCAGTTAAAATCTTTATGGTTTGTGGGCTTATCTTTTTATTGAGCCTTCCCAGGGACATTTTCACAAATAATTCATTCAGGCTCTGCATCGGTCCACTATATTTACAGTGGAAATCAAATTCTGTTGTTGTTTGTGGTGCAGGCATGAATAAAAACATGAGGGTGATTTTCCAAGGCAGAATAATGTGCCATTGGTGCCTTTATTCTCTGGAGTTCCATTGCCCTAAAATGAGGCCGGTCAGCTGGGGAGCGATGGCTGTTCCATGATGGTATTCCATGATCACTACCTACAAGCACGTTTCCCTCACCCTTTTTTGCACTCACTCTGTCTTTCACCGTATCCCATCTGCCTCATTTTAGCCTTTTTTTCTGCTATTCTAAACAGGAAAACCATTTGTAGTTCGCATCACTCTCACTCCATTATGACGGGAGGATGTAACCTTGTACACACACACAAAGAAACTTCACAAATATATATTTATATATAAGGCAACATACATGCGGTGACATACTGGCAGAAATTCACATCGTTAAAGCCCGGCAACAAAATAAATATACCAATGTAAAATAAGCTTGTGGTTGAAACATGTTGCAAGCCGTGCAGGCAAGTAGATGTCCAGTGTTATAGCATTAATGAATTTCAGCTCACAGCACAGCTGGTGGAGAACACAGTACTCCACAGGTCTATTTTGGCTGTGGCTATAAGTGGTCTGATACTCCCTGTAAAGCAAATACACATGGGTGCACCATAAATATATCTTTTGGCTAGACTACTGGCACCATAGCTGAAATAGATACATAATTTAACCAGTGTTCACCATCCAAATTATGTGTTGCACTCTCCCTCTGGTAGTGTGCTGTTGGCCCTTTTGTCCTTGAAACGTGCCACTTTGCTTAATTCATCTATGAGCTGACAATATGCCTCACTTCGCATTTAACACTGCACTCTGACCTGTATAGTTATCCAAATTATTACAGAATTCCATCTCTGTGAATAAAAAGTGCATATAAGAGGGACTATTCCTTTACTTGTGCTGGAAGTTCCAGTTGAATGTGACGGCTTCCTATATGATAATGTTCTTTGCAGGAACTTGATACCTGCATGATGACTCTGTTAAGATGGCAGATAGGGAAGGTAATTCGTCCCCAGTGAGAGTTCAGCTTGGATATTCAGGCTCTCATCACATATGGCTCCTTCTATGAATATTTCACAGGTTTTTTTTTTTACTATAAATGTATCCTTTTTTTTTTTTTTTACAAGACAGAGAGAGTTCAGTCTTCGAAATGCCAAGGTTATTTTTCTGTAATGGAAGGAAAGTGAGACCATGTGGGTGCAACAATGTAGAGCACTAATTTTGTGTGTGTGTCTTTATGACTCATTTATTGAATGCATATGATGATTCAGCGGGGAACAGAAAGGGACAGTAAACCAGAAAACGGAGACACCTTTATTCACATATGGTTTCTTCAGTTTACAACAAGCGTTGTTCAGACAATAAATGTGAAACGATAGATAAGAGTAAAGGGATTTGTCGAGAGTTTGTACAGAAAAGATTTTTACCCACTTCATGCTTGTGCTTCATACCTGCAGAAGAAAAAGGGGGTGAAACGGGAAACAAGGAGGTAAATAAAACATTTAAAAACATACTTTTATGTAGGCTAATGCTCATCCTTTTTATTTGAATTGCGATAACATATTACGTCAAAAGTCACAGGTAATTGCTACATTTTAAAAAAACAAAAAAAGATTATCAGGCGTACATGGAAATGAATGCAGACTTAACATCTTAGTCAGACGCAGTAAAGACAATGCTTCGACCCCACAGAATGGAGCATGAACAATGAGCAAAATATCAGTATATCATATCAAAATATCATCTGTACCTTGACAGATGAAAACAAACTGCATGTTATCGCTTCATTCTTTGCCCTGCCTTTACTCTTCTCGCCACCCAATTTATTCTTTCTTTCTCTTTCGTGAGACACCACCACCCGACCTCCCCAAACCCGGTACAAAGCCACCGTCATGTTTAGAGCTTTTCTACATAAGTGTTTCATGTCACTCCTTTTTCCTCCAAAACACACTCGCCTATTCTGTATGTTCCTGGTCGTATATTTGGGTTTGAAAGTGGATAGGTAACATTAAAGAGCGATCACTTTCTCTTTGTCACTCCTCTCCTTCATACGCCATTTGATCTTAAGCTGGATATGGCCTTTAGATGTAGGCGTGGACCCACACACTGACACTCGCATGCATGCAAACACATGCACTTGTGTAGACAATGCGCACACACGCTGTCTGACTGACAGATAAACAATTTTAGGGAGCACATTCTGAATCGTGTGCAAAATCTCTTTATTTTGCTAGGCTTTTATTTGATGTATTTCTTCCTTGCCAAACATCAAAAGTGGATGCCATTTCACATCACAGGAACTTATTACAATGCTCAGTGTTCCACAATGCCATTTTAAAACATCCCACCTGCGAAAACTTCTGGAATGGATTGACAGCATTGAGGATTCATACAAAAAGACATAAAGACACAACAAGTACCTCCAACAGCTAATAAAAAATGCATGGCCTTTACGTTCAGAATTATTATCATGTAATTCAGACACAGGAACAGCGACTGTCTTCCACAGGTGTTTATCTGCATGACTTCATATTTGGCTCTAGCCATGTTCTAATTTTACTGTTGTGCATGCTTGACAGCTCAGTTACAGTCACGGTTCATTTTGTGATGTCAAATGTATGAGTGTTAGAATATTAGCAGAGTTAATGGAAGAAGATACAAGGATAAATTATTTTCTCAAAGATATCTGGATATATGCATATATTTTTCTGAATAATAAACTTTTTGCCAACATGGAAAGCCAAACAAAATGATGGGACTCTCCAAAGCTCTCCAACTATTCAAGTGCAAAATGTTCCAATAGTCAAAATTAATGTACTCAGACTTTTTAAGCACAAAGCTCTGATATATTAGATCCCAATAACTCATCTTTCCCTTTACTCCCGCCTTTGTTCACTTTCTCTGATCTGTAATTGAAAAAGCATTCCATTTTTATTTTTCTCTGCTATCCAAAGGCTAAATCCAAAACACCAGCCAAGAGGTGAGCCTGGTCACCTGGCACCCACAGGCACTCTCTCTCTCTTTCACACACAAGCACACAAATATACACATACCTGACTGCTGTGCTTCAATAAACTGTAAATTCCTCCTCTGCGCCCACCATACCCAATCTAACCCTTTAAAAGTCACCCACCTCCACCTCGTAATGCATGAACACACACACGCAGACACGCACACACATACTCGCCCATCGACGCACACAACGGACAAGCCCAAACACACAAAAAAACAATGTGGCTTAGTGGATGGTATCAAATTTAGTGGCCAAGGGGATCTAGCTTGGGTCATAAATCTATATCTAACATGTGAGAAAATCCCTACATGAATATCTGGAGACAGAGGGAGAGGGAGATGGAGAGACAGACAGCAGGGAACTGAGGAAGAGACACAAAGAAAAACAGCCAGAAAGCAGGGTGCGAGTTTTGGAAGAGGAAGACCACAGACAAACAGCATCTATAGGGGACAGGAGCTTGAATGAGGTATAGCGAGCGACAAACAAACATGCAAGACAGTGGGAAAATTGTGTGGGAAAGCAGCTAACAAAGCACAGTGGAGGGGCCGAAAGAATAAGAAAGAACTATAGATATAACCAGCAGAGGGAGAAATGAAAAGATAGACGAGGCAAGAGAGTCACAGATGGAGTGTGTGACAATAAGAGATTTACGGTTGGAGAGACAAAGCCAGAGAGAGAAAGAGGGCCAAGAGACAGACAGACAAACAGAGAGCAGGAGAGATACATGACCCCTCTCTCTCTAACAATGGCTCTTCATGTGGTGCCCAGCTTAGCAGGCGAGCCGATGGAATCAGGAATGTGGAATGTGGGATTTCAGACTTGGAAGTGATAGCTACTGTCTGTGTGTAATATTTAGGGCTGACACAGGGAGCTCCTGGCACGCCATGAAACACATGGACGCTGATGCTGTTTATGCTGCAAGTGCGTCTATGTCTGCTGCATGTGTTTGTTCACATATGTACAACAGTGTTGAAACCCTTCAGTCAGATGTACGGTACGCACACTGCGCTAGATTGTGTTTTGATTGCGATGTTTAACCATATTATTACATGTACATTTATGCATTAAGCAGAGACTTTTCCCCAAAGAGATTCAGAACAACACCGGAGAATTTACAATCGATCCTCAGGACGTTTGACTCAGGCCATCCTCTGTCGATTTGATATGACAGATCCATCCATTTTATAACCTTTTTATCCCATACAGAGTTGCTGGAGCGTTTCCCAGCTGCCACAAAGTGAGAGTAGCTGAACACCCTGGAGAGGCTGTCATTCTATCACAGGACTTATACTAACCCATAGTTCAAATCATCATTGTGCTCAATGTAGAAAGACAAATTAACCTACCGTGTAAAAGGAAATCAGTTAAAATACAGACACACAGAAAGCCCTGTAGGCAACAGGTTTAATTTGTGGTACTACACATATGGAATGGTTGAAATATAACAATAACTGCTCTATGATGTAAATAAAAACCTGATAGATTAAATAAAATACAGCGTTCAAGTTTGGTTATCTGTAAAAATGTATTAGTTATGCAAAAAATAAAAATACTTACCATTTCTGTTATCTGCATAGGTTTGTCTACAGTTTAATCTAAATAATAAATTATGTGTGAAACATAAAATTCTGTAAACTCTAAGTAAAGAGCACATAATCTGAGGGGAAAAGTCGTGTTACTGTTCAAAGCAATACAATATCAAATTGGGCTTTTGTAGAAAATTTAACTGATGGCAATACCATTTAGTTTTAGGTTTTAATTCAAGAAATATACATTTTGCCCTTTGTGATTTAAAGCCATTCAAGTTCAGCTGTGCAAATGATAAACAAACATTGATTAAAAGTTAAATAAGGCAACTAGATTACCTGCAAAAAATGACAATGCCTCAGATTAAAAAAACATTTTCATTTTCATTTAGCATAACGTGTTCTTATTGCATTTAGGTTTTTTTTAAGACCATACTTATCGTCAGTATTAGTAATTGCAACACATCCATACAAAAGTATGCAGAGGCCTCAATTAGAATCCAAACTTAGTCTTCGGTAAAAACAGTTCTACAAACTGCTCGGGTGGGTTTAAGCGTTCCCTTCTTGAACAACAAAGTCTGATGTTTGCACACACGCTGCATATTGTCAATTTTTGCCTTGTGCGCTTTGTCTCTCTCACACAGGGCTAACACACACACACACTGCTACTAATACAGGAGACAGTTGTTGCTGGCCGCCCCAATGCCTGTCATGGCTGTCAGGCCAAATCCCACGAATTATAGCTGTTCCAGATGTAAGAGATTTCTAAGCTGCCTTCAACGGCCTGCGGTCTGTGGTGAGAGAAAGAAGGAGAGGAAAACAGACAGAGGAGAGAGATTTGGGTTTATGCAGTGTCATCCAAAAATCCATCTTCCCTTCTCTATTCCTCATCTTTATCATCCGTGTTTATTTTATCAGAAAAAAAAAAAAAAACTTCAAAACTAACATTTTCTTTGGACATCTATCATAGTCGAAACATTTCTAATGAAAATGTGCAAAATAATAGTGACTGTCTAGCATGTTCCGATATTCAAAAGGAAAAATGATATTCTGGCTTAGTGGTGAGGATTGTGCGAAAATTGAATTGCAGTATACTATATATTTTCTTTCCTGTTTATTACCTCTTAGTACACCAGAGTGTGGAGTCAGTACCAGAGCAACAATGCTTTTTGTATTTCGATATTCTTGCATTATTTGCCATTGTTCGTAAGAACTTTCCCAACATCTACAAATGTCTTCAGAGCTACTAGTTGATTTTCGGTTTGTTGAGACATTGATCAGTTATTCTAACCAGTGCACTACTTTCGTTTCCCTACATGCACATCAACACTTAAAATTCAACCCCCACCGTTCTCTTACTTCTTTTGGTGCGCTCTCACTTTTTCTCTCATTAGTACTTCTTAACCAGACAGTTTATTTGAAATTATGAAAGCATTACACTCTCTGATGTAGCAGTTTAAAAATCAATAGCTGAAACTCTAGCTGCCTCACTTAAGCCCTCTCCTATGGCAAAGGGGATGTCTCTTTCTCCCTCTCTCTTAAATGGTAATTTCATTTGCAGTCACTAAGACCTCACCGATAATTACCAATGCCCTGAGAGAGAACGGCAAGTGAAAGAGAGAGCGGGGAGGGATGGCAGACAGTGGAGGGGAAGTGGAGAGATGGATTAAGAAAGGAGAGAGAATGCCAGTCATTAGAAAAGCTTTCCTCCTTCCCCGCTTTGATCAGACTTAAGAACACATTGCCTTCACTCTATCGCTCCCTGACACCAACTTCGGCTCAAGGAAAAGATGGAGCTGGGGAGGAGGAGGAGGAGGGAATGAGGGAGGAAGAGCCAGTTAAAAAAAAAAGAAAAAAAAAGATCCCTCAAGTCTTAAATAGCAGCCTTAATTTCGACATTGAACCCGCTCTGTTCTTGGGTTACACCAGCGCTGTCCATTTTCAGAGAGCCCCACTATTCATCCCACCCCCCCTTCTTCATCTTTCAAATGAACTAATCAGAAAGGGGAATATGAAGTGTCCTGCAGGATCCATTTCTCTGGAAGCATATGGCAATGATTGATGGGGGACAACTTTGACTTTCCCAGGTCAACCTCCCTGCGCACATCTGGGAGCATGTAATAATTTTCTTAATTTTAGGCCTGGTCTCTTCCTTCAGTTGCTTCTTTTTCTCTGCTTCACTTTTTTCCCCTTTAAAAAACTTAAGTTTTACTTTGGCTGAAAAAAAGACTCCTCTTTTTTCTTTTCCTCTTGCTTTCCCAAGGCTAATTCATCCAGCCATTTTGGCTGAAATAAAGGTACCCTAGTGGTTACCAGATGTTTATATGACTGTTGGGGCAATCCCCTTGTTTTCTTTCTTCTTCTTTTTTTTCTTTTTCTTAAAAAAGCCGTAAGAAACACTTATGTCATATAGCTATCGCAACTAGATTTGCCATATGTGAGAAGATTAGTTTATATTTCATCATGACAAACACTGCAAAAGATCCATAAGGAATATAAGTTACCCCTTTTATTGCATTTAAGTGGATTTCAGTCTGAACAGCAGCTTCTTTCACAAGAGCTGCCAATCCAGTGATTTGTGTAGGTTAAGGACTGTTTTTTTTTCCTCCATAGATTCCAAGTTAAAAAATCAAACAAGATAAAAAGAACATAAATCATTATGGAAACCTATTCTGTAATTCAGGATACTTTTTGAATGAAAAAGAGACAGACAGCCATCCTAATCCCATCTAACAGCAACTGGCCCTTGTTAGCTATGTATTGAAATAATCTTTGACTCGGGGTTTACAATAACGGAGAGGAACCTCAACTGCTAAATGCTTTCGGGAAATCCACCCATCTTCCTGCTGCCATGCGATGATCCCACCTCTGAAATATTCAGTGCCATTAACATTCCGATGGGTATCATCCCCTTTCAGACACAATTCGCTCTGCTCCGCAGACCTGTGGGCCAAGGCAGGGAGAGGTCTGGAGCAGATGTTATCTTTTCTCATTCTTCACAGGATCTCTTCTCCTCCAAATGCACACTGTAGGTGTTATGTTTGGTGCACAGGAGATAGCATACTCACAAGTAATAATACTTCTTTGATATAAAATGAGAATCAGTGTAATAGGAGATGATACCAAAATATTAAATATTCTAAAAATGTAATAAAAAACACTGATATTTCAATTCTTGTCATTTATAGCAGTAGCAGTGTTGAATTGTGTTTTATGCAGACTTAATTGTACATTTACATCAGATAGTGGTTTTAATGGTTTCTGTTGTTTTATTGACATTAAAACTTGAAATGGATGCAAATGGATTGAATCTTAATTGCTAATCATGTGATTGTGTTGGTGAATTGTTTTGCCAATCACGTTGTGTGTTATTTCCCATTTTTCACAACGGCTTTCATGTTGTCGACTCCCACTGCTTAAGTTGCCGCAATTAGGTGTGTGTGTAAGTGCGTGTTGCCACTAATCACGTGTGATCATGTGAGAGACACAGCACTACACTTTGAGCACAATTAGCCAGGCATTTAGGCATCTTAATTGGTGACATTCGATCTCAGGCACTCGCTGATGAACCACTTAGCGGTAGACTTATGGATTAGGAGCAGGCGAGGCGCTCTCTTCTCAGATGTAACTAACAGGTCAGGAATTAGTGCTCTTAACACTGCCTTACAAATGAAGACAGCTGTATTGACCAGCACAGGAAGCTGCTTTCTTTTCCAGTTTCCCTTTTGTAAACGTTCTCTCCTCTTGCCGTTACTCCTGCTCACTTCTCCTATCAGCCCATTTCATCAGTTTTTCTTTTTCTTATCAGCCAAAAGGGGCTTTTGTTTAAAATTTTGCTTTTGTTCAGTTTTGGACTATTTCAAGTGCTGCGCTGGCTGCTGGCCATGACAGTATTCGGTGTTTTTGTTGTCATGCCACTGAAGCTGTCTCAGTTGTCTGGGCAACATGCGCCAGGGCTCATGGGTGCCTCATAAATGTCATGTATTGACGGAACTGCTCTGGAGAGCAGGAAGTCCTTGCCAAAAAGAAGATAGATAGAGCGCCACTGGTGTTGAGGATGCCATGTTACATTAAATCATTTTTGCACAATGCATACAAATACAGCGACACTTGCCTACATTTACTTTTAAAACAAGTATCCTTGTGTCCACTGATTGTCAACAAAAATATGTAGATACTGCAGATGCATGGATAAACACTTCTTCCTTTACCTTTTGTTCTTGCCATCCTTTTTTCTGAAGTAGCTACAGTTTAAAGGGCTAGCTCAGCAGCGCCCATCCCGCCCTCTGTAGGTGTGTCATATTTTGCCACACTTTCCCCTCCCCGGGTCATTGTCATGTGCTTGGCTTTACTGAGCAGACTGGGCTTTAAACAGGAGAGACAGCACTTGTCTGTTAGATTAGCATGTCCCCAACGTCACATGCCTTTGCCTGCACACGTCACCACTTGTCTGGAGGTGCCTGTCGGGGTTCATTAGAAAATGGCCAGATTTAAGGAGCAGGGAAATTTTGTCAAAAGGTAGACAAAACTGCCCTTGATGCATGTAATGTGCTTCAACTGAAGATGGGAACACATATTTGACTTGATATTGTAGGTTGTACAAACGTTGGTATGAAAATGGGTCACTTTTATTAATAATTTTTTTATTTTAAAAACTTTAGAATTTCTCTCTTTCTTCTGTGAAAATAAATATTCCCAACACCACATCGTTATTATTCAACACGGTTTGATTTATTTATTTAACGCTAACCAATAAAGCGAACCCTGGCCAAAGCCAGGGCCAGTCGGCATTTCAAACACCCCTGAGATTCCAGATACCATGGGACCTTCTCTCATATTTATTGTGAGAATCAGAATTTATGATGAGTAAATTGGGCTTCTTCATCTGGGTGCCGGGGGGTTTGCAACATGCGGCCGAGATGGCTTGACTTATTGATTACAGGGAGCAGTATGCCCCATTTCAAAGGGAAGGAGAGCCCCCGCCACGCAACTTCTGAGAATTAATTTGCCCGGCATGGGCCTTCATGAGAAACACATGTCCATACACACAAATGCAAGCATAGACACAAACAAGTGCAAAAAAAAAAAAAAAACCAAAACCATCCAGAAAAAAAAATACAACCCCCCCCCCCCCATACACACACACACCCACCTCCACTCCAGAAAATAAAGCAACACCTAAACATGCGTGCTTCCTCACAGCCACACACACACACACTGAACCTTTTTTTATAAATGCTCCAGGTATAGTTGTTGTCTGTGCAAAGATTCCCATTGTATGTGTGAACCAGGGATAGATACAGTCACTAGAATTTCAAATATTCTCGCACCATCTGAATAAGTTTTCTAACTATATTTTATTCACTTTGAAATTGACATTAATGATCTATTTGTATTCTAGATAAATGTTTAAAGTTGTCCTTTTCTTTTTTGTTTTCACATCCGATGCTTAGGGGAAATAACATTTCCAAAGAAAACGTTTACTCCCGTGCACTTTACTGGATGCTAATATGACTCCTACAAAGCCCCGGCCGTATTTCTCCAGGCCCCAGTCACAGCTGAACTATCAGTGGTTCATCCCTGGCATTGTCCACTGGATCGCCCTCTGCCCTCAGACACCAGCTCCTATTTCACCAGCAGCACCCGCGCTAATTTATCATCATAGTCATGACAGACAACACATCTGTGTGCGAAAAGATGGAGTGAGACGAGAAAAAAAGCCGAAGAGGAACAACAGTGGGAGCAGGAGGGGAAGGGATGGGAAAGAGTAGGTGGAAATATGGTAGCAAGGAGGATTCCAGTCGCACAATCAAGGCTTTTTAAGGGTCATATTTTCTTTGAAGGGCCCCATCCTACCCTTCACTCGACCTCTCTCTATCCTTCCTGCCTCCACTTTCATAACACACTGTCAGCTAACCCCCTCGGCAACTGGACAGCTCATTGTCTTGGGCTATCTTATATTACAGCCTATATACTGCAAGTGGGATATGGCAAAGAATTAAAGAGCTTAAGGAGGGGACTGAGAATGTAGACCTGCAGAGGTTTATATTGCCGTATAAAACTGTAGCCTCAGAGGCTATGAAAGGGGACGTCCATGACGACCAGCTTTTTGTTGACCGTGTTGAGTAAAACATCCTCTTTTTTGAAGAAAAAAAAAAATTATTGGCTGAACGATACCACATCGTTTGTCAGTGAGGCAAACCTCCACAGCCCCTCTGGTCATGAGATTGATGGGCAGATACCTTTAAATACAGGCAGACAACAGATGGGAAGACGCGCACAAGTCTTGTGTTCGCGTGTCCTAAATGTGCTCACATTAATACAGCACTTGAGTGTGGTTGTGTGCACACGCATGCATACGAGACGGCAGGTGTGCACATACACGCGTTTCTCGCGTGTGTGTTCAAGTAAGCATATCTGTTTACTTTTTTTTTTTCTCCAAAAACCCACTCACATTTGAATGCAGAAGACAGGACACATCTCTGTGCTCTGTGAGCCGCTAGACAGCTCAGTCAGAATATTTTAGAGTGCACACACATATCACACTCGGGTGCACACACACACACACATGCCTCCCTGGGGTACCCCATATGCAGTGCCTGGGGAGTGCAAAATGGAACTTTTTAAAAGCCAAAAACACTTCTCCCGAACAAACTAGTCTCGCTTAATAATACCACACTCGTGTTTCTCTCCTCGATCACGACAGGCTGTCATTATCTACAAGGGTTGGGTGTTTCGGTTGCGTTTTAGGGAAAGGTCGTGGTTGTTGTTTTGGTATCTGAAAGGATTGCTTTGTGACAGATGGCAAATAGACTCTAAACTATTTGGAATCTATGCATCAACAAATACATTTTAGCATAGAAATGAAAAAAGGAAAAGGGTCTGGAAATGTGAATTTAGCGTAAAGGCACTGTGACTTGCAAACTCCGGAGACGTTCAGCCGACTGAATTGCTTATTTTGGGCCCGCAGTACATGCTGCAATATTGTGATGTGCATTACATTGAGGGATCAAAGGGGAGGGGAAAAAAAATCTGTCATTGAGCTTTTTCTATACTGTGTGAGAGCAGTGTTAGTCTTTTTTTTTTTAATCCATTTTTATCTTTATTTATTTAGTTTTTGGGGGAAGTAAATTAACTTATGTGCAGACGCACAAAAGCAAACACACAAAGTTCAGGCACAAACCACTGTGTATGCTGACAAACACGCATGCACCTTATGGTCTTATGAAGATAAATATGGCAAGGGGTAGATTTTCACCCGCACCCACTGACTGGGACACACGCATTCATCTTTGCTGTATTCGGTGTTTTCGGGTGTATGTGCGCCTTTGTGTGTGTCGGAGTAGAGGCGGGGGGGGGGGGGGGGACACATATTGGGGATACAGCAGCAAGGGTGTGTGCACCTCACTGCCTTTCCAATGTATGGAAATGTATGTGCATTTTTAAAAGTAGGGGGGCTAAATTTATTTCTCTTCCCCATGTGCACCCTTCGCCCCTACCTCTCCCTCCACACCTCATTCCCGAAGCTGATAGACCTATGGACGCATGATAGATGGGGAGAGAGAGGGAGGGAGATGGAGGGGGTCTCTGCATGGATGCATACATGCATGCATAGGTGTATATACACCCCGCTCCCCGCTTTCGTCTCAAGCAAACACTATAAAGTCACTAGGATATACACATGCATAGCAGCGAAGACCTCTGGATTCTGTAGTCATGTGCATACCAAACATAATCCATAGTTTTACATAATGGGGAGGAGAAAATAAGGGAGGCAAGTCGACTCCTGTGGCTGGGTGATAAAGATAATATGAATCATCTGACTCTTTCTCTTGCTCCTTGCATGTATACACATTCACTTCGAGAGATGCTGATCTGCTATAGGGGAATATAATGAGATATAGTGAAATCCTCCCCCCCCCGAACCCCCCACAGAACACATGTGGGTCATTTGTGTGCTTTGTGCAATTTTTGCAAAGTGTAAGGATTATAGTTCATGGCGCTCTGAGATTTGAGTTAAAATGAGTTAGAGTCATGTATGTGTGGAATGGCAAAGCCATTTGAACATATTGCATCAAGGAAATTATACGGGGAATGCAGAATTAAGTGCCAATATTTTGATATGCAACTGATTTATTTTATTGCATATGAATTGTATATTATTTGTTTGTTACTGGAATTAATTAAGCTAAAAGTAAGCAACACACTACATACAAACAAAAAGGCAACTGACTGTTAATTATTCAGAGAAAGTTAATTTTTTTAGAATATAATTAAAGGCTTTACCCACCAGGGACAGAGAGAGATCAAAGATGTATATCTGATGTCATGCAGATAGCATTTTTAAATTAGCAAACCCTCTTAACTTTATAATTATCTTTACTGTGAGAACTGAGGCAGGAAGTTCTTTTGTGTTAATTCTGGGACTGAAGTAGTCTCCAAAGAATTAGAGGAAATTAATTAGAAATAATTACAGATAGGCATTCAGATTGCATTTCCAATGCAAATAGTTTGAAGTAGCTGAGAAGTAAAGTTTATTTTTCATCAGTTTTTTTTTATTTATTTTCAAGTACCACTAAAGATATAAGATAATTATTTTGTGTTCCTATAAAATAACCTTTTTATGTAATTTCAGTGAATTTTAGTATTTAAGTACAAAAGAAATCACAAACATTTCCTTTTGCTTAATAAGACAAAACAAACATTTTCATTCAAATTCATTTA
The DNA here is from genome assembly GCA_907169785.1 of Menidia menidia. Classification (NCBI taxonomy): domain Eukaryota; kingdom Metazoa; phylum Chordata; class Actinopteri; order Atheriniformes; family Atherinopsidae; genus Menidia; species Menidia menidia. The sequence continues at coordinate 8,663,660 of CAJRST010006668.1, forward strand.
ACCATAAAATATCCAGAATTGTGTGTCTGTGCCGTTCTGGTTTCACACCTTTTTCCAATGATGCCACAGAATTTGACATAAACAGTAATGTCCATATTTATATATATACGTATCTATATATAAAAGATTTTAAAAAATAGAGAAAGAAGCAAGGTGTGGGTGTCTGTATGTGTGTGCGTGTTTGTGTGTGCGAGAAAGTGAGAGAGATGTTGAATTTTATCTCCGTGTACCAGCAGCCCCACGGAAGAAAAAGAATTGTTTCCTCCATATTAGAACTCAAAGCTAAGCCCGGTTTTATTGTTTCCGCCATTTTGATTGCAGTCAACAGAGCTTCAGGATGCAGGTGCACCAGGATGAGTGCGTAGGTGTCGGTACAATTTTTTTCCCCCATTTATTTATTTTATTTTCCGAGGCCATGCCAATGCTTGGTGAATTTCTTTCCTTGAAAACAATTCCATATGCATTTGTGTGCGTGTGTTACATAAGCTACTGCTTGGTTTTCTCGTCTATTTGTTAGGCCGCGCGTGTGTGGCTGCAGGTGTCCGTGCTTTGCACGTTTATAGTCTCTGGAAGCTGTTGACCTCATCCCCGACACCGCACAACCACCTCGTGTGTTTTGTATGGACCCCTGAACTTGACCGTGTAGGGGGAGAGGTGATGGGACAGGAGCAGAGGCTTTAAACAAACATCTCTGATGGACAACAAAGACAAGGGGGGGTGGAGGGGTGGAGGAGGTTGAATTTCCAGGAGAAAGGTCCCCTGGGTTCATGTGTGTTTGTGTAGTGTTGGTGTGTCTGTGTGGCTTACTAGGTTTGCATTGCTTTACTGAGTCAGTGTATTTCGGCTGTATAATGCACAGCTTCACTAATCCAGCCGAAACAAAGTTATGTGTAAAATAAGCACATGCTGCCTCGGCTTGTCTGCGGTTGTACTCCACGTGCAGCTGTTTCTGTGCTTTCAGGCTCATGCTAAATGATCTTACGCTATCCAAGCCATCCCTCCATTGATGTGGATGGTTTGTGGGTCATGCATTTCACACAAAAAAACAAAGCAAAAGGTAAACTAACAGATACGGATGGTTCCATCATTTTCTTGTAAAATGGGTTTAGCTGTCCTACTAAACCACTAATGCCTCCAAATGCAGGTGGACGGTGAGAAAAATTACAGTCGGGGCTGCTGAAAAGTTAAAAGTGTGTGTGAGATTGACCAATAATCCAAATAGATGTGGTAAAGATGAGTTTAAGTTAAAAGCTGCAAGAAGATGAAAGGAATCGGACTAATGGCAAGACGTCTGATGGAGAGGAGGAATAGTTGTTCATGGATGAAGATGGCAGGAAAGGGGGGAGTCTGAGTGGAGACAGAGGTAAAGATGAGGGATAGGAGATGGTGGTAAGGGCGAGAGAAAAAGAAAATTAAATGCAGGGGGAGGAAGCAGAGGAAAATGTTTGAGGGGAGGTGAAAAAGAGGGATGCTGGAGGGAGAACAGGTGGAGTTGGGAGGGGTTGAAAGAGGTCAAGGAGCATAGCATCTTTTGCCAAGGAAAATGAAGGGCTGTGCATGTGTGTTTGTCTCCAAGAGTGTGTGTCTCCCTAATTGTGAGTAGAAGGTGAGGGGTGAGGCCTAGGCACGCATCTCACAAAAAAATTTAATAAATAAAACAACAACAAAAAAACTGCAGATAGAGATGGACAGTCAGAGGCAGCATGTGTGTGCGCTAACTTGTGAAGATGTATATAAATGTGTGTCTTTTCAGTTGCTGTGTGTGTGCCTGCATGCGCCTATGAGTGTGAGTTTTAATAGCACAGTCAGAGCGCCTCTGTCAGACGGTCAGCTAATTGGCCATCTTACAAGTACAGAGGAGGCTGCTCACAAATTGGCAAAAAGGGCAACCGGCTTCAATCTGATACCAAACTCCTCTCTGTCACGATGCTGTCCATTAGACAACAGCTTAAGTCAGGGAAATGGAACAAAAATAAAGAAAAGCAGAATACAAAACAGGGGGAAAATAGTGGCGTAATTGTGCTTTGGAGACTCATATTGTTGTGCTCGACCCGTGTGTAGCGAGACAATGGGGATCATGCAAGACTTAGCGTAAATAAAAATTTGGGGAAAACATTGGCAACTCAAGGGGCTAGTGTGTTTTTATATTTGTGTGTGTGTGTGCATGTATATGTGTTTTCCTGTTGCAGAGACCTCATGTATTTTAATCCATGTAAAGTCCCAACTGGGTTCCAATTAGGAACAGGTTTCCTAACGCCCTGTGGGGAAACTGATAATTATGCTGTTGACTGTGGTTGTGACTTACAGTGTTTGTGTGTGTGTGTGTGTGAGGGAGACAGTCTACGTGGTGCATGGGGACTTAACACAGAGTATGATATTCTTTTTATCTTTCTGTAATGTTTACAATGCTGACGTTGTTAGCTGTATCAAATGATCCTTCATAATTAGACACAATACAGAGATTCAGATCCTCTTATCTTAGTTGTTTATCATAAGTGAGCCAAAAACACATACACACACACACACACACACACACACACACACACACACACGGACGCACACACTCTCACACACTTGAATATTTTAGCCTGAATCAAACATTGGAGAGAATTCAGGTTATCATGGTTGAGTATAGTTGTCTTTTTGTTTCTTTTAACCTTGAGTTTGAAACATTTATTTAGCTTGTGCCATTTAAGACATTTTTATGGTATGTTGCTTTTAAGTTTATAGGTTTAATATTTACACTGCTGCTAATCTTGGCTGTCACAAATTATTATTTCCAATTGAACATGGTGTACAAATTCTAATCGTCACATGGCAAATATTTGCAAACTGAGTTTGCAACATAAGCATGAAGGAACAGGACTTATAATAACATTTTTCAAAACATAGACAAACATAATGAGGCATCGGAAATAGTTAATGATGGGCCTTTAACATTTGTAGGCATGTGTCTAGGCTATTTTGAGTATGACACATGCCTGTGCCCTGATGTTTATAAAACTCCCCAGCCATCTAACCTTGAGAAAAGAGAGTGATGCTGATGTAGTGGACAGTGTGCATCTCATATCTGAGCCTAAATGCTGAAAAATGTCCCCTCAGATAAAATGGACGACCTAGCTGTAGAATCTGTTATACAATATACATGGTTTTGCAAGGCTGAGTCAGCTCATAAGCAACAATATGTTGAATCTTTTTTTTCCCTCTGTTATTCCCTGCAATTTTAAAAGCCTGACATAGTGTTTAAAAAAAAAGCAAGAAAGAAAAACCTATGTTTATTTTCAAGACTGCAGGGTTGGGGGGGATGCTAGGCTCCACACACTGTGTATTCATGAACCCTTATTGTTGTTTCCACTCTTTTCACACGATGTTGATGCAAAAACGACATGCTATGAGATATTTACAGCATTTTCTCTTAATCCGTGCAGATGGCCACGCTGGGGTTTGTACATATTTCCGTAAACTGTTGTAGACTTATTCATGTCACACCAGATTGTGGTAGAAGATGTAGGTTTAAAATCCAACTCCAATTTGCAAATCTCAGATCATTTTCATACTCCCCTCAGAAGATTTTTTTTTTGCACAGAAATGAGGGGAGTGGAGGGTCTAGAGCAGCACAAGGAATCTTTTGAGACTACAAAACAGCATAATTGTTTTGCTATCCAATCGGGTGTTATACTACACATAATATATGGTTATTTCATACAGCCTCCAGACTGCCAAGATGTTTTCAATTTGGCATGGCCCTGCGATCATGATATCACAGAGAAAAGAGAGAGGCAGAGCTTCCAGACTGGGATGGCCAGAGCAGCAAGAGGGCAATCATTTCAACAAACTCAAAGGCTTTTCCTCTTCTCCTCTCTCTCTCTCTCTCTCTCTCTCTCTTTCTCTCTCTCTCTCTCTCTCCCTCTCTCTCTCTCTGGGACGAATAATTCCACAGTTGCTGAGGCACTGAAAAAGCAATCTGCGGAATACCCCAGGGTCATGTCTGTGGCCGGATGATTTGTGTGAAATGTCATACATTAAATATAAGTTTAACATTCAGCCCGCTGCACTGTAAAACTGCCCTGTCGTTGCCACAGTCCACCATTTCCCTCCGTGCGGGGAAGGTTCGGGTTCAGGGAAAGCGGTCACAAAGGAGTTGGACACACAAATACACATGCATGCACACCACCCCCTGTGCCTACCCAATCTTAGAGGGAGTGGGAGAAAGAGGGGGTTCAGACAGCAGGGAGTTGTGAGGCCATTCGATCTACAGCTGCATTTCATTTACGAATGCGAGAGCACTAACTTTTTTTTTTTCTTTAAAAAATATATCTATACATCAGTAATTTTTTTTTTCCCCCCCAATTTCATCTTGTTGTTTTTTTTTTCTTTCCCGGGTGCTTTTTGGGCTACGCATGAATTGGAAAAAAAGGGATGTTAGGAAAGGAAGGGAGGGGAGCGGCAGACAAACGGCTGGACAGAGAGACGGACAGTTTGTTACGAGGCAAGTGTTGAATTTGTGTCCAGGCTGAGAGATGAGAAAGTACGAAGTGAGGAAGGAAGAAAGGGTTGTAACTAATTCATAAAGTTTCAGGAAAATAGCAGCCACTGAAAGCCAGAGAAGCAAGAAACAGAGGAAAAAGGTGTCTCCAGGGATCTCAGTGAAGCAGTCATCCCAGAGAGAGAGAGAGAGAGAGAGGAGATTCTGTCCATCCTAGCAGATGAGAAAGAAATGACAGAGAGGGTACAAAGGATGTCATCTGCCAGATGGACAACTGATGAGTTTCCTCCCTTTTCTCTTTGTCTTTCTGTTTTTTTCCTCCTCGTGGGTTGTTTGTTTGCACTCAGTCTGTGCCTGGAGAAAGTTTCTGTCTGAATGACTACAATAAGATCATGTGTTTGATATGTAAAATCAAGCCATTGCAGATATTTCAGAAATGTGAAATCCACTGAAGATAGCCAACTTGGGTTATGATCAAAGGGCAAACAGTGGCTGTTTGGGCCATAGAATGCATAAAACACTGTATCAGCCCTGATTAAGCAGTGCCAGACTCAGGTGGATATTGTTCATGAATGTAATTATGTACCTCTGTGCTTTTTCAATATATTCTTATCTACTTGGGACAGTTCAATTTAGTCTTTGCCTGGTGGTGTTTGACAACATTTGCATCTAAAAATCCATGCACCCTTTCTACAAATTCTGCTTATTATTGCCATGAAAGAGCTCACCGCGAGATTTATCAATTTCACCTTGAAGGTGTTGTACTTGCCAGTGCATTTGTAAGCAAGCTGGGACTCTTTGAAGACAAACACACTATCGTTCAATCTGTAAGCCCCCCTTTCCTACCCTTCTCCTCCCTACTTCAAAGCAGAAGGGCTGAGATGAAGGTTTGGAAAGCAATGGAAAACAAATTGTTCATTTGTATCTGGGAGGAGACCAGACACTTGAGCAAATGTTCTCTGCAGTCGCTCTTTACACGCGCCGCAGCAAAGTTATCTGAAGCTGGGTGTGGGAGAGCCGGAACCAAGCCAGATTTGGCCACATTGCTGCTTTTCAAGTTCCCCAACCAGACAATCAAATGTGTAAATGCAAGCATAGCCGGTCAATGATCACCTGCAGGAAACATTTACAGAGAGAATATATTCACGCCACAGAAAGAGAATTTTTGACACTGCTGTGCCAAAGAGATTCTCTTTTAGTTTAATGTATGCAGGCAGTAGGGTGGGAGCCACAGAGAAATAAAGGTGATATCAGAGTTGGGTTTCATGTGTGATTACCACAGAAGTAACACACATGAAAAAAAGTACAATTAAAAAAATATATGGCCCTATAAGTATCGACAATGTGTAAGTCCTATCAGTGGGGATCATCTCAAGTTGTGATTTTTCTATCTACGACGGAAGAAAACTGGTTCAAAGATTCTTTTTAAATATAGATGCATTTGTGATTTTCAGTGTGCGGCCTTTTTTGAAAACGCTTAAAACGTATATGTAAAATAACTGTGTGCACAAACACTTGTTCGAGATCCCTTTTCATTTGGCAAGTCGCGGAAAAAGGGCCCTGTAGCTTTGATCATGGAAAATAAAATTATACTCCTTCCCTGACAAAATAAGTGTCTTTTTGATGTCAAAGGGCATGCTTGACTCCATTAAAAGAGACCATGCTGAGTTAAATAGATGCCTTTTGTTAAAGAATCTGAGAAGCATTCAAATAACATGCGTATCATTTGGCTTTACTTTCAAAGGTGACGTTGGACAGTTTAAAAGATGAAGAAGAAACCGCCCCGTGCTTGAAATCACCCCTGCAGCAATTTATTGTGTCAATGTTTGATTGATGAGATAAAGGCACGGCACTGCCACTTCTTTTCTAACTCCAAGCATCTTTCAGCTGTTAGAGCACTTTGCAATTAACGTGTCGGGAGGTATGTCTAGAGTCGAACACCTGGGTTAGGGTTGTACTACGAATTACAGTTTGTATGCATCTGTACATGCCTACAAAACAGCCGAAGGACTTCGTGCCTGAAGGGTATATCTTTTAATTCTATATATGTTTTGAGCTTCAAACCCATGATAAGGATAAATGGGTTGATGGGAGCGGGCCTGTCTATGGCTTCTTGGCCATTATCCACAGGCAGACAAATCAAGCCAGCAAATCAGGAACAATGGAGCCCTCAGAGAACAGAGTAGGGATCAAAGCAGCACTAACTGGCCATTGCAATCCAATTGAAATGTTCACTTTGCATCTCTCCAAATGTAATGGATGTGGAAAGTGGGAGGTAGAAAGAAAGAGCTACTCGTTCACATTGGACGTAAAATTATTGTGGGGAAGATGAGGGGAAAAAGGGAGAGAAATGCACATGACAGGCCTGGCCTTCGAAAGTCATCTTTAGAATCTTCACAATGTCCCTTGGTTATTTTGACTTTGAATTTGCAAAGCCCATTTTTTTCACTCCTTTTTTTTTTTTTAGCTTCCTTTGAACCCCTCCAATGGTAACATTAGGATGATATATGAGATGCTATACTGTGGCCCTTGTGCATGCGGAGTAGATTGAGGCAGGCTATTTCTTAAAGTGTCCTCTCTCTCTTATTCCCATGTATTTTCCATTCCAGCTCTCCCCATCTTGTCTCCCCATCACTTCTTCTCTCCATCTCCCCATCTCTCCATTTGAATGTGTTGATCACCTGGGGAGATGCTGCATTAATGCTGACGCCCAGTAAAAGGCAAAATCTCCTCTTTATTTATCTGCACTAAAATTCCTCCCAATCTTTCCAGCACATTTCACTCAATCACGCAACTCAGGCCATTCCATTAGCCACACAGGGGCGTTTTACCCCATTGAACACAACACGCCCCGCACTTCTATGAATATAGATTCCCCTAAATTATGTATAATGGGAGTGCTCAGATTTTAGCATTTTTGCTAAGAGGGTTTCAGCGAGTATGAGTTGTTTCTGCTGCTTTTTAAGTGCATCTCGAAATTCACAGTGTGTGGGACGGACTGGGGATCCTTCCTTTGAGTTTGTACATTATAAACTGATAGTCTAGATGTTGCTAATCGTGTACAGCTGTCAGTGGGTCAGAGGTCAGTTCTCTAAGGGTGAATGTGATTTTACAGCAGTTAAACATATACACATGGAATTGCATGATCAACTTGTTCAAAAGTGGTTCTGTGAATATACTGAAAAAAAATACAAATGCTAGCTGCTGCAATTCGTGTGTTTGGTGGTCCAATGATTACATATTATAGTTGGGTTTTTTTTACTGTGCCCCTGGTCAGATCTATCACATAAGAAACTGAGGTCTTAGTATAGAAGGTTTGGATTCAGTCTCTTGTTGTGCTGAATGTTTTCTGCTCTGAATGTGATTGGTGTGACTAATTGGATGGTGAGTAATTTTAATTCACACGTTGGCAGTCGGTGTCCATGTAGCTCAGCAGGAGGGATGAACACAGCTGAGCTATATCAACAAACAAACCAGCAATTCCATAATCAGAACAAAATCAACATCCTCATTACTGACTCCAAGCTGGTGCCGACATCAAAAAGAGCTTCAAAACGCTTTCCCCTTGTTTTTAGGCAGTGATCATGTTTAGCGTCAGACGAGACACATCAACTTTCTTCTTCCTTCTTTCAAGGAGACATGCTCACCAGGATGCTAACAACGGTCGGATAAGGAGTATCAAGTCTGAGACATTTTAATCAGCAATAGCTCTAATAGTGTCCCCACATCAGCACTATAAACCCTGTAAAGTTCTGTTTTTCCTGTCAGTGAAACTGCACCAATTAAAATGTGCAGTAATTGTTTCGCAGTGCAGTGTGTGAGATTGTAAACGCACATAATTCCATTTCATGACATCTCTGGCCATAAATTACGTGTTTTGGATATGTGTTCTATAGCCCTGCTGGACAGTTTATCTCTGTCTAAAATAGCGTTCATGAACATTCTTTCAACCTATTTCTTGCCTGCTATTAGGACTTCTATTTTCTGTTTACTTTCCTGTATCACATACTCATTTCCAAACCCAAAAGATTTAGACATAATCAGATAATGAAAAATCTTTTCCTCTTTGGACACATAAAATTACTAGTGGTTGGAGATTGTGAATCAGTGTAATGTAACGTTAACAGGAAGCCTATTTTAATTGAAATAAGCTCTGTCTGTATCTTTTCCAATAGTCTGAACACAAAAATGATGTTGTCTTCTCACTGACTATTTTTTCTTTAATTCCTAGCTATTTGGCAGTCTGTGATTACATAGCTGAGTTACAATAGTAATTATGTATGTGCTCACTCTACCCGGCTGAGATGCATTGTTTATGGAACCTCTGTGTCCCTGTGGTCTGCACTGTATGACCCATCTCAAAGAAAACCATTTTTCATTCTTTAAATATGAAAAATGGTTTTTTTCAAAAGATGCAGTTTTTAAAAAAAATTGATTGAAAACATATTGTTTTCTGCTCATAGATAAAAATGAATTCTCTAAGAAAATGCATGCTTTCTCATCTTTCTGTGTATTTATAGCTGAAATAACGTTCATGTTTGGGCAAGTTTAACGCATTTGATTCAACCTTACCGGCATTGCCAGAGCAAGTAATGAGAGCGAGACCATGGTGAGATCTAACTAATCGCGTGAGATGGGCCAGAACAGGGCCTTATGCCGCGGACCTGTACAGGCAGCACTCACTCACATGTCACAAGTGATCGCGGTACATTTCCCCATAACATATTTCTTATTACCGCGTGACTCTGCATTTTATTTGCCCGTGGCTGTGCTTGGCAGCAACCTGTAGAAAAATCGAGGCCAGTGGGTCGAAGGCTTCCAGCGTGTGTCGCGCTCATTTCACCTGCGACTCGCGTTGAAATGATGCAGTGGAAATGCAAACATATGTCAAAATGCTTTTTCCAAATGATCCGTGGTGATGCGGGAACAGAGGTGGTATGCAGATGAGTGGCAGCGGGGCTGTCGGGGCCCCGTCTGAGGCCGTGCGGGGCCCCAGACGCCGGCTGTCTCCGTGGTTAGAGCGTAATGGAAGTGTCACCCCTGAGGAAAAGCTGCCGGCTGCTTAGGTCACCCTGCCCTTCAGCGCATGACACACACACACATCGCCCGTGTGACGGGAACATGCAAAAAGCATACGGGTGGCATGGCAACGGAATCTGTGTGTGTGTGTGCGTGGGCTTGCACAGCTGTGTGTTCGTGCGCGTATTGATCCGACGTGTTGTCTAAACTGTATTATTGACCTAAATGTTATTTCTAACATCTAATCTGTTCTAGCTCCGATGTAATTTTATAAAGAATTTGGAAACACTTGTTAGCTTCACTTAAGAAATTGTCGGCTGATGGGAATTTATCGTGGCGATTCAGATGGATTGCTTTCATAAAAACCGATGTTGCATTGAAGGAACCAAATATAGCAAGTGTTCCAGTAACTGCATGATGCCTCAACACACACACACACACACACACACACACACCCACATCTACCGACCCACACACACTCAAATAAACATACAAGAACCATTCTCACATATACAGACACGCACATGCACACTTGTTATCGATCTACAGCTTAGCTCATGCCAGCAGGTAGTCCAACTCACCGGTTATTCTGAGGAATTGCTTTCAGTAGCTCCATCCACACACACGCTACATGATTGTTTCCAGTGGCTAAATCTACACAATTTGTACACAGCCAACTCTTAAGACACCATCACCTCCTCTTCACAGATCAAGGGCTGAGTTTGTCAATACCACGCGCACGTACACGCGTACATACACACCGAGAAAACACACTCGCAGCCTTTCAACTCAACCATGTTTAAAGCTGTCAAGAGTATCAAGTTGAACACAGTTGCATAGTTATGACTCTGTGCTGTTGTTCATCACTTTACGTCTGTCCCTTCCTTCTCTTAATACTGCTTTCCATCTTTTTTTGTGACAGTATTGGTCTTTGAATTTTCTTTCCTCTGATAAGAATCTGGGATGTAAAAAAAAAGGAAGATAAAAGCATGTTGTGCGAGCGTCTGTGAATGTCTCAGGTGTGTTTGTGTGTCTGTGAGTGTTGTCGTGATCCCAAACAGCCAGGCTCTGCATCTACCGCTGTTTCCCCTTGTTTGATGTAATTAGTAAATCAGAGGAAAGGGGCACAAAGTTGAGTTTGTTAAACCAACATTTGGCAAAATGGCATGTTTCTCATTAAAAATCAAAACAGTCTATGGACAACAAAAGAACCTTTCATTGAAGAATATGAAGTGAAAATAAAAAGCAGGGAACAACTTTCGCTGGCACCCACTCCCATTGTAACATGTTATGTGTGCGGCCTCCGTCTCTTCCTCTCCTAAAATCGGCCTTTCTTGTTTGAAACGAATTGAATTAAGATGTTCAAGGATTTTCTTGGTCCCTCCAGCTCTTCTGAAAGGTCATAAGTCTAATGTAATTATGGCACATAACTGTGGTAAAGGAAACACATGCCAAGAGATGATATGAACATACAAGCTATAAACTGCAACTTTCTCTTCACCGAGGAGAATGTTGCTTTTTTTTCCTTTTACGACTGAATCAATATCTTTAACTAAAGCTTGTAAAGCAGCCCAGTTAGAGACTTTATTTTGGCTTACCTCTATCTGACCTCCTCATAATGCCTTGACTTTCCCTCTATTAGAACAGAAGGAGGCTGTACATAGGAACCAGGTGGCTGTACATACAGTGCATCGTACATAAACATGTCTCCGTTTGTGAGATTTTGAAATAGGCATTTATTACCTTTATTGTAATGTATATGCTGCTTCTCGATGTCATTGGGCTATTTGATCATGCTTTTTCCCCATTTCAATTTATGTGCAAAATGTATGTTGTGCAATCTAAAACATACAAGAGACCCTCAAAAAATGTGTAATACCAAATAGGTATATATATATATAAATGTACATGCTAAACTTTCAGAAGGTGTGATAAAAACAGTTATACTGTCAGAAATCCATATTAACCACAACACTTCTTTTTATGCTGCATGATATCTTAGCACCTACTCATGCTGTCCTGCATCAGGGCTCACTCTTTATACTCTATATTACAAATTTGAAGTAAATTAATATTTAAGATCCCCATCCAAGCGTCTTTGTTTGCAGAAGTTGGCTGTAACTCTGAAACCAGACGTGGAAATTTAAAGAAAAAAGCAAAGAAAAGGCAAAACTTGATTATTATAATCAGCACATTGACTAACCAGCTTAGAAATGGCTATGAGTGTGCATTCATATCCGTGTAGGAGGATGGAGGTGGCTGTGCGAGCATGCTCTCGCTGCCATTTGCTCGACTGGTAATCAGCCAAACATGCTACAAGTCTCCTGCTATGATTTGCCCCCCAGTGTGTCTGCAGTCTGAACGCCAGCGAGTAAGTCGGCTTTTTCTACATAGACACACGTGTATTTATACGGTATATCGTCTGTACAGTAAAGCTGTACGGCTACCTGTGTGACTGTATTTGCATGTGGCAGCGCCTGTGCCTTAGCGTATGTCTACATTTCAGTATCTGAGAATATATATTTGCTTCCTGCGCCTTCCCCCTGCTGAGAGGTATATGCTGAGGTTTACAGGTTGTGTGAGCTTTCATATGTTTGCGAGTGTGTGTGTGTGTGTGTGTGTGTGTGCAGTCTCGCAGATGTATGCCAGTTCCGGATGGGAATACGACTCCTATAGGACATTTAATCCAGGGGGAATTTCACGCCAGTTACCGCTTGTCATCAGATGTTTCTTGCGTAAAATACTGCGGCGATCTTTTATTGGCGGATGTTCGGGACAAATTCACTGTCAGACCCCTGAGTTCCTCACTGCCCTCCAGATGGACTTTAAGTGTGTGTGAGAGTTAGCAGAAAAAAGATAAAGGCTGCAGACACTCAAAGTTTGCCTCTATTTATTTATTTGTTTGTTCTTGAGCAGAGCTAAATTAATCAGAACCATAATCATCACATGTGTGCGTGTGTGAGAGAGATTCATTAGAAATTCCTACTTTTCGATAAAAAGATACAGGGAAGGCACCTTTTGGAACACAGCATCAAGGTCTCTTTTTCACCGGCACATAAACACACACAGATCTGATTCCTTCTTTGGGGATGTCCTCAGTATATCTACAGTCGTATGTGTTCACTTAGTAAGCCACAGCTGCTAGTACCATTGCTTGATTTCCTGTGTGTGTATGTCTCTGTCTCCTCCCTCAACAGAAACTCACATCTAAGAGTTGTATCCAAATGGGGTTTTGCAGAACACATATATTACACCCGCCCCAGTCGCTCTGATGTTCAGGTGCTTCGCTGTAAAATGTGACCCAGGTTGCCTCATAAGGCATATCACTGCCTAAAAAAGAAAGAAAGAAAGAAAGAAAGAAAGAAAGAAAGAAACTAAGGGCACCGTTAACCTTAGCTTTAAAAGTCTAAACAAAAGAAAGAATAAAAGCTTTTTTCTATCTCCATATTGAAAGCTTTCCATTTTTTAAGCTGGCAGTGAAAACCAAAGGACACATTTGTTTAATAGATAATCTCTCCTGTATTTAAGATGACTCCAAAGCTTTCAAATTTGAGCCTTAATGTTTCGACAAGCTGTTCAATCAGTTGTTTTTTGAGGACATTGCAAATGGCAGGCTGTCTCTAAAATACGTTTGCTTGTTTTACCTGACCCACTTTTCCTTTTACTGTGTGTGTACGTGTGTGTGTTTGTGTGTGTGTGTGTTGTTCTGTCCCTCTTTGCTCAGAAGGTTGTAAATGTAATCTTAGACACATGTTACTCCGGCTGATGTTTTTCAGATTGATGTCAGTTACGATTAGCATATCTCCTGCCAAGACACAGGAGTGCTCTTTCGAGTTTAGGCCTCGTACACACGAGCTCACACACACTCTCGCTCGCACACACAGACGTATGCAAACCATTGGGCAAACATAGCTCAGCTGCCATTTTGAATGATTGCACAATGATTATTTGATGCAGTGATTTATTTTGAATGCGGCCCATAAGTAAACTGAAGCGGGAAGGGATGAGAAATCTGACTGACAAGCTCCAAAACAAAATTCTAACCCCAGACAGACTCCCCGACAAACCTTTCCCAGCAACGTATTATTACACGCTGGCCTCAGAAACACATTTTAACAGTCCCTTGGCCAACAACTTTAATGTCACCGTGTCTGTTTCTCAAAACGCAGCCATGTAAACGCAGCTGTGACCAACACACTCCAGACTCCAACAGTTTCGTTTTCATTCAGTGCGTGCATGGGAATGGAGGGATCCCTATTGCGACGTAAAGCGGCGATACAAAATTCCTCTCCTTCTCTGGAGAGGAAATCGGACAGGACTTTAGAGCACAGCCTCCAGACAATGGGGGAGAGGTGGGGGTTCCCCTTTCTCTTCCTTCTCCCCTCTTTCCTCTGTCTCCTCTCCACACCTCTCTGACCCCACTTCCCCTCGGTCTGCCCGGCAGAGTGGGAGAGTAAGTCAAGTGCCAACAGGGGGTGAGGGGGTAAACCGCAGAGAGGCAGTAAGTCTGGTAAAAGTAGTTAAAAGAAAAACAACAGAGCAGTAACTGACCAAATACCCGGCGACAGAAAAGAGAAAGGAAGATGAATGCAGAGAGGGAAAGTGCGCGGGGGGGGAGAAGATGAGAATATATATGCGGTGACCAGTGTTGTGAGACAAGGCAGGTTGCTGTCACTTTAAAAATGACTGTAATAAAAGTGACCGTCGGAAGATGGATCTGGTGATTTTGGCTTGCTAATCAGTCATCTGTGAAGAGGACCACAGCCCAGATTCAGCAGCTGCCTGACACCCCTTGATTGATGCCTGTGCCCGATTGGGGAAAAAAAGGGGGGGGAATCGGTGGGGGGGGGGTGAGGGTATTAACTGTACTTCTATTAAACTGGGTGAAATGGCAAAAAATAAAAAATCACCTCTGCCTAACTCTGTTCCGCTGATCTCTCTTTCATTCAAACCACATATGCTTTTATATTTTCTGCCCTTTTCCTTATCAGTCCAGAACTCAGTGTTGATGTAGTCTGTTCTTCTTAGTTATTACTGGGATTGTGAGAGAGATGTTTATCAGTTAAAGGCTACTTGTGTTTGTGTGCGCACACCAGGCTTCGTATACTGTATTTGAGTGCAGTCCTCCCACTGGAGCCAATTGATCAATAAGAGGCCTAAACGCACCGGGCAAAACTCCGAGCCGCCGTGCTGCTTAGTTGTTAGATATGCAAATTCACCTTTGGAACTTGGTGATGCCAAAAAAAGTGTCTGACCTCAAACCTTGTTTTTGCCACATGACATGCGTCAGGGCAAAAAAAAATAAAAAATGGCCCGCAGCTGAATCTCATATCTCCTCATCTCTCCCTCTTTCTCTTAGACACATACACAAACACACACACACAAAGATTGCCTGCAATAATAATAACCCCGCAGACGACAGCTTCAGCCCCTCCTTCCAATCCCCCACATCCCCACCTACCCCCTTCCCTCCCCACAACCACCACCACATACAATCAAACAAAGCCTCACTCTTACCTTGCGCATGACCAATCCTTCCATCTCTCCCTCTTTTTTTTCTCCCCTCCACTATTCAATCTATGCATGCTCTTCCTTCCCTGTAAACCCAACCACACCTAGCAGCAACACCTTCCACACTCCTCCCGACTGTCCCACAGCCTACAGCAAGGCACTCACACCCCCAATAAATGCTGCCCTGGTCTGCCGTTTTCCCATGTATCCCTTTTCCTCTGCCCCAGTCTCTTTACCCCTCTCTCACTCTCCCTTTCTCTCCTCTACCTCAGCCTTTCCCTCTCCTCTCGCTCCTGGCTGGTGCTGGTGAAATATCAGGGCAAACTGATTCCAGCTTTTTTCTCTGGCTCAGAGGGGTTGTTCTGTGCGATTTGGCCCTGGGGTGCATTTCAGCGCTTCTGATGTGAGAGACACAGAGAGAGAGAAGGCAATGGAGGGAAAGAAAAAGGAAGCGCGCGTGTGTGTGTGTGTGTGTGTGTGTGTATTTGTGTGTGTGTGCGTGTGTGTGAAAAAGAGAGAGAGGAAAAAGAATACACAGTTAGGGTTTATCCTTTCTTATTGAGGGGGCAGTCAGTGGTTTTAAAATGAAGCTTTTGACCGGTGTTGAACCAGCAACTCGGGGTGTGTGTGCTCTTTATAGCTGGCAGAGGCCTTGAGGTGATCTCCATACATAATCAGGGCAACTACCTCCATGACAGGTGTGCGGCCATCTTGGAATCTCTCTGAGCCAGTGAACTTGAGCGGAGTGTCCGTGCGCTTGTCGAAAAATGGAAAAAGATGAACGACAGCAGTCTTTTAATTCCATTTTAAATAAACCGATGAGTGACTAAATTAAAACTTTTTAAAAACTTGTCCATAACATATGTACCTAATTTGAGGTTTTGTTTCGTTTTTTGCTATTTTTCTTTTTATTGTATTTTGTTTTTTGTTGTTATTCTACACTGCTTTAGGTTTCCTTGTATTACTTGTATTATTAATATTGGTCTGAAAAATTAATAATTAATAATGAACTCTGAACAGACAAAGAGTAGGTTTTAGATTTTGAATTTCCTTCTATTTGTTAGCTTGGTTTTAGGCCTAACAAGTCATAAAAAATAAATGTATTTAGTCAAATACTCAAATTCTCTAGCAATGACAAATATTTTTTGATTTTCATTTCGAACTGCATTTTACCCCAAAAAGCATTCAGGTGTGTGTATATATACAGTTACATATGCAGATACATATATACTTATATACATACATACATTTACATCATACGTACAATGTAAATATATATATGTGTGTGTGTGTGTGTTTGTGTGTGTGTGTTTGTGTGTGTGTGTGTGTGTGTGTGTGGGTGTGTGTGTGTGTGTGTGTGTGTGCAGACACACATGGACAAATATCTAGATGTTTCGTAATTTTGCTTCTCACTTAGGGCATTCTAAAATAATTCGTCATTCTCGCCTCAGCTGGCCTGATTGTGAATTAAATATATTTTTAAGCACCTTTTTCCATCCCTTTGTGAACCCAGTCACAATTGAGGTCAGGACACACACACACACACATACAAATGCACACACCATTTCAGAGCAAGACACATAGCTTTCAGAACAAATCACTGTTGAACTACCCTGTGTGGAATGATTCTGACATTTTGTTTGGGAGAAATAGCATTTAATTGAAGGGAGGAGCGATACGGATGGCAGTTATGCAACCAAGGGAAAATGTCTACATTTCAACCCAAATTGAAAACATAACAGAGTTTGTGTTTGTGTGTCTTTGCATGTCAGTATGTGTGTTGAAAATTTGCTTTTGCTCTTTAAATCAGGTTTTCTGTTTGTTTCTTCAAGGACAGGTCCAGGTTGTGGAGTTCATAATACATAATACATCTGATTTATTATGTTTTAATAATTAAATTTGGTTTAGATTTTAATTAATGATCACAAAAAATATAGTATTGGAATTTCTGACAAATTCTGTTTGTTTTCCTATTCAACAGTCAAACTAATTAATTTAACCATTCAAATATACTACTCTACTCTAAATAAACATGTTTTCATGTTAAATTAATTATATATGTAATGTGTGTTTTTCCCTTTTAAAACCTAGTTTTCCCCTTGCTACCTGACATTAAAAGGTCAGGGGTCACAATCACCCAGACAACAGGAGCTGAACTGTGTTTTGCTCACTGACACTCAAGTATGGGAGTTGTTCTAGAAAAGGCTCCTTGAACTCTGGGCATCATGGTCAGGAGGAGAAGGGGTTGAAGAGCCCTCATAAAACCCCTCCCAAATGTAGTGATGAAGCCAACAAAAATCTTTCAGGGTCAGTGCACCCCCCCCCCCCCCCCCCCAAAAAAAAAAGAAAAAAGAGACGCCTCTCTTCTCTCTTTCTGTTTCCGTTTCTTTATTTTGCATTTCCTTTCAAGCGTTGCCAATTTGTTTGGGCCGTGTCCCCTAATCCGTGCGCATTTACGCATTGGTCATTGCGCCTGCGGTTGACATGGGTGGCTTGTCAGATGATGGCGTCCAAGCAGGAGTCTGACTGTCCGCGCTCACAGCTCACACCAGTGTTCCGTGGGAGCTGCGCTTTGTTGCAGACGTGGTTTAGGAAAAATACACGTGCGATTTGAAAAATGTAAAATTACAATACATATTCCAAATATGTTTTCTTTTAAGTCAACTCTTATTTTTCCATCACAGCGGTGACATCATCAATTATTCCAAAGTGTGTGCATTATAACCTTTAATTTTTCGAAAGATTTATACATAGAAATGTAACTTTTAACAAGTTCTTGTTAATTTGATCGCAGCATAAGGTGATCAGTAACATTTCCTACGTATCACATGACTTATGCTACTTTCTAATAAACAAACTCCCGAGTACATCTTGACGTTTTTTTAATTTCTTCCGTATCTTTTCCTTTCTATCTTTCTTTATCCGTGATTTCAAGATGTCAATTTGTTGCCATAGAAGTGCCTCCTCGCTGTTGACCGGGTTATTTGCAGAGTTGGGATGGCCCACTGAGAATCAGAGGGAAGGCAAGGGGGGGATGCATGGATGGACTGGGGAGGTGGAGGGGTGACACTACCCCAGAGAGGGAGAGCGGGGGCTCCAGGAGGTCTAAAAGGACCTCTCGGACCACTAAATTGACATGTTCAAGCTGCTGGGTTGTCATGAAGAAAGCACTTTAATAAGCCATGTGAACACACAGAGTACAGATATCTTACTTTCATTAGACCGTAAGTTATCAGGCCTTCCGTTAGATTTTTAGAAGGTCTGCTCATTTTTTAGATATTGTAATCTATATTATTTGTCGTCTATTTATCAATTATATTAGTTTATTATTGTAATAAGTACATTTTCATTGGCCTTTGCGCAAACGTTTTTAATCTGACCGTCGGTGTGTCCCTGCGGGACATTTTAGAATTCAGGTTTAATCGTCAGTTGTGACGATCTGTGCCATGAATGCTGTCGATTAATTAATAGCGTTTTTACAAACAAAGCAAACAGGTGCCACCGTTTCCTTTCCTTAGCTGTATGCGAGGCCTCTGGATCCGAGATCTATTCAGCAGGATTTGGCGTTAAACGAGGTTTGAGGCTGCTGGATGTTATGTTTTGTGTTGGAGCTTCGTGAACAAGGCCGTTATGGGGGGGGGGGTTCCTTTATTCCTCCTCCTGCCCATATATGGAGGCCACTCGGCGGACGCGTGTCTATTAAGCAGGGTTCAACAATGAAAAAGATCGGAGGTCCACGGGGGCAAGTGGGAGGAGGGGGGGGACGGGGCGAGGTGAGGCTGAATGAAACGCGCACTGCTGCTGCTGCGGGGAGTGTTTGCGGTGCGAGGGCGCGCACGTGCGTCCACGCACAGGGTTGATATCCTCTCGTGAGCGACCCCAAACGAAGGCGACGGGGTCTGTCAAGTCGCCCCTCTTCCTGTCTCTTGTTTCTTCTCCACTTGTTTCTCCAGCGGGAGCGGTCTCACGGCAGACCGTGGCCCCCTTCCGTAAAGAGTTTACAGTCAGCGGCCATCGATTGCTCTTATCAAATAAACAGAGTGGCACCGGCAGACCCACCAACCTGCACTTTCAACCTTTCACCTTCCTCCTCCCTCCTACCGTCTCCTATAATCTCGAGATCCCCCGTTCCTCCTCGACTGCACCCCGCCTCTCCCCCCCCCCCCCCCCCCCCACCTCCACAGAGCCCCAGCTGTGGTCCCATGTAAATTTGACATGATTGTCACCTCCTTCTTTTACCCCTCTGCCTGCCCTGATTCCACCGCC
>CAJRST010006668.1:8683041-8693146 GCA_907169785.1 Menidia menidia
CCCCCCTATCCCTCCTCATATCATGTTGCATATTAATGCGCAGTTTATGCAACAGCTCATCCTACAGTGCGCACCGGTTGTCATGCCCGTGGCTCTGGGTGGGAATTTGCATATGTGATTAGACTGCCTGATTGTTCCTGTGCAAGGTTACGCGATGTTTGAAACGGGATATTAAGAGTGCAGACGGAGGGATTGGGAATGTGGGGAAAGGGGACTGGCTGTTTGCTGAAACTGTTCTCCTTGACCCTTGAAATGCAACGTAATCACGTGTGGCTCCTTTTGATTAGGGCATTTTTTCTCTAATTGTTGTCATCAGGACCTGCACCATCACTGTGCATCTGGAAGCACTCTGACATCCAAGTCCCAAAAGTGGGGTTCAAGAACCCTCAAAGGCCGCGCGCGAGGGGGTCCCCACGGGGCAAAATGCGGAATTGTTTAATTTGGCCTTGATTTCATTACCCGCGACTTATTCTAATGAGTGAACATGTGTCTGAACAAAGCTCTCAATTGTATCACCAGTAGCACCACAAATTAAAGTAGGTTTAGAAAGCACTTTTAAATCAATAACAACAACAACAACAACCTTACTGGAGATCCCAGGGACAAAATCCAATTAAATGAGACCCAGTGCTTTAAGGTGGGTCCATTTTGAGGTCCTTGACATGAAAATGTAAAAGTCCTGATCTTGGACTGAGGCAAAAAAAAACTGCTTTGACAGTCTTTGTTTTTAGCCCCGGCGCTACACAAGCTCTCCCCTTTCCCCTCCTCTCTGCCTGTCCCCCCTCTCTGTCTCTCTCTTTAAAAGGGAGCGGAAGAGTGGGCTGATACCGGTCTCATGTTGTGTATGGATTTTCGTTTATATAATCGATCGAAATGACCCAATACATTGATTTTGGGTTCAGTGTTTTACAAACAAGCGTTTATGGGTCTCGATTTTATGTTAGGGATGATTCCAGTGTGACACTGACGCGCAAGGAAGTCGGGATTGTTGATTTTTGAATAAATGACCTAAATACAAACAAACAGCTATCTATTGTTTCACGTACAAAAGAATATAAAATCTGACTGGGGAGGGAAGAGCAAAAAGAAGGGGTTGAAAAAACGGGAAAAAAGACAATATTGTGCTGCCTCTCTCCTTAATCAAATAAAGTGGTGTAAAAAAAAAAAAAACACACTCACACACACACACACACACAGACACACACAAAAGCATTTCCTTCCCTCTGAATTTCTCCTTGAATTATATGCCATCACTAGTGTGTGTGATTGCGGAATATTAAATTAAAGTGGGATAAGTCCGCACCGAGGCGGGCTGCGTCCAATCCGCAACTCATTTCCCCTGTTGTAGCACCGCATCACTGCGCTCCTCTCTTTTCAATGACAATGTGCCAAATCTGGGCATTTTGAAAACACTTTCCATATGCTATTATCGGATCGCTACTGAGCAAGAGAAAGACAGAAAAGAAGGAAAACGGAATGCTTTATACCAAAGGTACCAAGAGTCTACATTTTTATCTATCTTTTTCTTCACTTGGCTTGTCATACTTTATGCTGTTGGGGGAATTTAAAAGAGGTAAGAGGAGGTAAATTTGGAGTTTTTTTTTAACGATTGCATATTTATGGATCGTTGCTGGATGGCTTTAGGGCTGAAGGTGAAAATGTCGAGAGACTTTTTTGTTGAACCGCCGCGATCAAAAACTTGGTTTGTTTCATTGTTTTTTCCTGCGCTTTCCAATTTTTATCAGAAAGAGGTTGATTTTGCCCCTTTTTTTCTCCGGATTGTCCTGTAAGCAATGAAGATGAAGTGACCTTTTACTTCGAGATTAATTTCGATAAGGATTTTTCTCCTTTTTTATATTGATTTAGAAATTAATTCAATTTACAACTAACAGCTTTTAAAATACATCTGTGCGACCGGTCGCAAGTGTTTCCACGTTTATTATGTGTCTGTCTCTCCTTTTTGTGGCTAAGTAGAGCTTTGTCTGGTGCTTCTATTTTGAGAGAAAGCGTTTGTTTCGGTTAAGTTTGGATTGATATCCTGGAGACAATGGCAAAGTCTCAAATTGGCATCATGCACTGGAGGAGTTGCACTTAACTTGTATTAGTCTTTGTTATGGGCCTCTAAAACGCTTGTGTTTGCTTGTGTTTGCCGGAGGACAGTTGGCCAGTGGGTCAGTGCGGCAGGTTGCGGGTCAGAGTTGTGGGTTTTTTGCGTACTTTTATATGTGTCCCGATGAGGGAGAGGGGTCAACTCTGCAACCCCATGAGGGCGCCGACGCATAGGACAAACAAGGCGGGAGTCTAAGTGTCCAGCCAGGAATAGACTGACCAGATGTTTGCAATACACAGGAGACGTAGATTGCAACAACAACAAAAAGACAGTATAATTTTTTCTAAACAATTTTAAAATCAAGTGGAGAGTCAATCGAGTTTTCCAGTCTAACTTCACAGAATATATTGATGGATCAACAATAGTTCCTTCCCTTGACATGTCCCACCGTGTCAAACCAATATGGTTATATCTCCGGACGATTCAAAGTTATCGATCTGCTGAGGTGACAGAAGATCTTTATAAGTGTTCAATGCTACCTTTCACATTTCAACGGACGGATCAGAAAACAGACTAAAACAAGCTCAATTCTTTTTTACGTTCATAGTTGGACTATAATTGAAAAAGATTATTTCCAGTCATCCTGATCGAAGTTTCACGTGATGCCACCGAGAAATTTCCCAGTAATTCATTTTCTTTACAAGCAAATATTTAGCGCACACACTTAAGCACGCACACACACACACACACGCATACACACACAAACACAGACACGCTCAGAGAACCGCAGATAAAAATCTATAATTAATTGGGGATGCTGCTGATATGGAAATGGGGCAAAATATTAGTTAACGCGGTCTATTGTCAAGCGGTCCTCCGGAGAAAGAGCATCGTCTGCGGGGTGAGAGGGAGGGTGGAGACTGGAGGAGGGGAGAGGGGGGGGGATTTACGAAAGGCAGGAGGTTAAGATAAGCGGTAGCCTATATCAGTTCCCCTAAATCCGCTTTGCACTTTCTCATTTTTCTCGTCAAAAACAAATAAAAATAACAAACGCACCTCCTCTGAAAATGTCAACAGCGCGCGCGCCAATATAATCGCTACAGAAAGTTAAAAAAAAAAAAAAAGCAAGTACATCCTCGCACAGAAACGGAGACGCACGTTTTTAAAAAAGAAAAAAAGAAAGAAAAAAGAGAAAGGGGAATCAGGCTGGGTAATGTCTATAAAAGTCATCCGTTTTGGGTGCGTAAAGTCGCAAACGACGGATCCATTCTGCGCAGCGGGCAGAGCCAGACTCTCCAAGCCGTCTGCGAGCGCAGCCTCCCGGGGTGGACGGGCTAGAAAACCCCCCTGGAGGACAAGGAGGCAGCTGCAGCGGCAGCAGCAGCAGCCAGAGCCTCGGATCTGGGTGGAAAAGTGACGCCTCTGTTCATCACCCCGACCCACCCACCCCTCTCTTTGTCAGAGACCTCTGTAAACCCAGAATAAACAGCCCCGGGTCGGGTCGGTGCTCGGATCTCTTTGGCTTCTTAAGGATCCAGTTGGTACGGGGCGCAGTCCAGTCAATGTGGCTGCAAAAGTATAGTACCTAGTACTTCACTCGCCAGCAGCAGCCTTATCATCACATCCCAAGCCCCGGCTCATGCAGTTCAATTCACCCCCAGCTTCGATTTTTTTTTTTCCACGAAGGCGAACAAGATCTCTTGATTTTCTCCCCCGATTGAGACTGTGTAAAGTCTTCTGTCCAAAAGCCTCTATTAAGAAACCGATGGGGAAGCTCAGTAAACGGTTTGCATTGAGGGGAGAAAAAAAAAAACGCAGAAAAGATTGGAGCACTTTGTAAGAACACTAAATGTAAACGCCAGTGAATAGAGAGGAGGGTTTTTTTTTGGTGACCCTGTATTGGATTTTGCAGTTTGGCTTTATTGAACCCACACGGGGCCTCAGCGGTCTCGAAAGGGCAGAGATGACTTTCCAACATGTGGGGGATTACTGTGGAGCTTTGTAGCCTTATTTTTTAAGCTGGAATGTTTACATGTGCCATAAACGAAACAGACTGCACATATATTCACTTTCGCAAAACAAGGAGTCGCCGTAATTATATCAGAATCCAACATTGAACTTTGCATCCACGTGTGGTGTGAATTATTCACGTGTTCTTGAGGCTTTAATGCTATCGCGTGAAAATAAATTCCGGACTATACATCTGTTCTGATGGTGTCCGTTTGGCCGCTTTTCACTTTGCTTTTCTTTGTTTTTCTGCATTTTCATGCTCGATTTGTTTTTGTTGATCTGTTCATCTGTATTTCTTTTTATGGAATTGCTTTAAACGCTCTTTCCAAAGCCAAAAAAGACAGTGGCAACATCTAAAACTCACCTGCGATAAGAAAAATCAACAAAATCAGACTGATAAGATGCACACAAGCAGCGTAACTGGAACGTAAAAGTGATCCTGCATCTTTGAAATCCAAATCTAGGCTACAGAAAAAACCGTGTCAGAGAATTCTCCCGCACGGTTCATAAACTTCTCTTTGTAAAACTTGAATATGTGCAAAAATTGAGAGTTGTGACTACATTGAGGGGATATAACTGCGGACTGCTCGGTGAATAGGATGCAGTTGTCCATTGTTCTACACGTGATTTGGCCCTCAGAGAGAAAAGGCTTTTCTGAGCGCATGGACCTCTGTGGCCGCCAGGGCTCCGTGTGCGCGTCATTTGCAATGTGGAGACTGTTGATCAACTCACTAATTACACTTCTCTCCTCTCTCCCTCCCTCTCCGTCTCTCTTTTGCTCCCTCCCTCTCTCTCTCTCTTTCCCTCTCGCTCTCTCTCTCTCCCTCTCTCTCTCTCTCCCGTTCGCCCCGTCTCTCTGAGTGTCTCTCTACCCATTCCCAGAGTGCATATCGGGAAATAGACACACAAAGACATGCGCACTCAACTTAATCAGCCATTTTTTTAAACAGGGCTAAAACGATAATAATTAGCAGAATAAAGACATATCGGATTTTCATTTCCTTTCCTCCGTATCCCGACCCCCGTCCACAAGAGAAACTGCGAGGCAGCCCGTCGACACGTCGTTTCACCACCACCGGAACCAAAATAAGGGATAGCTCTCTAAACGCTTGACATTTGTGATTTTACCCCCTTTTTCGCATTATAAAGTTGGAGGATTATTGTAATTTTCCCTGCTTTTTCCACGTTTTTTGTTGTCTAATTACGCAAGCCGCTGGATGTGACTGTTTTATAAATCCAAGAGCAAAGAGAGAAGCGGAGGTGACGGTTTTGGAGGGGGAAGAAAGTAAGTTTTTTTTTTTTTCTCTCTCCTTTCCACCTCTCCCCTTTAACTTTTATTGAGTAGTTTGGGGTGTGCGAGTGTTAAATTTAGGGGGTCGGGTATCGATTATCTATCTCGGGCGGTGGATCTTTGACATCGGGGTTGCCTGGATAACAGGTGCTGGGTGTTTTTTAGTCCGGAATAAAGGCGGATATCGTGATGTTGGTACAACTCCGGGTGCTCTGGCTCCAACGAGCGGCTGACCGGGTCTGGGGCGTCCTTTACGCGCGTGTTCGTGCTGTCGCAGCGCGATATCCCGGCCGGACCCAGCTTTCCGCAAAGTTTGTACGAATGTTGTTGATCTTTTGTTGCGGACAGATACAGGGTTAGATAGAATTAAACAAGACGAGAGTCCCCCCCCCCCTTCCCAGCGCGCCCCCCCACCACCGTCTCCCTCCGACTTGCAGTGCGGTTATAGAGTTGCTTTTCCAGGAGTCCGATCCCCCTCGGACATGTCCGCTTCGAGCTTCTTTCGGACGGAAGCGCTCGTATTGTTGTTTCCTCCTATACTCGGGAGTCCCTCGCACCAGCATTCGGTCCTCCAGGGTGTCATTTAAAGTCGCGTTTCCTTCCCACCGAAGCCAGTTTTGAACAAGTCGAGCTCTCAAAGCACCTTCCAGGGCATTCGCGGCCGGAGCGATCCGTCTCCCGACACGGGAACCCCTTTTCCCATCCGGAGAAGTGGATTTTTCTCTTAACAATGACTAGAACCCGGACGCCTTTCCGAGCAACGGTTCCAAAAAAGCGCCGTGCGTTTGATTAGGCTATAACCCCCCCCCCCGGTGCACTTCAACCTGCCGGCAGCTCACCGAGGCGTCGCTGGCCGCGCTGGCCGGGAGGGAGGTGCGATCCCCCGGCCACCGATGGCGTGGAGACTCCCTCCAGAGCCTGCCAACTCCCGGTGCCCCCCCCACCCCTTAAAACAACGGTCCCCGGCAAATCACTTCCCTGCCCATGCTCTATTTGCATTTCTGGTTATTTTCATATTTCAATTCCGGGCTCAATTCAAAAGGCTCGTAAATTCCCTTTCTCCACTCTTTTCCATCTGTGTAGGTGTGCTGGTCCCCTCTTACATAAACTGGTGCAACATCCTCACTCAGATTGTAGATTGATGTGGTTTTACACTAATTTAGGGATAATTTAGGGAAGCAGGTCGGTTAAGATTTCCCTGTTTTTCCTTTAGTTTGTTTATTGTTTTTTGTTGTGTTTTTTTTAAAGATGAGCAGATAGATTTGGCTCGTATGGGGCGCGACATTGACAGGGGGCTCATCGATTGCACGGGAGGGGAAGAAAAAAAAAACAGACAAAAAAAAAATAAACAGGGCCAAGAGGCCAGTCAATCGCAGACCTGGCTGTGCAGCGGTGCTGTGTGTGTCTGTGTGTGTGTGTGTGTGTGTGTGTCTGTGTGTGTGGAGAAACTCCATACGCTCCAAGCGAGCGGTGCGCGAGCCTGGGATAAGCGCTTTTTTAACACGATCCGATTCTTATTTTCTTTTTCTTGTCTGGGTCTAGATATATTTCCCCACCGAAAATGTAGTGGCTTAATTCAGTTTTTGTCATTTGAATATATATTTTACACGTTTGTAGATTACCGAATATATTTATTCATGTTGAAAAGAAATATCGTTTATTAAAATCATAAAGATAATAAAACAACAATAACAGGAATAATACATTTTCGGTAAGAATTAAAAAATACTGCTGTGCGGTATGAACGACTCAAATAAATTGTTATTGTTATTATTATTGTTTTTATTATAATAAAAAAATGCTTTTTTAAATTTAATTGTTTCCATCAGTAGTAGTACGGTTTTGCAGTTATATACATATTATCTTCTCTTTGCTAAATTAATCTGAATTAATACACTCAACTCTGATGGATTTTTAAATCAGAAGGCATTCTTCGTGGTCAGGCAAATTAACTGTACATAGAGTATTCTAAGACAAAAACAGGCCTAGAAATAGAAGAATCAAATGTGAAATTATGAAACGACATGATCTTGTCTAATTGCAATGAATTACATCAGTTAATGATGGAATTGTCTCATTTCATAATAACAAAATCCCTGTTATGTATTTCTTCATTATTTTGTTTATTTTTTATTTTGTGCTTTTTCTTTGTCCTACAAATGAGAGAATCTTTGAGGGTTGCGTTTGTACTGTCTTGGCCCCCTTGTTTTTGTTTTTCTGTGCATGGTGTCTTAACACAATCAAAGGCTGGGGTGTGTATGTCTATTCCTGTTAGTTAAGCTATTTGCAACACTCATTTTACCCATAGCGTTAAAGGGGAGGGATTTGGAAAAACACAAAAAAAACAACAACAACAACAACAACATATAGTGTGAAAGATGGGTAGACAGCCCTCGAAGGACAAAAGCTGTTGGCTTGGAAATGCTTCTTGATTATTAAAAGCTAATGCATTTTCAGCATTGCAGCCTTCATTAAGGGTGCAGATAGAGGGGTGTGTGGGGGGGGGGGGGGACAAGAGGGATGAGAGGGCACTAGGAGGTGGAGAGGATGGGAGAGAGAGTGAGACAGGGGCTGAGTCTGTCCTATAACTCCTGGGTCTAAGACACATGCAGCTAGAAGATTGGCTCGGGCCTCTCCTAGGGGTCGACAATGTGTCATTTCCACCCGGCTAGATTGCCCTCTGCCTATCTGATATTAATGTGCAAATCAATATTTCAGGGATTAAATTTCCCTTCTTCATTTTTTATGGTTTCTACCTCAATAAGTCTCCCGTCTAATAGAGGAGGCTGGATGATTTAGAAGCTTTTGCTGCAGAAAGAGAGAGAAAGAAATAGAGAGCAGCTTTGCAACAAGGCTATCGCTGCATTTTAATGTTCTTCCTCGTGGATCCCCCATAGGCCCTTAGTTAGGAGGGCTATATCACTGCTTTACAGTGTAAAGACAGCCAATTTGGCGAGAAAGGCAGAAAGGGAAAATATGAGTCTGGTTGAATACTTAAGACGCTGTGGTAATCCGAGAAGCAGGTATTAGTGAAGGGGGTGCTTCCCCCCCTCAAAGAGACACACGCAGAGCTACATCCAGACCTGCATTACCAGCCGTCATGCTTGAGCGAGCAGTAGGGCTCACAACACGCCGGACTACTATAGCAATATTTTTTTTTCTCCTCCGCTTTTCACTTTTTCTTTTTTCTTTTTTTTTTTCGCATAGAAGCCCATCGACATCTATTGGGGAGATTTACTCTCCTGCTTAATAACATCTGGCGCATGTGCGAGATAGAAATGAATCACTCTGACACAATGACCTGTGCATGATTATTGGGGAAGGGAGGAGCGTATTACCATAGCCATAATGCTGCATCTCATTGAGTCAACTAAATGAGCTACGACCCTCTGACTCCCAATAGACATTCATTAAGGAACAGTGCCCGCAGAGGGGTCTCTTTCTCCGCCAATAGGTGTGTGTCTGTGGATGTGTGTTTATGCCTTCTCCTTGCACCATCTGCTGTGTGCGGTGCGCGCATGTGTCCGAAGCGAGTCCTGCAGCCGCACAGTATGAATTTCCCTCCATTCAGCCCCCATTCCCCCATTCACCAATTGCAACAGGGCAGAGTAGACTGTTTTAACATACCCTTGATAGGTAGAGTGTCAGCGATTGAAAGCAAGAAAAGAGAGGGAAAAATGGACGGAGGAAGAGACACAAAAGAACTCTAATTGTAGCACGACCGCTTGGCTTCCTCCCTGATTCACGGCCATTATGATGTGAAAAGCACAACCGCCTGTCCTCCATTATCAAACCGGCAGGCCTACACACTCTCACATCCATACACACATACTCCCTGGAGGGAACCATGTAGATTTTTTCATCTACTTGTCTATGGCTCAAATAACAGTTGTCATTCTGGTCTCCTGATTTCTTTGGATTCCGTGTTGAACAAATCCAGCGTTTTCTTCGTCGGAACAATGGGAGGTAGATTTAAAAACGTAAAAAGGTCTTCTTTTTTTTCCCCGAGTCGAATGTTGTCAAGGCCGACTTCAATAGGCAGATATCTTTACATCCGTTTAGTCTTTATATTAATATATATATATTTTTAATCTTTCATGAACAATTTATTGTACAACGTATAGTTTTTGACACAAGGATGTTTAACAATATTGGTCGTGCACGTGTGTGGTTGCCCAGTATTGTCACGGTCTTCTGGCTCGAGGAGGCCTGTATAGGGGAGAAGTTAAGAAGTTCCCCACAGCTCAGCATTATGTCTTGAAGAGGGGGCCTTCCCGTGTCAGCCCTGTGGCACCACCACTAACACACGATTTCCCTCCATCACACACACCGCGCAAGATGCGGAGGAGGGTTAAAGACTTGGAACGAGATCAAGCCCGTGTGTAGCTCCCGGGGAGGGTGCTTGTGAATATGCGAGTTTTAGTGTAATTAGCACTTAATTATATTAACATATGCAAATTGTCAGGCGGAGAGCTTGTACTGCCGGTGGGTATCGGCTGAGATACAAGTGACTCTATTGTACCACCATTGCAGAAAAGAGAATAATGGCTGTGTGTAAGGCAACCGGCCAGCAGCCAGCCAGCCCCCCCACCTCCTCCTCCATATTAGCACCTAACCAGCAAGCACGTTTATGTCTATGGACGGGTCATTTTGCCAAATTTCATTAGTCACCATGACAACTATGTTAATTGTGATGACGAACGTTCCTTGTCCCTGACCTGTCATCAGCTGGGAAAAGTGTGATGTCCCCCCCC
>CAJRST010006668.1:8693246-8720712 GCA_907169785.1 Menidia menidia
CTCCGCCCAACAAATAGAGAGAGTTATGGAGAATAAGGCACGACTGTCCAGATTAAACCAGCTCACAATGACTCCTATTTATACATGTTCCGCTCATATGAGCATTTGCATATTCAAAAATACTCTGCCGTCTTTCCTCGTCTGCTCAGTGCGTGTGTGTGTGTGTGTGTCTGTGTGTGTGTGTGCGCACATGTGGAAGCAATGTGTCAAGGGAACAACAACTTTTTCATTTGTGTGTGTTATGGTCTGCGCCTCACATATGTAACACACAGACTGTCTGCGAAGCCCGGCTGGAATGTGAGACCGGATTGGCCCTGTGAAGTGATGTAGCTGAATTTCTGATTATTGTACAAGGCTGCGATTCTGGAAATGACTGCTCGTGCCAGGATAATGAGGACAATGAGTTCTGCCTCTTAAACGTCCTACCCTCCTATTTAGTCAATCTAAATATCTAAGCAGCACAACCCATTTCAGGTAAACCTACCCATCCATCCTGACTTTTTTTTTGGGACAAATGTGGACCAACAAATGATTTCCGATAGCCAGAGTGGATAGAGATCGGGCCCAGTTGGTGCCACTAGTACTTGCATGCTAATCCTGTTTTTTGACAGGAACGTAAACTGATATAATTGCTTTTCAGAGGCAGGAACGGCGGTTTATACAAGTGTGAAAGCACGGGAAAGGGGATTAGCATTATTTTGCATAATGCTGGGCAGGCGCTGAATGGGGCATTGAACGCTTGACTGGGTGACAGAGATGAAAGAGAGATGAAATGCTCTACCCCTCTTCTCTCTCTCTCTCCCTCCCTGCCTCCCTCCCTCCCTCCCTCTCTTCCCTCTTGTCCTCCACCCCCTGTGTCTCAGGCTGCTACCGGGACATAACTGTTTGTGCTGAGGAGAACCCCGGAAACTCCTGGCCACTGTTTTTTTTTGGGATGTTTGTTCGGATGCTAGCAGATGGAAGCTGTCATGTGAAGCACTACGTATGATAATAGAGTACCTGTGGAAACTGGTAAATTCCCTAAGCCTCCATGTATATGCTAAAGTGTATCCCTAAAGCACTGGAGTGTACAATTATGTAGTGGCTGGTTGTGGCTCAGGTAGCATTTACATGGAAGGAAGGGAGCGGCTTTCATGGATCAAACCAAACAACACGGCTCTTACAGTTTCCTTTATTGAGATGTTTGCAAAGGATTTGATCGGATATCATCTGGGCAGAGGCAGCTGCAGAATTGCCAGACAGGTGTGTTTTATGTGAATGCCTCCGTGTGTGTGTGTGAGCTCTGTTTTCTGGTGCTGAGCGGGAGCGAGAGGGTGGTGACGCAGCTTAAAATTGCCACCGTGACTTCCACATGACCCAGTACGACTTTGCGAGTAATTTATGATCAACCGTCATCATCTGGCGTATGGAAATGATCCGGGGTGGAGGGAGGGGCGTGAGGTTAGGTGGTGGAGAACATGAACGGCACAAAGGCCAGTGTGGCCTGTTTTTGTTGTCTCTCATTGGACAGGATCCTCTTTCTTTGACCTTTTGCACGCCTTCCCTCTCCTTTCATATGCTAATTTTGGACAGACCCGAGGAGGAAACGTGCTGGAGCTGAGTGGAGGAGGACAAAGACTCCCTCTCTTATTCTCTGCCTCCTTTCCACGCTATATCTTCTCTTTTCTTGCCTCTTCCCCTCTCAAGCAACTTGACAGACTTTGGCATGAAAGGAAGTGAGTGCTTAGTGGATGGGAAAGGTGGGGATGGCATTCTCACTGTGACCCACACCACCTGTGAGGATCAAGTGTGCGGCAGTGATCCTCGGCGATGTGTGTGTGGAGTTTTATTTTGAGTGGCTCTTGTAGTGTTTATTGAAGATCGGCAGTCGTTTGAGCCATGCCGCTGGTTGCGCTACAACAGTCGAGTCAGTCAGTTGAGGAGAGATTTGTTGCTCTTCCAGCACATCTAGTAGAGTTGTCATACAAGCACTATATTTTGCACTGTCTCTCCTAGCTATTTTAACTCAATCTCCTTCCAACCAGTAAAAGTACTGTCTCTGGCTAGGTAAAATGATACTAATACAGTTACCACAGCCCTCCCCTAACATAATACTTCAGTGCACCACTCTTGAGCATGACGTGGTTTCAAGGCTCTTTTGGCTCTGTTATGGGAAGGGGGCATGTTATCTGTAGGAAATGTAATTTTTGTCCTCATTGAAATCGTTCATTATTGAGCGCGGTTATCTAAATGTTTTTGTTGCTGTTGGTCCGGAGCCAGTCAGGATTGCGTTACTTTCTCTCTCTCTCTCTCTCTCTCTTTCCCTTGTGCCTCTATGTCTGTGTCTCTCTTTCTCTCATCTCGACGAGCCTTCATCAGTCTCTTAAGGGAAAATAGAAAGAGGGGGATTTTTCTCTGCCCTCTTTGCTCCGTCCCGTTCTCAGGCTCTCCTGCCTATTTTGCACCAGCCGTCCCATACAGGATATTAGCCATGGAAAAAACACGGGTCTGGGTATTTAATTTAGAATAATATGTTTATTCTTGTCATTTCAAAGTGGAGGGGGGTGGGGTGGGGGTGGGGGGTTTGTTGGGTGGGGAAAGAACAATCAGTGCGGTGTGTTTGAGTACTCCTCTGTTTGATCTGAGGTCCTGTGGGCTTTGGGGGTGGCAGAGATTCTCAGGTTTAGGTCAGATTAAATGAGCTGATGAAAAATATGAGGCCTCTCAGTGTAACACTCATTGTTTTCTGCAAAAGTCTCTGTTGGAGTGCCGGTCTCATGCCCTTTGTTGTTTTTTGAGTCATCTTTCTTCTCTGGATGCCTTATTTTGCTTATTGGAGGAGCACCACGGTCACTTAAAGGGGATACATTTCCAAAAGTGATTGGGCAATTTGAAAGAGCAACTCATTCTCTCACAGTTCCAGTATTTGTAGGTTTTTTGCTTTATTGCTGTACATTTCTGCTAATGCCCATATCTCTTCATATTGATTTATATGAGGGGCTATAGTTACCTTTCAGGCTCTGACATTGTTTGTCCTGGATAATTCTTGATGCATACAAATTGAAAGACACTTGCTCAGCTCTTCAGGTCCATGTAAGTATCTCAAAGTCCTCATCTTACATATTCAACAAAGCGTTCAGCAGCCTTTTTATTTTACAAAGGTTTGTCCCTCTTGCACTTACCTGCAAAAAAATGCATGCTACAAAAGGTTATATGCCACATTCTATCAATTGCTCTCAGAAGTATTTTCAGGGCCATGAAAGCTGGCACGGTGAAAACAAATTCATGAAATATATGCACGTCATTTAAAGAGCGTAGTTAAGAAACAATCGCTTAGCTCGGAGGAAGAAAAACAAAAAGTTGATGAATGACTAAGCCTCTACAGGTTTGAGAAAAGACACCCAACAATAGCACAAGACGTCTCATGACAAATGATACATTCTTTTCCCTGTTGGCCAAAGACAAAGGCGAGGATTGAAAAGGCAGAGAGCCCAGTCACAAGATGTGCACATTAATAGACCTGCAGGAAAGAAGGAGGAATAAGTAGGAATGATAGTGTATTTTAAAAACCATTTGAATTTGCATGCAAAATGAATTCTTCTTCTTGGGTTGTGTTTCTGATTCGTATGCCTGTCACCATCGCAATGTATATTGCCAATATGTGACATGATTGGCATGTGATTCCTGAAGGCAATAATAGCATCTGGCTATCAAGGCCATAGGCAAGGTTCGTTGGGGAATATGTGGCTAATTAATTATGCATTACTTGTGGTCTTGAACAGGCTGTGTAATGAGAGAGGAAATGAAAATACCAAGGAATTTTGTTTGAGTCGCATGTAAACTGTTGTTGTCGTTGTTAAAGCTCAGCTTTAACTGACTTAAACCTCAACTTAAAGCAAATATTTCCGAGTGCATGGAAACT
Source organism: Menidia menidia (assembly GCA_907169785.1). Lineage (NCBI taxonomy): Eukaryota > Metazoa > Chordata > Actinopteri > Atheriniformes > Atherinopsidae > Menidia > Menidia menidia. The sequence goes on from CAJRST010006668.1 coordinate 8,697,148, forward strand.
GGCAGATAGATAGATCCATGTGATTAAAATAGCAAGTAACCTTTGAATGAATCCCCATTCAATGAGCACAATCGTAAGAAACATAGTTAAAAAAATGCATGAAAAGATGAGAAGACATTTTCTTTTCCACTGTTGATTTCAGTCTGATCTTAAACAGTCAGGCAAGCATATGTACCTTTTTTTCTGTCCTGGCACCAGCTGTGGAATAATCTTTAATAATTTGCTTTTATAAAGAAAAGGGGAAAAAAAACAAGACTTCCCTCTTTTTGTGACAGTAAAGAAGAAGAGCAGAGCAGACCCAGGAATGTTCTTGTATATGAAATTGTAGGTATTAACAGGGCTAGTTTTGTCAGCGGTTTTGGTGATGTATCAGCTTTCTGCACCTAGACTAAATAAGGAGCAGAGTTTTGCCTTGTTTCATCCCAACAAAGATGAGCAGATATACAAAAGGCTTTGGAGTAACTGTTAAAAAAGCAAACTATTTGGAAGAATGGATGTCTTCCTTAACATAACACCTAAACATGTGTCACTATGTGATGATGGATGGTCCGCTCGTCTGTTTAGTTTTGGAGAGTCTTATCCATTTGGAAAATTCTGAAATGAAAGGTACATTTTCTGAGGTACCACAGTCTTTGGTGATTTCTTTCTCCTGTCATGTACGGTTTTAAAGGTTAGTACACTATGTGTGTTTTTGTTTCTTCAAAAGAGAGACAATGCTGGCCTCAGCTTTCTTGTATTGGACTCTACCACTCCATCACTGCCACATTAAAAAGCCAGGAAGCAAGTGTACCTGCACACATATATGCAGAAAGAAGACATTCCCTATCTTAGCATGTTTGATTCAAATATATTACCATGTTTCTTTTATATGATGTTGTTATTTCCTACAGTAAGAAATAAGGAAATGGGTCCTTTATATCTCAGCTCCCTCTCAGCAGGCTGGCCCCAGAGCTGCGTGACATGGTGTTTATTTGATAAAGGAATATTGTGGCGTTAATCTAAAACCATGCTAATTATATCTGACAGTTGTTTGTTTGTAGTGAAATCCAATTAAAATGTACACTTTTCAACTTCATTGCTCTCTTTTTTTTTTTTGCTCCTTCTCCTCTTTCCATTCTCTTTTTACCCTCCTACAGTAACCAGAAAAGGAGCCTATGATGGCTTAAATAACAACTCTGCTTTCCTTGTGGTTTTTGTGAGAAGAGGGCAAACTCACAACAGCTGTCAGAAAAAGGGGGTTTGTTTAAAAAGCAAATGGCTTTGGTCTAAAGTTCATTTGGAGACCTCTCTAATTAAATAGAGAGCCGAAAGCTTAAGTTAATTAGTAATTCCCTGGGTCCAGAAATTAGACCTGTCACGAGTGTTCATGCTCTTGGAAAGCTAAAAGGTATTGTGTATTTTTCCACATATCCCCTGTCTGCTCCCATCTCTGTCTGTTTTAAAAGTGTTAATTTGTGCTTCTTCTCAAGTAAGGTTAGTAGGGTTATTTTTCCTGTTGAAATGCTTAAGACATTAATGGTCTTTTTGTGGCGTGTCAAAGAAGTGCTCAGGAGATATTTAAGTGAGGGGTACATAGCTTGTGGCGTCAGTCAGGATACCTGCCCTATGATTATGTTTATGAAGATAATTACAGGGCCAGTTTCCCGCAGTGTACCTTCTTTAAAAAACAGCGGGAGCTTGAACTTTAAACTTTATTGTTACCCCTGGAAAAGAACTGGAGGATTTGGTCGACATGTATAAGAAGCAGTTGTACAAATGGCGAGGTCTCTTTACATTTCTTTACCCGCCTTACATTTCTCCTCTCCTGCCCTTCTCAGATGCAGTTGTTCCGATACGCGCAGGTACAGTAAAACATAAATTGATCAACTATGACAGACTGCAAAGACAAGGTGCCCATACCTGTTCAGACCAGAGTAATGACAAGTATTTTAGACGGTAAACAAGAACACAGCTGTCCAAAAAATCCACTGAATTATACAGTGTGTCCAATGTTCAACTCACACTGTCAACATGGTTATTTGTCACTCGATACTGAAAGACATCTTTCACCAAATAGGGCAACATTTGTGACATTTTCTTTTCCTTAAAAGGAATTTGGCAACAAGTGCTGGGAGTTGCTACATTAGTTTGTAATGCTTAATAATAGCCTTTCAGAGTATCAGCAGGCCCTGCTGCTCTTGTGAAACAGATTTCGAAGCTGGAAAATTACTTCACGTTTTTAATATCACATTGTTATGCCAAGTATATGAAGAAGAAGTTATACATAAGCCATTTTGTGTCTTAAAATAAGTCTCTCTCTCTCTTTCTCTCTCTATCTCTCTCTCACACACACAAGTTGTTTCACAAGCTTCACACTTATCATAGCATAAAATAAGCAGAGAATCTGAGGCTCATGGTAGCTGATGCAGTATAACCAGTCATTTATATTTGCCAGGTGGATATGAAATGCCTGCGTCAGAGACTGCTCTCTGTGTCTCTGTTAGTGTGTGCACACTATCCTTGACTGACGTGCACAGTGTTTGCTTAACCTCTTCTGCGCTGCCCCTCCACGGCCTTGTCAATTTAAGTGTCCGTGTGTGTGTGTGTGTGTGCGTGCGTGCGTGCGTGGGGAGAGAGAGAGAAAGAGTTCAGCAATGGCAGCTTTCATTTTTCATGTTCCTCAACGCTGTTTTTTCTAAACAAACCCGCTGAGAGGCAGAGTGATAGATAGAGAGGGGTCTGAATCAACACAAATGAGTGATATTTGCAGTTTTTCCTGCTCTGGCATATAATTGTATCCACACACCCCAAGAGAAAACATCTATTTTAGAGATTTTTTTTTCTTTCTGGCTTTGTATTTAGCAGGATTATTAATTTCACTTGGCAAATAATCCCACCCTGCCACCCTGTTCGACTTTATGTGTTATTGTGGAGATGAGGTGTGGTTTGTGTGTGTGTGTGTGTGTGTGTGTGTATCATGCTTTTGCCTCATCCAAAAGATAAGGCAGTGATTTATGTAACAGCTAAGCCCTCTCATATTGTGTACGTTGTACCTTGCAAGAGCATGATGAGCAGGCTAGATTAATATTTATTTAGCACAGGCAAATCAAGGATTAAGCAGTCATCATTTTAGCTCTAATCCATGTCTCTGGTGAGATGCAGAGACAAATAGAGGCAGATTACTAAACACATAACGCCACCACACAACAATTAGTTGGCGACTTGCTTTCATCAGCAGTGCAAAAAAAAAAAAGGGGATATATTCAATGTGCCAACACGTGGGGGTTGGGGGGGGGGGGGGGGGTATTTTGGTCACTCACGTCTTACTTTCTTAAATGATTGCTGCCACTGTTTGTGTACCTCTTCCTGACTCTGAACTTCTCATTCTCACCATCCTCTGTCCTCTGAAGAATCCCTCATTGAAATTAGCTGCGGTTTGTCTGATTCACTCATCTGACGTAAATGTGTCTCATGATCTTTCCACTGTCCGAACACGCATGCACACACTCGCACACTCGGATCCACACGCGCACACTGACACACATGCATGAGCAATGAATACCTCTTTCTTAGCTCCAACCACGTGGGAGAGGGACCGCTTGCTTAAACTGTGTGAGTCTGTGAGTCTGTGTGTGTATTACAAATTACTGTGGAGTCTGTAAATAAAATTACATTCTTTGCTAATTGAGTTAAACTGCTGTTCTGGAGATGTGGCAAAAAGATGAAAGCTGCCTGTGTATGTTTTTTTTATTTTTTTTATCTTCGGTTTATATGTTCCAAAGCTCTGTATGTGCAATGTGTGTGTGTGTGTATGTCGGGTGGTAATCTAGTTTGATTGTAACACTCTCAGATGCCAACGTTACAGGGATAAGAAAACACCTTGTATGATTTTTTTTGTTTTTTTTGTTTTCCTGTAAATGAATGCAAAGCTTCCAACCATGCTTTGCAAATCAGATGATCAAGGATCTGGATTTAAACAGCAGTGTGTGTGCTGTCTGTAGGGGGGCACCTCTCATAGAGAGGAACAACAAGGAACAGGGAAGGAGCCAAAAAGAGCATTAGAGAGTGGCTGCTGTGTGGTGGAGGGGTGATAAGGCAGGCCAGTGGGGCCGAGGGGGTCCAAACCAGATGTTAGAGTGATTGAGAGAAAATAAAAAGAGAGATAAATAAAGAGAATGAACAGACAAGTCGTGCTGTGATATAGAAAGACAGCAAGGAGCGTAGAGACAGAGAATGCCATCCTCAGTTCCCCTTTGCCCTCCTTCCTCTATTTCACCCGGCCACTGAATGTTAATGGCTTTTCTGCCCCCCCCCCCCCCCCCCCTTCCACATGCACACACATATATCCCTCCCCGTGGACACTGGCGCATTGTTTGCGGCAGTGCTTCTATTCTTTCAAACTTAATTACCTTCTTGCCTTTTGTGGCGTCAGGGGCTGCAAGTTTTTGCTCCTTGGCAGTGGAGGTCGTCACACATTCTTCTTCAGTGCATTCCCTTAATCTGACTGGGGGGAGTGAAGGTGGAGGGGATTGTGGTTTGGGGGAGGTGTGTGTGCGCCTGGTTGTGGAGGGGTGGTGGGGGGGGGGGATAAGAGGAAAAAGTGTGAGCGGAAGAGTCCAGAGTGTGGAGTTTCTACCAGCATGCACTCCTAAGCTGGCTTTAGGAACCCTCTGTGCATGTGTGTGCACGCGTGCACGGTCGTAATAGTCGGGACATAGGCTGCCCTTTGTTTGTGCGGTTCATTTCCAATCAACCCTAATTAACTAGAGAGTGTTTCCAGATTGCCGGCAAAAGAAAAATCCCCACTTTTTTCACTCTTCTCGGTCTTTGCTGTTTTGAGTTTGAGCAAGAGGAGGAGGGAAGAAAAAGAAACGTGGAGGCATTAGTTATGTAGATTGGCTTTGCCTTTGATGCTGGAAAAATCTTTAGCTAAGGCAGTAAGTGGTAAGAGTTGTCCCAGCAGTGACTGTTTATTTTCATATTTCAGACAGAGTTTAGCACAACATTTTTGTGTAACTTCTGGATATGTTTAGACTGTACTGTGTAAACCTGAACGTCAATTTGTTGGAATGTCTAAATTGTTTTTAATCTATTCAGATTTGTCGATATTCCTTTAGAAGGCACATACGTATATACAGTGAACCAGGCTACTTATTCTTACACACGTGTCATAGTAAAATATTATTTAAGAGGTTTTCCTCTGAACAGTTGACAATATGTCGTTTTCTTTTCATTCTGGTGGAAATGAGGACAGAGGCAGCTGTAATCTGACCCAGAATCAGATTTTAAGACCCATGGCATGTTGCTGTAAGAGAGAAAAGTGATTCAACATTGCCAGCGGGTCTACCATTTCTTCTCATCTAGCCATCAAGTTTGCATACGTTTGCATATTACTCTGCACGGCTTTGTTTTCCACAGCTCTCTGATCTCATTTGTTGCTTTTTTTCCTCCAAGTGTCACCCTATTTTTTTTTTTCTTCTATTTCTCTAACAATGAAATATCAGGTAGGAGCCTGGGGGGAGTTGGGTGTAATGTTACCTGAGCAACGCATGAGACCAATTTACTTGTCATCAACCTGAGGGATATAGAACCTGCATACCTGCTCTCACAAAAAAGGCCTCTTCTGTCTTCTAGATTTCTCCTCTGCACCCCGTCCTCTAAATCTTCTCTTCATTCATTTGCCTCCTTCCCCAATCTAAGATTATTGATCTTGTACAGCATAATTTTGATTTTGATTTGCTGGAAGACATTACACCCCGTGTGAATAATTTGTACAACAACAATTCTCTGGTAAATGAAGTGGTGCTTAAGGTGTCTGGGATGTGACTTGCAATAATGATAAGGTGTCCTTTGGTAATGAAGGCCTTTACTCACAAGGGAGACACAAGGAAGAGGACAGGCAGACAGGAATGGGTGTGGGGTGGCTCTGCCTTGGTCTACTGAATCTCTTGTCTAAAATTACACCTCAAGGCAACAGAACTGGGACTGCATTAAAACCCTTTGTGAGGATAAGTAGTATATAAGACAAAAAAAGAAGAAAAAAAAAACTCCCCCTCATCCATTTTCAATTTTCTACCTCTTTCTCCTACTTTGTTTAGTTTTTTTTAAAGATTTAAAAAATTAGGCTCTCTTTGACTGTGTGCACATGTGCATATGTGTACATCGGCACTCTTTGAAGGCAGCCAAAGCTCCTCCTGCATTGTGAGGAAGGAGATAATTCCCCTCCGCCTTCATGCTTTTCGTTTTTCATCCCTCCATTTCTGCATGGCAACAAATTAACAGGTCTAATTAGACCAGAGGAGACCTATTCATGGCAGTGACAGTGGGAGATGGATGCAGGGGCTTTCACACAGTCCTTCCCCTTTGTCTTTGGCTAACGCTTTGTGACATTTTGATAGAAGATATGGTATTAGACTGAGAGGCCACATACTGGGACTGAGCTGACTTTCTAGGAGACCTCAAGGAATGGACACACAGCTAAAGTTTCCCGCTGCCCCTGACTTTGTTGTTTGACTTCTCTAGCTCCTGTGGGTCACCTTTAGATTCTGACTCTGATGTTATCAATTGTGAGATTGCCCGAAATCAGTTCCATCATACCAGACGGTAAAACATTTTGAGAAACACATTAAAAAAGACACTTATGCCTAATCCTAGCGTTCAGAAATGCTGTAAACTCTCACCACACCGTTGGAGAAATTTGCTGCCTTTGCATTAAATGTCAGACAGTTCAAGCAGATCCTTGTGTAAGCAAAGGCGGCAGCGTGGCGACGCTGCAATTACAGGTTTGTCATATAAGAGGCTGCAACTCAGATTAACGCACGATAGCTTGACAAGAGGACAAAAATAGGAGGAGACTCTGAAATCACCACCTGCTCACTAGCTCAGGTCCAAAATGTTTTCGTGTTGTTGTTACACTTTACACTGCATCAGCACATTTGGAGATTAATTTGCTTTAAAAAAAAAAAAAACTAAATTATCTCAAACAAATGTAGTTGGTGAGTTTTGCAACAACATAACTGTTTTTATTCATTCTTAAGTTGTCTTTTTGAATTCTGCAAAACACATTGCACAACTTCCTGTTGAAATGGAAGCATGATATGATTAATCTGAGTCTGATAGAAAGCAGAAAAGTTGTAAAAATGAGAAAAAGAATTCCCCTCCCACAGACTGTCTCTCTGTCTCTAAGGGAGCTACTGCAAAGCAGATGGAAAGATAGTGGAAAGGAATCAAGTGAGGGCGGGGAGAAAAACAAAAGGCTAAGGAGTCCCGTAGCCCTTTCACCCATCAGAACCAGCAGTGTCCAAAGCAGGCATTCCTGGGCTATTATTTGCCTCTTTCTGGATTTGATCTGCCACTTTAATTACCTTAATGTTATGTGTGTCTGTCCTGATGGTTTGTGTGCAAGTGTGTGCATGTGTGTCAGCCTCTGTCCGTGTGCGTATGTGTGAAAGCAAGGGGGACATGCTTAATTAAAAAACAGAGGTAGGAGCGGCTCAGGCCATCTCTTTTGTTCTCCTTTTAAAAGAAGGGACCTGTTTCTGCGGTGTGGAAAAACCTGGGCTTTATTGTTAGTTTCTCTCTATGTATCTGTCTGTCTTTTGCTCCCTTACAAATGAAAGTAGTCTGGTTGGTTAGCAGAGCGAAGGAAGCCAGTGGGGGAGAGAAAAAGGAATGTTTCTTGGCTTGTAGTAATATGATCCACCTTAAAAGTAGGAGAAGTGGGCACTACAGCTGTGAAAGGTGTGAAAGCATGAGGGTCTGATTATCCCAAATTTTACACGGAGCAGCGAAAAGCATTGGAAAAAAATAGAATTATCATCATTTTACCATGCAGCTATTTTCAATTAGAATATGTTTAATGCCAAGCCGTTTCCATCATGTTTGATTTTCTTTGTCAATATATAGCTATGCTTCTGAATGACAGTGATATTCACAGCTCTCAGTCTTTGTTCACACACACACCGTAAACTATACCTTTGCCCATAATAAATTAAAGCTGCTGTTTACTGGAACTTTAATTGAACGGGTACTTTGTATCTATGCATAAGCACATTTAGTAAAAAAACTGCAGGAGTATATCCAGCTGTGAGCAAAAATAAGGATGTATTGTGTTCAACAACAGCATTAATCACAACACGGTGCTCTGTCAGTTGCTCCGTTGATGGCATAGGGAGTGGGTTCGGTGGCAAGGAAATAATGGGCACTTATGTTATTGTTTGCGGGCAGCACACGTGTAAACAGCCGCTAACCTGTAGTATTAGGGGGACTGATATGCCAGTGCCAAGTGCTTAACACGTTGGCTTAACCATAAGACGTAATTCTTTTTACTAAAGAGATGCATAATTCATAAAGCACAGGGTTTTATGTCCAAGCTACAATTCTAGCGGGGGTTGCTCCCCAATGAAATCAGCAGTGAAATGACACCACTGACAAGTAGTAAATCCTGTGGTATCTGTCGCATTAGCCCTCAGACGCACTGCTTCTGAGGAGCTTTACCCACCATCACATTTTAACACGAGTCTTTTCCGAGATGGACACTGAAGGGAAATATGAAGGACCCATATGTTGAACTACAACAGTGCAGGCAGAAAGCCTTAATTTGATCTAGCCAACAACTGAGCATGTCTGTTTGTTTGCGTTTAATTTTTACTCTTGTGGCAGGGTCAGTACAGTTGAAAATGAAGAAACTCATTCGTGCTGAAATCATTGTTTGAGTGTGTATTTTTACCACACATTCTTGTGGCATGACAAGAGATGAAGAGATAATTATTACAAAGGTTTATTTTCTCTTCTTTTTTTACACAGAGCCATGTGCTGTAAAGGAATGTAGTTTTTACGTCCAAGATGTTTGCCTTAAATAACAAAAAATATGGTGTGATGCCTTTGAAGTCTACCAAATATATTTATTTTTATTGGACTCATTGTGTTATAGGTAATATGGACAAAGACTGCAATTCTTTTAATAGAATTATGCTTTTCCTGTACTCTGACTGTGAGAAAGGACAAATGTTTGGGAGAATATTATGTTATAAAGATGTCTCACTCTTAATTCCTGCTTCCTAAAGTATCCACGCTGAATTGAAAAGCACTGAAATTGTTATTTTTTCCATCTTATGAATTTATCTTTAATCTGATGAGAAAAAATATGCAAAGGGACAAAAAGACAAAAAAAAACGTAATTTCTGTCTTCCCTTTAATCTGTCGCTAGTCCCATTGAATCATTTCTAGGATATGTCAGATTAAACCTGATTGTATCGCACGCACACACGCACCCTCAAAACACACTCCCACTCATGTTTGATTTCATTCCTCACGCTTTTACTGTCCCTCCCACCGGCTTTGTTTAGCCCTGGATTGTTGCGGATTAATCCTCTAATTGCTTTGTAGCTTTGTTGTTAGGGAGAGGCATTGGAGAAAAAGAGAGAGAATTAAGCAGCAGGTGGATTGGGTTAAAGGTTAACATGGCTCTTTAAAGCTTTCTTTTAATGCTAGCTCATTTACACACAAGCATCTGAAAGGAGCTGGTACTGTATCAAGTGAAAAGACCTATGATGGTACAAGTAGTTCTCATTTGTGGCATTTGCAGAACAGAAGTGTGCGCTTGTAGACTAAGCTAAATTTTGCCGCGTTGCTTTTGTGGGTCCTGTAGTGTTTGTGCCTTGTTGTGAGAAGTCAAGAGATTGAAGTTGTGAGGGGGTTAAAAGATGGGCACACACCCAGGATTGATAACATCTCAATGGTATTCCAAACATCATTCCTCTTGGAAGTTGATTCTTTCTCTCTTGGTCTTAGCTTTTGGTGACTTTCTGTCTTTCTTTAACAGTAAATGAATATAAAGATGAACATGTTCTTTTACTTTTCACGTATCCTGTTTATAATTGCTAAAAATGCTCACAATTTGTGCTTTTACATTTTCATTTTGTGCAGCTACTGCCACACAGTTGCAAAAACTGTCTGTCCAAACAGTGTACATCATATCTTCAGGGCAGTAATTGGTTGATATCCAATTAGTAACTCCTAAGATACTCGTAAAGACAATAAATAACCGCAGATTCCAGTCTACATATCCTCTTGGGCATCCCGAGATATTTTCTTTATAGCAGTTGTTTAACAGATTTGATTAATCATTACTCGCATTAAACAATAAAATATTGGCAAAGATTATCATCAGAATTGAAGGAGTTTTCAGCAACCTTTTCAAAACATTTGCCAAAGTCTAAAAGGGACTTCACTAATTAGAGACAAAAAAGTAACAAAATATTACAAAGGCATTCCTTTGATTGATTGACTAAATCTATTGCATTGCATGTGATGCTGAAAAACCTCTTCAGCATCACTTTTTGTTGTCCTATCTCAGGTTGCAACCAGGTTGAATGTGGGTTTATAATAAATTGGAATTATTTTGAATTCCCAACAGTGTTTTCAAATGATTGTACTTAAGTGGCTGTGTCTTTTCTAACTATGTTTTTCTTTTGTCATTTTCCATATCTTAGGTCCCTGTTGGGCTGGATGCGATGAGATCCATATGTAGTGGACGTCATGGCAACTTGTGACTCTCCCCCTATGGTGTCGTCACGGCAGCAGGAACATGGTGGCCAGAGGTTGGATGCTGCTGCTGATGACAACTCAGTCGTCTCCATGGAGACCAGTGTCACAAACAGCAACACTACCAACAAAAACCAATCGTCACCTGCTGCCATCGGAGAACCGGAGAATGGCCTTGGTGGGCCTGTTGTGAGCCCGATTCGGTCCACTACTACCCCCACCACTGTCAGTACAACTATTGACCCTGTAACTGAGCAGGGTCGGAGAGAAAGCTTTACCACCAGTAACAAAGGGAGTGTTACTGGAACTTTACCAGGAGTAGGAGGAGGAGCAGCTTTGGGTTCGGACTGTTCTGCCCCTGCCACATCCCCTGTGGCACCAGCAAAGGAGATCCCATGCAACGAATGTTCTAATTCCTTCTCCAGTTTACAAAAATATATGGAGCACCACTGCCCCAATGCCCGCCTGCCTGTTGCTGGAGGTCACGAGGATGAAGAGGAAGTTGATGGGATGATAGAGGAGGATAGTGAAGATGAAGGAGACCGTGAAATGGGTGCTGCAGAAGTTGGGGGTATGAACAGTGAGATGGAGATGGAAGAGGACAGTGATGTGGAGAACCTGTGCGGTGAGATCATCTACCAGCCCGATGGCTCTGCCTTCATCCTGGAGGACTCCAAAGAGCAGCGTGGCAACCATGGGGGGATCACCGGGGCTCATCAATACAGGGGCCTGACGTCCCCCCAAAACTTCCCCAAAGCTCAGGCCAACAGTGGTCAACATAGCCTGAGCCCAGGGGGGGAAAGTTTGGAGCAGCCCGCTGCACCCATGTCCTTCTACCCCCAGATCATCAACACCTTCCACATCGCCTCATCCCTTGGGAATAAATCCCTGGTGACCGACCATCCCTCCTTCCCAAATACCTCAGCTGGGGGGCTGGCGGGCACTGGTCCTGTGTTGCACAGTTTCCGTGTCTATGACCTCCGCCACAAGAATGACAAAGACTATCTTACGGCGGATGGTGCAGCCAAAAACTCCTGTGTGTCCAAAGATGTCCCAAACAATGTGGACTTGTCCAAGTTTGAGGGCTGTGTGGCCGATGGACGGCGGAAACCTGTGCTTATGTGTTTCCTGTGCAAGCTCTCTTTTGGCTACAGCCGTTCCTTCGTTACACATGCTGTCCATGACCACCGCATGACCCTGAACGAGCAGGAGCAGAAACTGCTGGGCAACAAGCATGTCTCTGCTATCATCCAGGGTATCGGGAAGGACAAAGAACCTCTTATAAGCTTTCTGGAACCAAAAAAACCCCAAAACTCTGTGCTACCCCACTTCCCCTCACCTGCCAACTTTCTAGGGCCAGACACGGGGCTTCGTGGCTTGTGGAACGCTTTCCACAGCGGCGGGGAGAATGCAGATTCTCTTCAGGCAGGTTTTGCTTTCCTGAAGGGCAGTGCCAGCAGCTCCTCCTCTGACCAAACCCCCAGAACCCAAAACATGCCAAAGGCTGAGACCAACCCAAACCTCGGGGGTGGGGCTGGTGCCCACAGAGCCCCTAGTGGGAGTTCTGCTGCTGCTGCCACTGGTGGCAGTCTGGAAACTCGGAACTCTGATAGTGACTGCAAAGGCCACGTTAGGGACACATGCACTTTGCAACCCAATGGGCCGGACCTGAGCCAGTACCCGTCCATTAAGCGGGAGCCCGGTACAGTGGGAGAAGAAAGTCCAGACCAGGATGACGACACTTACTCAAATGGTGGAGGAGTTGAAATGGAGGCAGACGAGGAGGAGGAACAGGCCATATCCATGGCCATGACTGGCCAGAGGGCCGACAGCACCAGTAGCAAAGATTTCCCTCTCTTAAACCAAAGTATTCCCCCCCTTTCCAACAGTGTGCTTAAACTGAATAGTGACAGCAAAGGCCCTCCATCCACCTCCTCTTCTTCTCTGCCAGTTTGTGAGAAGCTGGAGATGGAGAAGAGCCGTCTGTCGACTGCCCTGGCAGCTGCCAGAGAGCGGGAGAGCAGCAATGATTCTACCAGTGAAGGCCTAGCAGGAAGAGATGGGTCATCCCCATCCTCCAACCCCCTTGACATGATGCTATTGCGCAGAGATGACGAAAGTCCCGGCCCTATCCATCAACACACAGGAAATTCTAGTACACCTGGAACTCCGGGAACACCTGGAACTCCAGGTCCAGGTGAAGGATCCCCAGGTAGCGGGGTGGAGTGCCCCAAGTGTGACACTGTCTTGGGATCATCACGGTCTCTGGGAGGGCACATGACAATGATGCATTCAAGAAATTCCTGCAAGACACTGAAGTGTCCAAAGTGTAACTGGCACTACAAGTACCAGCAGACGCTGGACGCTCACATGAAAGAGAAACATCCAGAGTCTGGTGGATCGTGTGTGTACTGCCGCACAGGACAGCCTCATCCTCGTTTAGCAAGGGGCGAAAGCTATACCTGTGGATACAAGCCTTTCCGCTGTGAGGTCTGTCCATCCATTTTCCATCTTAATGCAGTTTCTTTTTTAATGTCTTTCCATCCTTTTTGTTTTTCCAGTACAAAAGTTGTTCCATGGCTTGCTTCTCTCTCTTTGTTTTGCAAATAAAATTGACAATATTTTATTCTCAATTATATTTTACAAACAGGCTGCAAGTCTAATTGCTCATATGGCTACAAGTAATTTTTTAGCTCTGACGTTAGTCCAATGAAACAGTTTTGATACAACAATGCCCTGAAATATTTACTGTCAATTCATCATCAGAAAGGAGGACAAAAACAGTTTATATTTGCTTGTTTTTAAAAGACAAACCAAGTATACTAAACTAAAGAAAACTTAAATTACAATGTTAAGTCATACATCAGATATGGCAAACTTTTCTGGTTCCATTTAACATTTACCATTGATGATTGCTATTAATGTTATTGCCCATCCTTTCCTTTTAGGTATGCAATTATTCAACCACCACCAAAGGAAACCTTAGCATCCACATGCAGTCGGACAAGCATCTAAACAATGTGCAAACACTCCAGAATGGTGGCAGTGAAGCACAATACAACCACAACCATGCCAACCCAGTGCCCACTGCCAGCCTTGGTGGAGGTTGTGGTGCACCCTCGCCTTCCAAGCCCAAGCAGAAGCCCACTTGGCGATGTGAGGTAATGACAGAAACAGAGCATCATTGTAGTACATTGATAGCAACATACCAATTTGCTTGTTGCACAGTCTACACAATGAGCCAGTTATTTCCCTGTGCGTCACTGTGTCTGTTATTTCTGTTGGCCACATCATCTGACCTCTAGTATTAAATAGAATGTTTTATACATACAAGCAATTTCTGCAAGAATTGGAAAATCTATTAGAAAGTTAACATCTTCACTGCAGTACTGTTAATACATTACAATTTTTTATTGTTGGGACTATGTATTTATTCTGCCGCTGCTGTCATATCTGATGTTCCTTGCAGACATTTTACGACTGTAAATTATTTACCTTATTATTATTGATTTAAATTTTGTTTGGAGAGTTAGATATATAGTTCTACTAATAAAACTGGTCGGATGGCTTAAAGCACAGCATTTTTCTTGTCCCCTCTCCATCAGGTGTGTGACTATGAGACCAATGTGGCACGGAACTTACGAATCCATATGACCAGCGAAAAGCACATGCACAACATGATGCTACTGCAACAGAACATGAAGCAGATCCAGCATAGCCTCCACATGGGCCTGGCCCCGGCCGAGGCAGAGCTTTACCAGTACTACCTGGCTCAAAACATGGGTCTTGCCGGAGTAAAACTGGAGAACCCAGCCAGCAGCGGTGGCCCGGACGCTCAGATGATGATTAACCCATTTCAGCTAGATCCTGCAACGGCTGCTGCCCTAGGATCTGGACTTGGTGAGTAGTGAAAGTAGATTTTGCACTATATTCAAAAGTCAATTTGACATATAAAAAGACAAGGTGTTCATTTTTATCATTATTAGAACAGTCTTTGTTGGGCCAACCTTTTTTTTTTTGCTTTACTGTGCTCATTTTTCTCTTGGCTGGTTTTACCTGTTTTTTTTATCTCATAATCGTATGTTATCTCAGTATTATTTTTTCCATCTCAGTTTTTTCTTCATTTGTCTCAGTGCCCCCTCACCTTTTTTCTATTCCACCCGTCTTGCCTCGAAACCGTTGCTTTGTCTTTCTCCCTTTTTTTCCTCCCTCTTATCTCTGCTCTCATATGGTACCTCTGTCATTGTCTCCTTTCTTTGACCCCCTCTCACTGATTAAAAAATGATTATGAGATGCCACATGAGAATTATTCTTAATCTTTCATTTGTAATTTTCTTAAGTCAGCTTAATCCCCACCACCACCACCACCACCACCACCATACACACCATGCAAACCTTAACTCACCCTGGAGAGAACACACATATACACACGCTCACACACACACTCTCACAAACAGCAGGAAGCGGATTCCCGTAGGAGGGAGAGAGATTTAACAATGACCCCGCAGTGTTGCACACCCACTCCCTCCTCTAGTGTGGAGGTCACAGCCCAGCTAGCAGATGTACTCCCAGTGAATTACACTGATAACACACAGCTCCCCATAGTGAGCACAGCTGTACATAGGTTTAATAGTGGGAGCAGGTTATTCATTTCAATTCAAACAGTGACCGAAACACGCGCATTCATCTATAGATTCTGGATCAACAACTATGCATACATACCCATATTTACTAAACAGTAGATTTTCACAATGCCGATTTTCGCTCACGTTTTGTCATCACATTTAAACAAGAGTGTTGCTTTTTAAGGCCGTGCTCACAACAACAACAAAAATGCCTTTGAACAAACATTCATTCATCCCTGAGTTGGTAAAATAATCACATGACATAATGAGTCAACTCACGCAGAAGCATCGGTGCATGTTGGGTGTCCAAAGAGACACGGCAAGCTTCCGTAACATGCATAAGGGGACAATGACAGGATCAAACGAAGGAATTAATTACATTTGCATGAATGGCAGATCTGTTTTTTTGTTCGAGGGTGGGCATAGAAAAAAGGCCAGCATGTGTAATGCATTGATCAGCTTTTGAAATCTGTGTGTGGATGGGGGAAAAGCTGAGAGCCCTAAAACCGTTGTCCCACCATTGCTGAGAGCAGTAATTAAAGCTACCTGATGAGCGAGTTAGCAAGTTGAAAAGGATGATTGTAATTGATCCTGATTCAATCCTATTAAGGTTTTTTATAGACAAGACTTTGCGAGGAGCCCGGTCCTCTGTGAGGCTTTATTTTATCAAATCCTTTTGTGTGAGAGAGGCATGCATGGAAGACTCTTTTTCCACACTTAATTTAATTTAATAATAAAAAGAAGTCATTTGCCTTTTTCTCTATTCTCCCTTTTGTCTGCCTTTCAT
The DNA here is from genome assembly GCA_907169785.1 of Menidia menidia. Lineage (NCBI taxonomy): Eukaryota > Metazoa > Chordata > Actinopteri > Atheriniformes > Atherinopsidae > Menidia > Menidia menidia. The sequence goes on from CAJRST010006668.1 coordinate 8,713,084, forward strand.
TTTAACCACATTTTTGTATTTGTCATATTTCATTGTTTTTGTTTACCGTACTATTCTTCAAGCTGTTCATGTTGTCCACCTTCTCATTGACACACTATGATATTGTGCGTCCATAAACAACATATCTAATAGTTTTAGGTTTTTATTCATCATCATCTTAGCGTATGCTCATTTATTATGGACTTTAACCAACGTTTTCAATTGTTTCATCCACAGTGAATAGTGACCTATCGGCAGAGTTGCGTCTGGCCAGTGGTCAGCTGATGGCAGATGACTTATCCCTGGTGTCCTCAGGTGGAATGGGGGGCATGTCCTCAGGAGACCCCTCTCTCTCCTCCTTGTCGCCGCCCATCAACGACCCCTCGCTGCGCCTCTACCAGTGCGCCGTGTGCAACTGGTACTCCTCAGATAGCCTGGAGGCCCTCAACGCCCACGTCAACGCGGAGCGCTCCCTGCCCGAAGAGGAGTGGCGCTGCGTGGTGGGTGACGTCTACCAGTGCAAGCTCTGCAGCTACAACACGCAGCTCAAGGCCAACTTTCAGCTGCACTGCAAGACCGACAAGCACATGCAGAAACACCAGCTGGTGGCCCACATCAAGGAGGGAGGCAAGGCCAACCAGTGGCGACTAAAGTGTGTGGCCATCGGCAACCCCGTGCACCTCAAGTGCAACGCCTGCGACTACTACAGCAACAGTGTGGATAAACTGAGACTGCATGCTACCAACCAGAGGCATGAGTCCGCCGTCCGCCTCTATAAGGTAAAGACATATTACCACCTCTTCACACCGCAAAAATCTGTTCCATTATGATAGGTTGTTTACAGCGGGGGAAAAGAAAAACTGAAAACTCCCAATGACAAAATGCCACAGGAAACATGTTTCTATCAGAAAAAAATCACTCCATCTCATATAGTAAGATACTGTTTTCTGACTTCCAAGGAAAAAAATGAAAAGCGCAAACATCCATTTAAATGGAGTGCCATAAAGTTCCCATGAGAATTAAAGGACAAAGATAGAAAAGGTCACACTTGGAGTACTAAGGATAATTTTCTGATATGGTTGCACTTCCTGCTACTGACTTGCTGGCATAACTGTTTCTCTGAATCACAGACAAAGTCACATTCTCGCAGTCAGTTTCGGATATTTTAGAATTATCTTCGGTCGTCTTTTTAGCTTATATTTTAATCTAAATTGTACTCATGTTGGAATTTAAAGCACGAACGGGTGAAAGTTGATTACCTGTTACTGATTAAATGGATTTTCAAGTTTGTGTACAGACACACAAGTGAATAGTTTCTGCATTTCCTTAGAATCTGTATAAATATGAAAGTTATTTTCGTTACCGTACAATTTTCTGACTGGTATCATTTTCTTGACTATAATTTTGGTATTCTAATAAGCCATCACAAAGGTATTCTAACACATTCACTTAAGAATTTAAATGTTCACACTTTGAGCAGTAAACAGTCCCTGCAAAGAAATTCCAACATGCCCAATATTTGGCATCTCTCCCTCCGCCTATATATTTTGGGTGATTTAGTTTGTCAGACATCTCCTTTAGCTTAATAGGATGCTGGTACATTTGCAAGGCCTTGACCTACACAACGAGATCAAGTGCATTACATTAATGAGGATTTCTTTACAACTTATGCAATGTTTGGCAGTGTTTGTGCGTGTTTGTGGATTTTGTGCCGTAAATGTAAAGAAAAAAGCAGCGAATAAAAGATAGAAGAGGATGTAAGCAAAATAAGGTTATATTTTCTTTAAAATGCATATTGAACATTATATTGATTCGTTTTAACATATTATTAGGTTTTACTTATTTTGCACAATAAGTTATAATTGCTCACTCTATTTGAGTCAAATTCCTTTTTACTATTGAAATTCAATTAAATTTGATTCAGGTTATTACATTTGATCGTAAGATTTTTTATTTTCCAGCATTGCCCTTACAAATGTACTCTACTGACCTTTCAGATCTTTGTCAAGATATTTTTGTTGATGGGAAATACTTTTTTTTAGCTTGAAACACTCAGATTTATTTAAAGATATCAGAGGGTTTTTTAGTTACAGTTTCAAGACTTAACTGGATTAAGCTAATTGACATTCTTAGGGTTATCTAAAAGAGTCTTAGCTGGCTTCAACAGGATGTTCACATTAACACAGGATTGTCCGGCAGTCTGGCAAAGCCTCAACTTGGTATGAGATGAATTAGAGACGTCACTGCTTGAAGGAAACTTCTAAATTCTCGGCAAACGTGCTGTTTGTACATTGTATTACCTGAGGACCTGGCATATTGAATCAGCATGATTAGTTGACTCGAATTGGGATCTCCTCTTTTTCTGTAGGAGAAAGACTTGAGTTTAGTTTGTGTGTCCCTGTGTCCACACATACTCAAACTCTGTGTTGAGCTATTTCTTTTGTTGTTTCCTTTTCAAGTCGATTTGATATGCCGCAATTGCCAGATAAGTTACAGTTAAACTTTGGCAGCATGCGGTCATTCAAAAAGCTGTTAACAATCACGTGCGATTAAGTGTACAAATCCAAGAAACACTTTTAAATTCAGGGAAATGTAGCAGAGCTACTTTTTACTTTTTTCCAGATAACTTGAGCCACATAAGAGATAGTCTTAGGTGGACACAATCACCAGTTTAGCCAAGTGAAGGGCATCCCAATGCCCCCTGAGTGCCCCCTGAGCACCCCTTTACCTCATCTACCCACCCACTTACTCCGCAGGCCTCAACAAATCTGTTTCACAGATGACGCTTTTAATGCCTCTGGCAGAAATTCCACTATTTTACCCTTGGACATGTGGTGGTAGAGCAGAGCGAGAGGGAAAGACAAAGCATAGACGGAGCAGAAAGAGCAGCAGAGTAAAAGCAGAGGGAAAAAAAAGTCATTTCTTTATTTGACCAGAAAAACACCTCTCCTTTTATGTATTGGCAGAGGTGAAAAGCCCATGAGGATAGAGGTAGCTTTGCCGGGCGCATAAAAGATCCGAGTGTTGACGACTTTACCATCTGGCTTTTTGGAAACAGAGAATATCTTTATGGCATGGGAAACCATTTGAAGATGCAAACAAAAAGCATATTCAGGCAATTTTATGGCTGCTTTGTAGCAGCAATGGAGTACTTCTGAAGGGAATTGAGAGTTTGAAAGTGTTTTTTCCAGACTTTGAAGCAACAAAAGGGAAATGGCATTAGCAGCTCATGGACATTGGATCATCTGGTGTCTAGGGCACAGTAGGTGGCGCAGGAAGTTACAGGCCTTACATGGAAATAGCGGACATCTACACATCCTATTGTGATTGACCCTGGTTCGTTCACCAAAATACTTTGACTCTGGGAATTTTGATCCCATATGATTCAGGTTTTCGTTGGAAACCGAATGTGTGCAGAACCAGCCTTCTGTGCAGCTGCTATGGCTATAAAACGCTGTTCTTTATTCATCTAGAAACGTTATTAATGACAAAATGGAAGATGTTCTTACACAGAGTTTGTGTGCTGGCTGCCTGTGAGGTAAGCTCCGAGTTAAATGGTGCTGTAGCACAGCGTGTCCATAGCTGGCCTGGCTTGTGTTTAACTTTAGCATCCAATATGATGATGTATGGTTCCGTTATGATTTTTAATAACAAACACTGACCTTAATACACATGGAGTTGGTAGTAAATCTGTCAGTGCCATTCACAAGTGCCGACTGGCTAAGTGAGGGGTTTAATTTGTAGTGAACATGTGTGTTTGTATGCATGTGTCCCTGCAGAGCTTTGAGGTTGAGATCTGGCTTGTGCTTGCCCCTGGGTCATTAGGAGTTTAGAATGTTCATGGTCGATGTGGCATAGTCCAGGACCACACGCACATGAGCACACTGTGCGTCTCAGAGACCGTGGCACCTGTTGTTCAGATGGCCGTCCTTATAAATCTTAAACTGTCCTCAACCGCTGCCATTCTGTCCAACTTTCCATCATAATTTAAGCAGAAATGGACGTCCGGGGTCCACTTCACTTTTCCACTTCACCGTGATGCTTCTCGTTGCTTGTCCGCTCCCATTACGTTTCTCGCCCTCATCTTTAAACTAAGACCTTTGGGTTGATAAAATGCTTCTAATTTTCATGATAGAATTAACAGAGAGAGAGACAGCACATATATTTAAAATGCCTCTTTCTCACCTTCTCGAGCGTGTTTACCATCCCCTAACTTACCTCCTTTGTTTAGGATCTGGCCTTCTTTCCCTCTGTCCCCCTTGCCCTGCCTGTCTCACCCCGGGTTGCAACAGATAGGCCATCTCATTACCCATGATCCTCTTGGCAACACTGGTTTGGGATCACAGAGTGGGGCTAATTAAACAGGGGGTGCTATGGGAGGGGGGAGAGATGGGAGGAGAGAGGATTTGTGAATACATTTTAGTTATTCATTCTCTCATTTATGTGTCTCTTTCTTTATCTGTTGCCTTCTGTATCAGTCAGGGAACATTTTATGTCCTTTAAGTCATCCATTTTTTGACTACTGTCAGGTTTAATTCCTTTCCATCTCCGTCAGATGGAGGTGGCTGTGTGTCTGCATCTGGGACATTAAATCTGCCACCGCACCGTGGCTATTAGGAAGGGTCAACTGTGATCGCTCTCATTTCAAAATCAAATGGCCCTATATATATGCAGCCTAAATTATTGGACTGTCATTTGGAAGTCTTGTGATGAGGAAATGGACAGGAGATTGACTCCCATAGATTTGCATAAAAAGTCATTGTGCTGGTCCCTGGAATAGAAAGGCCCGTATCTATTTTGAATACATGGCACCATTTATAACACACACATTCGTACACTCACACTCAGAAGTACAGGCATGTACATTTAGATGTATGGTACTCCGTACATTCATAAAGACACACTGACACACAGCTGTGGTTATCAAGTTACCATTTTCCACTTGAGTCTGTATATGCCTGTCGCAGGCTCCGGCAGTTGATCAGTGTCCTTGTTGCACTCAGAGAAAGACTTAAAGAGTTTCTATTTTCTTCAGAAAGGAATCTTCTCAGACACTTCTCACCAACTGCCACTTGACTGCAAGTTATAGATTTCCATGTGCTGTTATAGAGGTGGATGACACCACCAAGAGTTCAGCGCTTTTAGCCCGTGTAGACGGATGACTTTTATTTCTGATATCAGAAATGTCCGTTTGTCCCCCCTTTCCCTTTATCTCTGTCTCTGCAAGGCAAAGAGACGCCAGTTAGTAGATTATTCAAATAGTCTCCTCTTTCACCTGCATGGCGATTACAATGGAAATCTTTCAGAGGTCTGGGGGCGGGGGACTGGGGTGATGGCTAATTAAAGCATAAAAGCAGGTGTGTGTGTGTGTTTGCAAGTGTACGCTGTGGCTTTGTGTTTGAGGGTGAGGTTTGAATGGATGGACGTCCCCACCCTCCCCCCTTCTTCCTAATAATCCTCATAGATATTAATAAGAGTTTCGCCCATTCTTTCTCCAACGCCTATACCAGATGGTCGGCAGAGCATTTGTCTTTGTGTGTGTGCATGTGTGTGTGTGTGTGTGTGTGTGTGTGTGTGTGTTGTGTCCAGCTTTAGTTGAGCTTTTGGTTGACACTCAAGTGTGATGTTTAATTATCCCCACATAGCCAACCCCCTAACATTTATTCTACTTTCTGACTTCCACTCTCTGAGTTAAGGCCTAACCACTGCATTATATGTGCCTTTTCGTTTCCCCTTTGGAAAGATTTTTTTGTGTGTGTGATACCAAAAAAATACACACTGCTGGTTTTCTCATATTAATAGCCAGATGTGATCCTCTTCATAACCATTCCACCCCTCACTGTGGGTCATTTGGGCCGTGTCCATGTGCAGGGGACTGTGAAGCAGATCTGGGCTGACAGGTATGGGAACGATAGCAGAAGGGGGCGGGAGGGGTTGTGAAGCCTTTGGAACAGGGGGGTCAGTGTCTTCCAGACCACCAGAAGGAAGGGGACATCGCGGGGATGCAAGAACAAAGGAGCTTGCAGGAGTTTGTCTTTTCTTGTTTCACTCTATCCCACACCCTCCCGAATACACATTTCCCCCCCGCCCTTCTTTTAATCCTTTGCACCCCTCCACACTTTTGTGTTTCTTTTACCTTTTCTTGATATATATCCTTCCTAACCATTCTTTTGTTTGTGATCTTGATCATCTTGTTGGGACAGAGAAAAACATCCTCATATAAAAGCAGTAAGCAACCGTCAACCGATGATTGCGGTTATTGGGGCATGTTGTCCCCACTTTAAATCAGAGTAGCTTCAAACAGGAATGGGGAAAGATGAGTTCCTTTTGTGTAAGTTCACTTTGGTTTTATATTTGAAGACTCCTGATGTGAAAATGTTTGCTCAATATGTGTGAAACATTTCAATTCAGCGTTCAGAAATGTTAAATCAGCATTAGAATTGTAGTTAGATTATGGAATCATGTGTTTCCCCCCCTCATGAAGCTATCAGGATATTGATATGGACAAAGTTGAACTGAAATACTCCTCAACGCCTTTCGAAATCAATAATCAATCGATTGGAGGTAATTGTGCTACTCCCTTGGAACGATCCCAAGTCGCTCTCTCTCTAGCCCCCTCTCTCTCTCTCCCTCTCTGTCTCACACTCTCTCTGTCATTATCAGCATGTTGACTAGTATTCTGCATTTCAGCATTCCAGCTGTAATTGATTTTAACCATTAGGTGCTCAGTGAATAGATAAGTAGTGGGAGATATTCGATTATACGGTGAAAGAGAGAGATGGGGATGAAAAGATTGGGAGAAAGAAGCAGGGAGAAGGATATAGGGACACTGCCAGAGAGCTGTAGAAAGGGAAGCTGACCTGTCCTGCTGTCTATCCTTCTCCAACACCGGCCTTCCATCCTCGCAGTAGCACAATACCGCTGACCTCCTGTGAGTTCAAGCAGCTTAGTTTCTGCGAGGTAATCCCTAATGCTTTGAAATAGACCTGATAGAAAGCCCACTTACTTGTTCAGAATTAATCTGGTATGTGTGGGGGTGACTGGGTCCTGATTTTTCAGCACTTTTAGTTCAATTAATCCATCGGAATGATCATAATCAACTCTAATAGTGAACTTATATTTGCATCACAAAGAAAAAGTTGAGTGTTGGAAAGCACATCATGCTTTATGGGCAAACTTGCATTTTTATGCATGCATGCACTGCCATTTTCATATAGTCAGTGGTTTAATGAACCATTGTGATAGCTAAACGGAGTTTCTGCAGCTCTTTTACACCGGTCATTTTAGCCATCCTGCAGTTCTTCCCTGTTAAAAGTAGGAGACAGATATTCTTTTTTCTTTATTTTTTTATTACTCTGTCTTTTCCCCCTCTTTCCCTCATCCTTGGGGGATGTTTGGTTAGGGGGGTAGGGGTTGGGAGAAGGGGGAAGGGGGGGGGGGGGGGGGGGACAAAGGCAAACATTTGAGTAATCTTCAAAGAGCCCATTGGTATGTTGAGTGGACACTGGTATGTGGACTGCGGCTGAGGCTTTTTCAGGGGAAAACAATATCCTTCCTTTAGATGACTGGGGCCTTGGCAAACACTACCAGCCAGGCGACTCTGCCTACTGCTGCCACCGCTGTCAGCCCCCCCCCCCCCCCCCCCCCCCC
>CAJRST010006668.1:8720812-8855161 GCA_907169785.1 Menidia menidia
TAGCTCATCAATCTGCCTTTATGGGGTTCGATTGAACATCCGAGGTTGTGTTGAATGCACTGGTGTCTGAGTTTATGTAACTAGTCAGTAAATGTTTTCTGCTTGTGTGAGTGGATAAAACAGAGAAGAATGAAATGACTGCCTTCAGCAAAAGAACAGGATCAAGTATGCCATCCTGTAGGTCAACCGCGAGGCATTTGTTTTCCGTGGCGATATTCAAAACAGCTCTGCTGAAGAGGTGCTTTCATTGGGCTTTCTCTGCCAAAGGTACCACTTCAACACGTACGCGCCTCACACAGCCATGCAGTGAGCCACGCCGACACAATATTCTCAGGATAAGATCTGAAAGATTTTATTTTTTTAAGTGTGTCGCAGTTTGGCTTTCATTTCAGAAGTGGATTGCATAACATTTTGTAAAGCGGTGAGTAACATTTATAGTTAGTGATAGGTGAAGGCCTAGCGTGTTGGTTATGCAGTGACCCATTTAATAAAAAGGTATTAGATCGAACACTTACCTAAGTGAAACTTTTTCAACAGAGGAGAATACAGGCTGCCATTTTGAGACAGTTCCAAAATGAACTCCCTTTTGTCCAGTCATCACTGGCCATTTTCTCACGAGGATCCACCCCAGGGATAATTTCTCCCATTTCTCTGTCATTAGCAGGGTCTGGTATTAGGCTTGTGTTTTGTTCCCTGTACCTTTTGTTTTGTGTTAAGTAAAACCATGCGACAGGGTAGGGGCTAACTAGAAAACAATACTCTCCTTCACAGGCTCAGGAATGTGTAATTAGTGATTTGAACCCGACTGCGCTCGTCTAGATTCTTCCCTGTCATTCCCTCCCTCTCCATCTCTTGTTCTTTTGTTCTCTCTGCCAAAGATTTTCCTCACCTCTCATATCTTCTTATCTATCAGTTATTTTATTCGGCTGTATGTGTCTGCCGTTGCTTTTGTACAACACAATCTAAGAGACATTTTCATCAAGTCTCTTTCACAACCAGAGCTCAGAAAAACAAACTTGGCGAAAATCGTTTTTCCTCTCGGCACCACAATTATTTTATTCTTGTTTTCCCTTTCAGTTCTGGTTAAATACAACAGCGCAAGTCGAGTCCAAACTTTTCTGATGATATAAGGCAATAATTGGAGAGCTCAGATTTTGAGCCTCTTAGCTTTTGTTTTTCTCCCTGTCTTTCATCGACCCCATCAATTAGACCTTGCCTTGATTTCCCAGACAATCTTTGTATGTTGGGAAAACGGTGAACTCAAGCCAACAGCTTGTTAGCATCTCAGTTCTTACTCTCCCCCTCTTAACATTTGGGGAAAAACTAATCCCAGGAGAATGTTAACATTTCGGCTATCCTGATCCAAGTTTTTTTTTTTATTATTATCTCTATCCCATTGCGAGTTGGTGTAGTAGATAATATCAGAAAGAAGATGGTATGAGGAAATGAGAAGTCTGGCCAATCTCACCTGCCAGCCATGGAGACAAGCGGGTGGTTGTTACAATCTAATGGTCTAAGGTAAAGATAGCTAATAGGGAGTAAGTGCTCAAGTCATGTGGTCTAAATCTAATGCTATTGTAAATACTCATCCATTTTCTTGGGGGGGGTGGGGGGATCATTCTAACTCTTTGGGGCAATATCTGCTCTTAAGTCTCCCATCTCCTTGAATCTGTTGTGTCCATTTGCTCCATCAGGGCAATAGAAATGTTGCGGTTCTTTGACATTGTACTCTCTAAGCACTATTTGTTTAGGATCAGTAATAAATAGATGGATAACAGTGTGAGAGTGCTGTTTTTTTTTTCTTTGCTCTGTTATGAACTTGTATTCGAATGTGTTTTTCATTGATAAAATAGGGAGTAAAGTATGGTAATTATTCCAATAGAATGGGTGAGGGTGAGGAAGCTTTGGACTTAAGAATGGCCTCTCCACTGTGTATTAGGCACACTTTTGTCACTGCTATAAGTGTGTGACAGACTCTCTGTGCATCCATGTGTGGGAGTCAGAGAAATGGAAGGCATGAACAGTAACTTTAGAATTGACATAATTTCCTACCAGCATACCTGTCCTGCTGCAAGGCATAAAGGGAAAATAAAAAAGAAATAAAGTGAACTAGACAGAACAAAAGTGGAGATGACCAGAAAAACATAATATGAGAGCCTCTTTGTGATAATTAGTTTGTGACAGTGATCATCCAATGTATGCTTATTATTATTATTCAGCAACCTCAGCTAAACTTACCCACAAGCTCTGCACCTCATGGACAGGCTCCAGAGCTGACTGCTAGCAGGCAGATTTGAGAGAAACTGGAGACGCAATTTAGCTCTGTGAGCTATTTTTCCTTGCATTTATTAAATCAGAGCGTTGGTTTGTGAAGAATGGAAAGACGATGATCAAGAGATGAGAGCAGGCGGAGTTCATTGGTCCGAGGGTACTGGGAATCTTTTATGGTCCTTCCATCTTAATATAACATACGCTGGCTTTGTTGACGACATAGCATGTGGGGGCATGTTGCGTGCATGTGCTAATTTTAGTTTTGCTCATCCTATATGCACATTTGTTTTTATACATGTGTATCACTTAATACAGTTACACTAGAGTTGCTGGTCTCTATCTGCAGAGGCAAGGTGGCATATACCCAGTCCCACAGCGTCTCTGCTCAGAGGTGTCGTCTGCCAGAGAATCCATTGGCAGAGATCTTGCATTACATCTATGTCTTTGGGGCTGGTGGTTAGCAGTACATGTGTCTGGGAGGTGGTACTACTGATGGAATTCCTCCCTTGGCAGCCTTCCAGGCAGCCCTGGTATGTGTTTAAAATACTTTCAAGGAACAATATATTCTTTTGTAGTTTGCTGGGCCAAGTGGGGCTGTTTTTGTCCCTGATGGCCCCCGGGGGCTCGGGGAATAGCACCGGAAGCTCGTGACGTCCGTAAAAGAAAGGTATACTGAACAACAGGCTTCCTGCTCCTTCTAAAAACATTGATGAAACAAGATAGAGGTTTTTTATTTTCACAATGCATGGCATGTACATTTGCATGTGTGTGCACGCTCTCAGCAAACTCAAGACTGCCAAGCGGAGCATATGCACGTATTCTGTACGTGTACACACTCGCTCTGACACACACACACTCACACTGATTATTTAGACACTGCTGTTGCAGAGGATTCTTACTTTCAGTATGTATTCATTAACTGCCTGGTTCTGCACTTAATCACAGGAAAGAGTCATATTTGTTCCGAATACCCTAATTTGTCATTTGGTTTGTGGGAGAAAATGCAACCCCACTGTTCCGAGCAGCTTTCAGAAATATTTTTTTATGATACAACGAACAAATCACAGGCAAAGATGGAAAAAAAAGATAGTGTGATTGAAATTATAGACATACAGACAAAATCTTCTTGTGAGGTGAAATGAAGAGTTGAAATTACTGATGCGTAAAAACTGAATGTTAAAAAAAAAAGGAAAAAAAGTGTTTGATGGAAAACCCCACACACACACACTTATGTACATGTAAATGCAAAGAGAGATAAAAGAACTGGTGAAAAATGTCTTTTGGCTCGGCTTATTAAGAATTCAGTTAATGAGGCAGCTTTGTCACCCCAGACAGAACAAATGGATATGAGACAGCAGCGTGGCAACCCTCCACACAAACTCTGGGAGCAAGCGGGGGGGGGAGTACGCGCCTGCTTTTTTATATGTGTGTATGAGAAAGGTGTTTTGTAAACATCTCATTCTGCATAATGAATTCAGTCCTCTGTCATCACAGGCACATTGGTGCGCACACACTCACACATCATGAGAAACCACCGACACCGAGGAGCTTCTTTTACCTGTCACATCCCCTCCCCTCTCCTCATTCAAGTCCCCGTGTGTGTGCGCGCACATTTGTGTGTATGCCATTGGCAGCGTTGACAATAATGTGCTTTTGACAGGAAAGCAGGAAGTTTTGAGAGTTTTCATTTGCATTCTTTGTATGTGGAGGAAGTGCATCCGCCCCCTTCCACCATCTCAAGCTGCATGCGCCATGCTTTAAGTCCACCAAGAGGGGGCTGTTCAGATGATTTTCATGGGCCCTCAGGGATTGTTAGCTTATTTGGTTGTTTGCCAAACACTAATCCCCAACAATTAACCACCAGGCACTCTGGAGAGGTGCCATATTGACACGGATGGGCCTTTTTGCCAATCTGCCACACACGCATCCAAAGACACTCAATATAATACAAACACGTGTACAACACATATCCACTCAGACAATTCAGCTGCAGCATAAATTACACATTGCAAGCAGACTCACAAGGGCGCAAACCCAGGAGCAGGAACAGTGTGTTTGTGTGTTTGAATATGCATTACACAGCCCACGCCTGGCAGGAGTCAAAGTGCTCCTTTAAAAGTTCATAAATCATGGATGTTCTGGCCTGTGATCACCAGACCGCCTGCATTTCAGGCCTGCAGAGTGCCAGAGAGCGACAGACAGCCACTAGTTTTGGTCTTAAACAAACCCTCTGGAATGTGCTGATGGGGAGAGAATTAATATTAGGCTTAAACCTATCTGGCAGCCCAGTTCAACCACAAGTATATCACTCAACCGTTCATAGCACAAGCCTTGTATCCTAAAACATTACAATATGAGTTAGAAGGCTGGTATTTTTAGCCAACTATTGAATTACATAAAAATGGCATTTTTGACACTTCCCATGTCGAACACATTCAGTGATTAAATTGCAGTAAAACTCCTTTATTAGTAAAACTCTTCTCTGGTATGAAAATGAACATGTTCACAAATTAAAAATACGCATTTTACAAGTCATCACACTTTTCTTCTTTTGTACTTGTTAATGTAATACTGAAGGTTATTACTGTGGAACGAAAGGCCTGGTTTGATTACTAGTTTTCCATTCAGTTCTGAGAAGCCCCAATTTGTATTTGAATGGCCGTCAAATAAAAGTATGCTGGAGAGACCACACACAATTGAATTTTGAAAGAACAAATGCCAAGTGGCAGTTAAAGGCATCCTCCTTCTTCTTCTATGTAGTAATAAATTAGGAATGATAAAGAAGCCTATCGCTGAGAAGCGATTGAAAATGACTGATGTTAAAACGTAAGACATCCATTCAAACGTCCTTATTCACACAAGAAGTAAATATGTGTTTACTCCTGTACCACACGTGTGCGGTTTCCACTAAAAGGCTCAGCAGTCCAGTTCTTCGTCGAGGTAGGGAAGGGAGGAAAGAAAAGAAGCAAATAAAGGGAGAAGGAGGAAGGGAGGCCTCCTTTTACAGAGAAACAAAGATAGCTGTAATTAATGGCCCTGAGCTCTGGACTAGGGGAGCTTTCTTCTGACAACTCTGACTTAATTAAAACTTAAGACTTCTGAAAGGGCCTCTGACTGCGCGGGGACGTCCCACCGTCTCGTGAGAAAAAACCTCGCAAGATTTCCTACAAAAGAAAGAAAGGCGAGACACAGAGAGAAAAGATGTGTTAGTGGCTGTAGCTATGTTGCTAATCCCTGTTTGTCAAAGGAGGAAGAAGGGGTGGTGGTGGGGTGGGGGGGGGGTGGAACCTACACACCTGCGCCTCACTCCTCCCATCACACATTCACACAAACACACACAAAACTCCTCAGTAATGTCGATCTTTGCCAGGCTTACTTTTTATTGTGTATGAAATTATGCAAGAATGAGGAAAATATCACCTGGCCAACTTTTAATTGCTTCACGAAAGAAGCACCCTTCTTATAGGGGTATTGGAATATTATGCGTATTAATTAATGCTTGGAGCTCTGCAGCTGTTCCTTGCACAGCAATGTGAGTAAATCTTAACAAAGTAGGAGCCAACCTTCCCGAGTCACCTCTGTGTATCTGTTTCTATGCTTTTCTCTCTGCTCCTCACTGTGTCTCCCCCTTCCTCCATGGAGGATCAGATAATAAAAGCTTGGCCTGGTCTTTTGTTTTTGTGCATTGTTCATTAGCCCGGCAGCAACAACAGAAGCACACTTGATATGCTTGGCTTGACTGGGTGTATGGGAGCAGGGCAAGGTGGGATGGGGGGCAGTGCATATGCGCCTGCGGATTTGTGCACCTACACACACCGGGGGTAGGACAAGAGGTGGGGGGTAGCTTTGCACGGCTGCAATGCCATTAAAGAGGCAACTGGAAATTAAGGGCTTTCAACGGACAGCACATGTTGAATGAGAAACCCCCACAGCTGCCTACAATAAGGGTAGCTGGAAGATGTGCGCGTTAAAGACAAAAATAGTGTTAATTTATTGTATTACCTGAATTCTAAAAAGACACCCAAAATCTTGTTTTTTCAGAGTGTTTGTAAGCTTTTTGTTCCGTTTAGTCCCTCTACATCCTCTAACTTAAAACATTTATATGTCAATTTCTTAAAATGTCCTCATGTAGTTGAACGCTTACTGAGATGTTGAGGAAAACCTTTCTGTTGGCATGTTAGAAAGCAGGAATTCATGTTTTCAAGTGAATTTGGAATTGTGGAGGTGTTTTAATATTTTTACAACAATGTAATGCATTTTGAAGGCAAATAATAAATAAATAGAACACTAAGAGAAGAACGGATATATTTGGTGGAAACAAATGTTGACAGAGCCCTGGAATTAACACGTCTCTGATATGTTTTCTCCTGTTTTGCAGCACTTGCAGAAGCAGGACAGCAACTACAGTCCGGAGTCGTGTGTCTACTACTGCACCCTGTGCGATTACTCCACCAAGGCCCGCCTCAACCTTGTGCAGCATGCCCGCTCGGCTCGCCACCAGCAGAGCGAAGGTCTGAGGAAACTACAGCTGCACCAGCAGGGCCTGGGAGGAGATGAGGATGGACTGAGCTTCCACGAGCTGTTCCAGGTCAAAGAGTGCCCCACCAGCCAAGGTCAGTTCTTCTGCTTTCTCCATTTTATTTGTTGTGTCTTCAATTTATTATTATTTGTCTTTAAGGCCACTCCTATTCATGTATAATCTTTCACTTGTTTTTTTTTTTATTAAAAAAAAAAGTGTTTTAGATGCTGATGTTATTGAAATTTAAGTTTGTTAAAGCTTTTTTGTTTATTCCGGTTGTAGAAGTGGTCAGTTTTCTTCACTTGAAGTCTGATCCATCCCTCTTCACTCATTCCACTCGTACCAGTTTTTTATTTTTTTTTGCTTCCCTCTTTGCTCTTTCTTCTGTCAGTTGTTTCTGACGCCCTACTTCTTTCTCTCCTTCCTTTGGCCTTCATATCCAGATCACGTCTCTCGATACAGAACCCACCATTGCTCCTAATCTCTCCAAAATGAGCATACTGTTCCTATTAGGCTGCCTCACTTTTATTCAAAACACACACATACACACCGTCCCGTGCACAGGGACATCCCAGGCAGGGAAGCAGTCAGCTTATGAAATTTCACCTTTGGAGGATCTCATAGTGAAACGTCTGTACACACATGTATTAGTCACACACACACACGCACACACACATGCATTTCTCCCTTTCCCTCCCTCTCTCTCTCTCTTTCTCTCTCTCTCACATGCACTCACACACACTCATGTATGCTATGGCTACGCAGTCTCTCCCTGGAGTGAGCTTTCATTTCCTTTCTCATGACCAAAGCAATTTGGCTTTCATTTAAAAGTCTCCGTCCTTCCAGCAGCTAATAAGTGTAACAGAACTGTAAAACATTCAGAAAGACAAAAAAAAAAGAAAAAAAAGGGGGGGGGGAGAAAAAAAAAGGAAAAAGATTAATCGTTTTTCTTTGAGTGGGGGGTGGATGTTGGTGAGGGTTTGCAGGGTGTAAGGGGAGGGGGCTGTGCTGTAATTTAAACCAGAAGATGTAGAGTCAGGGTCCATTATTTAGTCATCCCTATGTTAATACTGCTGGGAGAAAATGAGCGCTTAACTTGTTTTTGCTTTGCTTGACCTGAAGGAGCGGGTGGAGTGAAGTGGGGTGTGGTGGTGGTGGTGGGGAGGGGGGTAACACATTTTCAAAGGTACACGAGAAAAGCATTATTCCACACATCCACTTGTGTGTGTGTGTGTGTGTGTGTAAGCCCAGGTGTGTCTTTCACCATGAATCTGTGCTCCCTAAAGTGCCATGTTTATACTGTGTATGTACTCTCAAAACATATGGAGACTCGGAGCTTTGTAACATATGCGAATCCCAGCGCACACACCCGAACACACACACACACACCCACACACACATGCACGTGACCAGGAGAAGAGCTCCCTGTCCTGAAATGGAGACGGTTGCTGTTGAACGTTTGGTTTTAATTACACGTGGATCAAAGTTTCTTTAAGATTGGGGTGCAGCAGAAAAGCATGCTTAGATAAATCATTACCTTATATTAAACCATCGCCCCCATCACACCCGCCCTCTTTTTCCTGCTCTCTTTTTGGTATCCCTCCCTCACTTTCTCCTTTTTTGTCCTGCTTATTCCATCCCCCTCTCTCTTCAGCTCCTGCCTATTTTTTTAAACCAGAACATAAGCTTCTAGATGTTTTTGTTCCTCTAATTTTTAACATATCAAATTAGCGAACACAGCCAGATTTTAAACTTGTCAAAAGCAATGTTTGCCCACAGCACCTATGTCAAATGTTTCAGTCTGAAAGCACACAGGTTTGTTGCACAGATCATTTTTTTATACCTTGGCTTTGATGCAACATAGTGTATTTTCCATTAGCAAGCTAGTGCAAAGCTTAACCGGATGCTGGCAAGATCTTACAAGCTAAACCACATTTTTGGATGCCCTCCTTACGCCCATCTCTCTCTCTCTTTCTCTCCTTCTCCATACAACATGTATATATTTACCTGTACATATATTTATATACATACATATTCAACAGAAAACCTTTACGTGGTGCATGGTTAGTGTCTTATATATATGTATTTTGCAGGTTTTGGCGCAGAGGAATTAGGAATGAGCCAGAGAGAGATCAGACACAGAAAATCAAGTCATTGCATTTTAATTGTATTATTTTCATATAGTCTGAGAGTCTAGTGGATTTCATCGTTTTTTATATATTCATTTATTTTTAAACCAATGCTGTCTGTGAGATTGTATGTAATAAGAAGTAAGGCAGATCTAGAAAACAATCAGCATACAAAGAGAAAAGCTCAATGGAATGATACTAATGCATATATACTTATACGCACAGTATTTTACGGCAGTGCATCTTTGCATTTAGACTGAATATTAGGTAATGAGACATAAAAGTGTTAGAACTCTTTTTAGGCTCCAGCAGTCTAAAAACTGTTCTAGATGACGTGAATGTTATTTTCGTGGGAACTGGCTGTATAGTACGCCAAATTTCCACCAAGTCTTTAGTTTCAGGACCCTCTGTTTGTCTACATGTGCATGCGTATGTAGGCTGTTAGGTTTCTGGGGCTACAACTCCTGACTCGAGCACTTTCTGTTCATTAGAGACTGGTATGAAAAAGATTAATTTAAGTGCTGACCGGTATCTTTCCCTTAAAGCCTGGGACTTGGAGCCAAGCCAGATAATTATAGGCTCATTTGGGAATAAGAGTTCTAATGCTCTGGACTTTATGTACATGTGAATGGCTTTTATTTAACAATTCTTATTCTGATTTTATGGCCCAATTAAGGATACAGAATTGCAAAGACACATTACAAGGGTATAGGTATTTTGAACAAGGACTTGGGTGTCCATGTAACCTCAGAGCTGCCCCGTGTCAAACCACGTTTGCTGATGCATACATACATCTCCGTAATTTCTTTTTTTTTCTGTCTTTCTTTCTGCCTCTCTGAGAAGATTTCACTATAAGTTTGCACCCGATTCTCTGGGATTAAAGCCAAAACCTTCCAGCAGGCACAGGAGTTAACAATTCCTGTCCATACATCAAAAATATTTCACCATGATCCGTATTCGTCAGAAACAAAAAGCCTACAGTGTCCACATTTCTGAGATAAACAGTCCCTCTCTGTGTGCAATTATAAGTGATAAAGTAAATTGAGTTTATAAAAAATGCCAGTTTGCATCAGAGGAGCAAGCATAAATGAATTGCCTCTCAACATGGAGGACGTGGAGGCCATTTTGCTTTGAGGGTCGTCCAAAAGTTATTAGAAAAATTTGATTTTTTTGTGCTCCTCTCCTCTTTGTAATTAAGTTACACAGTGAATGGAGCTGTTTAGTAAAGTTCAAGTAAAAAAATAGAAAAAACTAAAAAAACTATGACAGATTGCTAGTCATGGGTATTCCATCATCAGTTTCATAATTTGAACAATTTGTTTAGCTGGACTTCTGGAAATATTTAGAATCTCTGAAGTTATTTGTTGCAGCAATTTTTCTGCTGTCGGCTCGGTCAAAACCATCTGACCATTGGGTGAGCCACAAAGCATATTGTTATGAGGTGTGTGTGTGTGTGTGTGTGTGTGTGTGAATGTGTTTTTCTGTGTTTCCTTGCCCATTAGGACTGTGGTTCATCATGTGTAAAGCTTCTAATAAGGCCCTTTTCTGCATACTTTACTTTGTCTTTTTTATTTCTTTCGGTGTTCCCTCTGTCACAAAAAAAAGAACGAAAAAAAGAGGAAAGCGTGATGGGATCTTATGGAGGTAATTATTTCTGAGAGCCCAGCATGTCATCCATCCCTCCACCACCCCTCTACCCACACATCTCCATCTCTCCATGCACCCCCCCCCCCCCCCCCCCCCCCCCCCCCCACCCCCCCACACTGCCCCCACCACCATCCGACATGCATTAAGGAGGGAGGGAGAGGACCCTCTTTGTCTGAATCCCCCTTTTAAACAAAAGACCTCTTCTGACTTGGAGAGACCAACAACACTTTTATCATGTGCGCGTTGGTGTGTATGTGAGTTTGTGCGTGTGCCCAGAGTCTTTTGTTTTCTCTGAGTGATACAGCTCTGGGACATTTTTGGTCTTTGTGAAATTAGTGGAGCCGTGCTAACCATTTACATAGCAGCTGTAGGCTAAATTCAGAGTCTAATGCACTCTTATTATTCGTATCTTTGTATGAGGATATGGACACATTTGTAAGCGTACGCCAGGAAGTGAAGGAACGGAGGCTAAGAGAAAGTGTGCCAGGCCGTGTTTGTTTCCCAGTGCGCCAGGAATCCTTGCCTTCAAACATACCCGACCTAAACTGTGTGTGAAATAATTCAGAGCACCAAAAACAGAAACAAAATAATTATCCGGTTTTTCTAAGTTGAAAAGATCTGTGCTGTTAGACCAAGGAGCATTTTGGAAGTGATGACACCAAAGTAACCTTTGAGGTATTAGATTTTCCCTCCTCCCTCAATTTCACTCCCTCATCTTACTCTTTTTTTTTCCTTTCTACTCTGGGTGGTGGAGGTGGTTTCGCCATTCCAGCGGTTCTTTCTTTTTTCTTTCTTTCTTTTTTTTTTGGGGCAAAGTCTCCTCAGACAGAATTCTATTTCCAGGGTTTGTCTCAGTAATTTGTGGCCATTATATAAACATTCATGGATGCCCAGAGGAGCAAGAGAAAGGATACAACACACACCCAGAACTAGCTAACCACCAAAGTTATAGAGCGTAGAGGTGGCCATTTTGTCATTCAAGTTTGAAGGGAGAGGATGAGGTGTGCATTTATACTTCAAATGTCTGGCTTTAAAAGATTACGGGAGTTACACGTGGTGTAGATTCATTTCCTCACAGATGATCAAGTACAGCAATTTATTTGTGAACTTTCTCTTTTATTTAATGCACATCCTGGTATTTATATATTGGAAAAGCCCATGGACTCAGATGGGATCCATTCCTCGCATAATAAAAGCTTGGAATGTTTTTATCATGTAAGTTGTTCCTGCTCAGAGAGCTCTTCCAATGTGAATGAAGTGATTTTCCCCCTAGAAGATTTTTGTAAAGTATGTATTTTTTCAATCGCCATGCAATTAGTTGGAGACAATGCTCTACATTTGAAATCATTTGTCAAATCAAAATAAGACACATTCATATATGTATATTATTATATTTTCAGCAAGTAGCAATTTACCCCAGATTTCCCAAAACCATATTCTCTATGGCTGAGGGAGTAAAAGATGTGGTCATTTTTTGAATAATTCCATCCAAGCAAATTATAATTACTTTGTGGTCTGTGTGTGCACATAGAAAAAAAGGGCAGCAGCCTGACTTGTGTCTCGGAAAAAAATGAGCTTCGTTCACCATAAACTATTTTTGAAATGGTGTGTCGGGGCGGTATGGTCTCAGGCCGATTGTTTTTCTTTTAGAGTTGAGCAGCTCTTTGGTGGAGGGGTATTACCCGGGCTAAATTGTTCCCTTATGTTTTCCGCCAAGGTTTTGTGCCCACCACACTGACAGTTATAATTTACAGAAATTGCACTGATTATCTGCATTAGCATACCTGACCAATGCCACATTAGTCTTATTTACAATACAAAGCTACAGAGCTCTGAGGACGCATACTAAATATGACTTAACCCTTTGAAGAGGAGACTGGCATCAAATGGCCACAATGTCTTTCATGTAGGTGATATCAAAAACAGCTCAAGGCCCCAGTCCATATGGTACTGAAAGCTTTTGGAAGACTCAGAAAAAGGAAGTGGTTAATATAAGGTTTGACAACCATATTAAAATCACTGGGTCACTGCATGCTTTTTCCTTTACATGCAGGTTCTTTTTTACCCTTCTCTCTCCCATATATATATATATATATATATATATATACCTTTTGCCCCTTGTTTCCATTTTGTTTTTCTTTACTTCTCAACACCCCCTTCGCCCCTCTTCTTTATATTCTTCTTCCTCACCTCCATTCTTTTCCCTCCTCAATCCCTTCATACACCCCCTGTCCATTGACTCTTAACCACAGATGGACAAAACAATGGGCCATGTCACACAGCATTAAGACAAACAATCCAGTGATGGGAGGAGGGTTATGTGGAGCCTGAGCCATGGTAACCAGGCAATATGCTCACAGGGTCCAAGCAGCCACTAATCTCAGACAGCAAAGACAATATTCACAGATGGACATTGAAAGTAACCTATATTCACACACCCGCAATCACATGGAGAGGATGAAGTCCAAGTATTATGAGGTAGTTTTATCAGACCACTTCTGGAAAAAGCTCAGATTTCCTCCTTCTGGTGATCTGTTCCTTTTCACTCTTCCACTGTGATACCTTAACCTCATGCATCAATAGGAGGTATGGAATTCATAGCAGCTATTGATTACCTATAGGCTAAGGCTAATCACTGCTAACCAAAGGAAGCTTTGCAATAAGAGCAGCTGTCAGAGGCTTGTCGTGTGTGTGTGTGCGTGGGTTTCTGTGTGTGTGTGTGTCTGTGTGACCCTCAGGGATTTCAGTAGCAATAGCGGTTCCTCACTATTGTTTACTTACAGCAGACTAATGGCCTGACGGCAAGGCAGCACATCTTAAAAAAAGAAACATTCAGGACAGGGCTTCTCTTTCCAGAATAAGGGAAATGTATGTTTTGTCTGCCCAAAAGAAACACTGAGAGACAAGCCAAGTTTCACCTCCCCACCTATGTGAGTAAGAACCATCTCCCTCTCACTTCTTTTCTTCATCTCCCTAATAGGAAATTTGAGCACACTGTGTGAGATTAAAGCAGAGAATCAATGCCTTGTGAGCAATCATTTCCAGACAAATCTCTTTCATCTTTCTCCCCCTCTACGTTCTCTCGTTCTTTTTTTCCCCCACCTCCTAATGCTAACAGGGGGTCCTGTGTCATGACATCCCTTTTGCTTTTATCATGTCCTAATAACGCTCGGAAAATAGAGAGAGAGAAAGAGGAATGTGACAGAGGGAGAAAAAGGACGCCCGGAAAAAAAATGAACAAGAAATGGATAGACTGATAAAAAAAATCCATTGAATGAGCATGGATCTTGATTTGTGCTTTGATGTGGATGTCTTTGTGCAAATTAGACAAATATGCCTGCTGCTTTAGTCATCTTGAAGCTCTTCATAAGGTACTGTCTCCTTTTGCCTATTTTAAAGGGTAGAAGGAATGAAGGAAAAAGAGAGACAAGTTCATGTAAAGGCATAAAAATATACATTTTGCCAAATCTGGGTGACTGAACAGACATACAAAGACATACTAAAGAAGAGTTGGAACATAAAGGTTGAGCATGAAAGACGTATCTCGCACAACGCAGATGATACAAAACACAGGAGAACACACGATATGTGGAGTAAAGGTGATATGCCTGCTTGCTTACAAAGTGCTTTGCCCATAATGTTGCAGGGACCTAATGGGCAGGGATACACACAAACACCCACCCTCAGACACACACTCGCACCTTGGCCAAGCCTTTGTTTCAAAAGCAGGTTAATGGGGAGTAAGGAAGAAGAGTATTGCAATTTTCTGCTCTTTAGGCACCAGAGAATTCTCCTCAGTGTAAGAGAGACCAGACTCACGGCGTAATAGGCATTTTACACCCTCATCACCCCCTTGCACACACACAAACACAGACACACACTCACCAGAAAAAAAGCATGGAGTGAAATAGGCATTCTATCGCGTGTACTGCCAGTCCCCAGAGTGCCAGTAAGTGTAAGACATGCATGGAGTCGGCAATGAGACAATCAGCATGTTGAAATTGAAACCTTGTCTAGAGACACACAGGAGCGGAGGAAGAAGAGTTGAGGGACAGGGGAGAGGAGAGGAGAGGAGATGCTCAGAGATCGGAACAGATGGCAAGGTAAAGGAAGACATGCAAAATATGAAGAGAAGCGAGACGCAGGGCGAGGAAATGGGAACTGATGTTTGTTTAATTGCCTCATAAGTGATGACACAGATAATTATGTTTTTTAAAAAAGATCCTCGTCTTGGACAGGGCCAGTGAACTGCTGGATCTGCTGTTTGTGTGTGTGCGTGCATGAGATGAGCCGTCTCCCCCCACAGCCCCATCAACCGTTGTCCCTCCCAGCCACATCAAGTCTGGGACACCATTAAATCGTATGTATGGTTTGTGTCACATCAAATCATTCAGCTTAATTAACAGAAAAAAAAAACGTGGTCCCAAAGCACACATACCCCTCATCATTTGGAATCATTTTAATTACTCTGTAACATCCTGATTATTAATATCTCTGTTCCACGTACCCGGGGATATAGGGATGAGTGTGTTCACCTCGTTTCCCTGTGCTTCGTGTTTGCTGGCGTGTATGTCCATGTGTGTAAGTGATGCTCACTCCACATCATATCTAATTGTCTTTTTTTAATGGCAATATTCCGCCGTGTGCCGGCTGTTTGTAATGAGTCAGGGTGTGTCAAAGTGCAAGCCTGAGCTGTCCGCTTGAGTTAAGCTCTTCCTGTCTGCTGAAGAAGCCTCCAGCGTACACACTTGCGCACACACACTCCGAGACACAGTATCAGTGTGGGAGTTCCTGTATCTGACATGAGATTAAGAAGGCCAAGTGGAGGAACGTCGAAGAGCTGCCCTGTTGCATTTGCAAGGAGGAAAAAGGACCATTCTGTCACGCGCGCACACACACACACACACACACACGTGCAAGCATCCTGAGCAGTAAGTGAGCAGTAACCACCCTTACATTATTCACAGTGGCCGAGTGATCGAAGCCTGGTTCAATAGCACTAAAGCGGCGCACGCTGGAGAGATTTGTCTTACAAAACCTTGACACACACACACAGGCGCACATATGCTCTCACACACATTGATTTTT
The DNA here is from genome assembly GCA_907169785.1 of Menidia menidia. NCBI lineage: Eukaryota > Metazoa > Chordata > Actinopteri > Atheriniformes > Atherinopsidae > Menidia > Menidia menidia. The sequence continues at coordinate 8,736,467 of CAJRST010006668.1, forward strand.
GGTGGTGGGAATCTCCTAGGCTTTGGACAAAGACAGGGACGTAAGAGGGGCTTCCCCTGTCAGAGCAAACCTCTGGCAAACTCCCACATACACACCACCACACTGCCTCATTCTAAGCCGTGCTCGCGCAGGCAAATGCTGGAAGGGCAAGTTTCACTCTCATGAAATGAGATTCTTTGATTGCGACGGTGTCCTATGTCTGCTTTAATAAGAAAATGAAAGGAAAAGTTGCAGATAGGAGACGAACGATCAGATTCTTTGACTGATGCGGTTTCATTTACTCATTTACTATGAGCTGATTGTGAAGCTGATTTTGAAATAAAAAGCCAGATAAAATCTCTTACTGATCTTTTTTTTATTTTTTTATTTTTTGTGCTGACTCTCCTGTTTTGCATTTTACCATCACTGAGTATTTTGCAAGCGAGGCAGAAATGAAACCTTGCATTGCCCGATATGTCATATCTGTCTTTTCTAGTTTATTTGAGAGAGAGGGAGTGAAACTGAGGTTTTTGTGCACACGAGTCTTCAAATTGAAGCCTTCACTTGATCTGGATGGCAATTTCTCCCATATGTCAGTCACTTTACTCAGTGTTTCTTTCTCTTGCTTCAGTGTGGTACAAGCAGCGTTAGACATGCCACCCCCTCTGGACTTTTTTCCTCTTTTTTCACTTATTAATATGTATCGACAAGCCACACTTACATGCCTGTAAACAGTGTGGCGGGGGGGAAAAAACACTCACATATACACACCTCAGTCCCCTGAAGACATATGATCAACCAGAGCCAATCCCTTGTAATCATGTGAAACTCCCTCCACACATCCACATATTGCTCCGCTTCAATCCCAAGTAATGGTTTGGGGCAGGGGGCTGAAGCAGTGGGCTTCTTTCCCTTAGCCCCAGTGTCTTAAGCTGCCATTGATTAAATGTTAACTGATATACTCAGCCCTGGCAATCTTGTTAGAGCCGGAGCAGGCAGGCAGCTCGACAGACAGTTTAGGACCTGCACCCTCCTGATCAATAGCACAGATAAAGATTTCATCCATCAATGAGCTCCCAAAACAAAAGGTACCTGATACCTGATTAGTCCCACAGGGACACACACATATATACACACAGATTTTGAACATGTAAACACAACAATTTCACATGGACTTAAGTGCCCAAAAATACATGTCCTGTAAACTTAGATCAGAACTAAAATGCATCATTTACAAAAAAAAGCGAGGACCTAACTCGCACACAAACGCACATTAATTTATTTTCATTTGTCCAAAGTGATACGTCCAACAGCCCCAGTCAGCAGATGCACACGTGTGCACACGCATGTGCAGTGAAGTCTTTAGATAAGACAGCTCTGACTTTTCTTGGATGAAGGTTAATTATGCTGTGTTAGTCCACTTAGGTGAGTGTATTTGTTTTTCCATAAAGATGTGTGTAGCTCAGACATGTGTTCATCTGTGTGTGTGTGTGTTTGTGTCTCCTCTCAAATGCATGTGCATTTGGATCTCCTGTGCATGCCAAAGGCACCGCAAAGTGGCCGAATCAATGTCTGGGCGACCACCACTGTTAAAATGTATCAATAATGTTCCCCTATCTTCTTTCCAAGCTATTGTCACAGGGCAGTTTAAAAGTCCATGCCGAGCCACAATTAAGACGTAATTATAAATCAATATTTGAATCCATTTGAATATTGATTTTTGCTTTTTTGTCAAATTGTTAACATATTCTACACCCTGTCTTTGCCTTTTTTTTTTTTTTGGTTCAAGCAGAATCAATACTTCCCCTTACAGTTATCCAAGAAATGCCGTGGCATAATAGGGCCCAAATACACTACAGGATGTCTTTATGGGTCTTGATTCCCATGGTGGTTCTAGGTTGAAAAATGTCACAGCTCCTTAAATCCTGATGACTTAAAAAAAAAAGCTAATGATGCTCTGGTAATGAAAAGTGATCTAATTTTAGGAGAGTTTGGGTGGCATTTGTTGTCACAATTCCAAAATTAATTTCCATAAATTTCATGGCTGACATTTTCTGAGATAGGACGCTATAACAGAACACACACCAAAAATGATCTCAATGCAGCTTGGTAGCCGGCATTTCATTTGATTAAATGGTATCTTTCTGTTTTTATTTTCCTGCACAGCCATTTTGAGGGACTGTAAGATTTTCAAGTGGCGTGTCAGGGGCCGGGAGTCTAATGCATGGAAACATGGCGCTTTCTGTTTTCTGACGGCTAGCAGAGATAAGATAGAGATATGGGCCTAGCACTGGCTCAAATCTAAAACAGACCCTGCTTAGGGGGGGCTGGGAGAGTTAAAAAAAAGTGAAGGAAAGAAGAAGGGGAGGAGAGAAGGCAGCAAGAAAAGGGAATATTGTCAATCCTCTAAGTGTTTAGCAGCGTCTCCCTTTCTTTTCTTCTTTCTTTCACTCTTTCTCTCCCCCACTCTCTCTCAGTAATCTGATTTATTTGAAGCATATGTGTGCTGCTCTGTCTTTGTCTGCTTCTATTAGGGCCAGTGGGGGCCCATATGACATTGTTTAGCCAGTAATGAAATGGACATTTTTTGCATGTTTTTGAAAAAGTCATCGGAAAGCCAACTCTCCTCATGTGTAACTGTCTGTGAATACCCTCTCCAGGGCACTCAATACCATCTCCAGGCCTTAGGTCTGAGTTTTTGTGTATGCACGTTGAACACTTTGTATTAAAATTGTTCATGTCTCCGATTTGCAATTTAGTTATTTTGGAGATTCTGAGTAATTGAATGAATCATTTTGGGTCGAAGCCATTTCTTTTTTTCTGCTTCTGTGTATCTATTGGGATGACGGAGAGGTCTTTTTGTCTAACCTAAACACATGATAGGGCTGTGATGCTGCACATATTTCCACTTAGCACATTGTCCTATGGCCTAAGACATGTCACGCATAAGCGGTTAAGCACTAATGGAAGCTATGTGGTGTTTGGGCTCGACTGAATAATCATCAATAAGGAATGTTGTCAATTAAGAGAATTTGAAATGATCAGGATTGTTCACAGCTTGCCCTTTTCATGAATCACATTGTGATCATGTTCTTCACCACCGAGGAGAGCTACAACAATAGTATACATTTTGTCCTATCTATGAATGCCGATCTGTTCTTTTATTTTCCACCCAGGATTACAGTTTTGTTTTTAATGGCTCTGAAAGCAGATGGTTTTTGCTGCTAAATACGGGACAGTGGCCCAATAGGATAAAGATCTGTTTAAGTATTATCCATTTGGCCACTGCCCGTCACAGGCCTATTTTAAGAATAAACACACACCCACGTACACAAACACACAGCCATTCTCTCAAATCATGGCAGCCGTTATATTAGATTCCCTTTTTTCAGGCTTTGTATTAGTTCCCGGAAAATAAATAAACCTTAAATGCTTGACAAGAACCAGGCTGGTCAATTCGAAACTATATCTGCCCTGCTTGCATCTTTGTTTACCGGTGTAGTGATGGATGGAGGAATAGGAGGATAAATGAAGGTGCAGAGGAACAGACAAGATAGGTAAATGGATGGATAGCTGTGTGAAAAGATGGAAAAATAGATGGACAGATAGATAGATGGCTGGATAGATAAATGGATAGATAGATGGACAGATGAATGAGACAGGGAGATCTTGTTGGGCTGATAGACTTGAGCAGGTATGCCGAGAAACAGCTGCTTTCTTCATTAGGTTCATCTATTGATCTCGGACCCTTGTTGTGCATGCACGTACACGCGTCGATGTGTGTGTGCGTGCGTGCACAAGCGTGTGTGTCCGTGTGAGCGTGTGTTTGAGCAAGACGGAGAGAAGAGAAAGACAAGAGCCTCTGTAGATAAGTGCTGGTAATAGAACAGAATGAATTCTTATCACAGAGATGGGAAGGCCATTAACCCTCAGCTCCTAGTTCTCTCTTTCTGCTGCTGTCTGGTCCACCTCACTTTCTCTCTTTCTCTTTCTCCCTTTTTTCCATCTGCTGGTCTGGACTTGACAGGGTCACGTTGCCGAATGTGTGTGATATTTCCACTATGTGTGTGATTCTCAGAGAGTGCCTCAGTGTGTTTTTCAGCTGCTGTTGAGCACACTGCCCCGTCCACCAGATGTTTGTAATCAGGGGCAAGATAAATATTGGACCGCAGAATCATAAGAGACCAGGAAAAAAAAAAAAGAGAGAAAAGAGAAAGACATGGGAGGAGATGAAACAGAGGAGAGGAATCTTCTTTTCAAATTATTCTTAAATCCCACAGTAAGCTTGCCGTGCCGCCTCCTCAATTCACCTACTCAGCCTAAGGTGATTCAAACAGCCGAAATGCAATATGGCTGTTGTGTAAGATGCAGGTGTTTGTGTGGTTGTGTGTGTGCGCATGTGTTGAGGTGTATTGTAGTCGTGCTACCCTATTGTTTAAAGCCAGGTGCTGCTGTTCTTTTCTTATTTCTTTTTTTTTCCCCAACAGTGAACCTTTTGAAGTTTTATTTTTGCCCTATGAAAACCTTTTGTATTTGCCATTAAAGAATCATTAACATCACCGTGCCAACACACACACACACACACACACATAGACACCCCAGTGCCCACAGCACTGAAAATGAAACCCCCTCTCAACACAAAACAACAGTTTCTTTCTGCGCAGCAAGCAAGACACACACGCCTTTAATCTTGGCTATGTTTATTCATATGATTTCCTTTCCCCCCTTTTTATCAAAAGAGTAATAGGTGTTTTGTTAGTCGCCTTCAAGACAACGGTGCGGGCAATTTGAGCAAAGGAAAATACAATGAACGCATCTCAGGAAGTCATAATTGACAACAACAAAGCAAATTTGGAGTTGCTGATACAAGCGTTTTGTTTTTTTCAGAAGATGACAATTTTTTTTAGCTTATTCTGTCGGTTCAAGTTATTGACATTCACACTAGGAGCAAATTAAATATGACAATCCCGTCGACCTGAAAAAATATACTTTTCTTTTTTTTGCTGGTGTAACAAGTTCTTGTGTTTTAAGCAATAAACGATGGGGTGTGGGTGGATTTGAAAGTGCGGATGGAAACACGTGTGTTTGCTTGTGCTCGTGTGTTTACATGTTAGCATGTGGGCTGTGGACTTTAGTGCATGAAATACAGTGAAAGCTGCGTGGGAGTAAATGTGTGTTATGTGCCGAGGGTTTCATTGGTAGAGGCGTGTGTGTGTCACTGTATGCGCATGTGGATGTGTGAGTGAGTTATTCCCAGGCCCTGTGCAGGAGCTGTAGACCCTCTCCTCTGGGTTGATGTTTAGTATTTTAGACATGCTACATTAACAACATCTGGTTAAGATCTAAATGCTTGTTAAACACGCTGAAATTCAGGGGGGAAAGGTACAGGGAGAACGAGGGGAAAGAGGGGGAATAAAGAGGGAGTGTAGGGTAAATAAAGATTTGAGGGTGAGAGAACGAGAAGGAAGGAGATCAGTAAGTCTGTAAGGTTATTACTCTGGCAGTATTACCACTGGCCCTTGACCGTGTGTGTGTGTGTGTGTGCGCGCGCGCTCAAGTGTGTGTGTGCGTGCGTGCGTGCTTGACTGAGTAGGATGGTGTAATGTTTCAAAGCTTTCTCCTTAAAACCTAGAGGCCAAACTAGAGCCACGCGTGCGGCGCAGGAATGTGACATCACAGGGCCCCCGCTGCTTGTACACACACACACACACACACACACGCGTGCACACACACGGTCTCACAGGGGACATGACCAGAGTTGTATGGAGAAATCAGCATCAACATCAGTCCTAACTTGAGGAGACATGGCAGTCAGGGGTGTTGCACACAACATTAGGAGCGTATCACTAGCACAGATACAATGGACACAAAGCAGCTAGCCTGTGTAGCAGGCCTGTGCAGTATGTGTCTCCTTGTTATGGAATTTCTCCTACATTTCACATGACATTTTCTCTGGCAGCAATTACAAGTTCAGTTGCTCTAGTTTCAAGATGTACACGATTTTAAGATAAACAAAATGTTGAGGAAGACAATTTTTCCTTTTGCTCTTTTACCCCCTTTAATGAGCGCTATCCAGGCCCTAAGGAAGTAAATTAGAAGCATCTAGCCCAGCTAATGAATTCAGCCATTTTGGAGCCTCCGCGTCCAGTTTCCTGCCGTGCCGTTGCTCTGCAGTTGTGTGCTGTATGACTGAGTCCTCCAACGGGCACATAATGACCCGGCATGGCGGTTATGGGCCCTTAGGGAGAGACGGGAGGGGGAGTGAGTGGTCTCGGAGCAGGTCATTATACAGCCAGAGGACACACATACACACAAACACTGCACTGACACTTTCAATACATTCTCCACTGCCTCCATCTCCCATATGTCTATTGCTCCACTTTTCTCAGACCAAACATCTCTTTTGTCAACTATTACGCTGTTTCTCTTGTATCTCTTTGAAGGAAGATATTTTGTTTCAAGGGGTTTTTAGGGATCTATTTGTACAAAGGAAAGGAGGAAAAAGTTCAGAACATTTCCTTTTTTTTCAAGCCTCACTGCGAGTTTTGCTATTTTCACTTTTTTTTCTTTAGTTTTATTTGAACTAGACAAGCGTGGATCCTCATGCAGGGGTCTAATGAGTCATAACTACTTCACTTCAGTCATTGAATGTAAAAATAAGAAGTATTTTTTTGCGTGGCCCTGATCAAGAGACAGTTAATTATTCTTCTTCTGTAATGGTTAAATATAGGCTTGTGTCACAGGGTAATCGAACCCAGGGTCTGTGGTTAACTCGAGCCCACTGGTCGCCTTTAATGTTCCGACTGACCCACATCAAAGAGAGTTCCACCAGGCTGCCAAAATCACACACCCTCCACAGCCTGGACCCACTCTCTCTGGGTGTGTGTGTGTGCTGGCGCGGTGAGGCAGAGGAAGGTGACTGCTAAAGTTTTGCTGCGTGCGTCCTCTGGTAGCGATTAAGTTGATGCTTAAGAAACCCGCCCGCAGAACCCCTCCATTTGGTTTCACAGGTACATACGCGCACTGTAACACCCACTTGATCAACGGTACACACCCACACAAACAACGTGGAGCACGCGCACACGCTTTCGTGTACACACACAAATGTGGTGTGTAAGTGTCAGGGTCAGTCAGAGGGCAGACGCTGAGCTGATGTATGGAGAGTGCTTGTCTGGGAATGTCCTCGGTGTGGAAACACATTCCCTGTATGCACACGCTCACACACACACACACACACACACACACCACAGATATAACCGACAAGAAAACGACACGAGTGAAAAAAAAATACTGATGAGGCCCAGATGATCAGCTCTCCACTTCTTTCTTTATCTCTTTCTGCTCCGTTTCCTACCTTCTCTCTGGTTTTTTCTCTCATGCTACAGGTAGACTGCCCCCTAGAGGTTCATTCAAATCGACATTTTTTTTTTCTCTAATTATTTCCTTTGTGATTGACACTGTTCCTGATGGAAAATTCTTAGTCCGTCTGATTTGAAAAGCTATTATCGAAGTACTTATTTTTCAGAAAACATCCTATCAATAGATTTATATGGTAATACGATGACACTGTATGAAGTGAAAAAAGGTATTTATTACGTTTTATATTATATTTTATATTACATGCTGAGCAACAGTGTATTATTTTTCAAGATTATCATACATTTGTTGTCAGCTGCTTATAGTAGTGTTTAATTAAGCAATAATTAAATGGTTGTACAGCAGCAATTAATTTAACTTCTAAACATGCATACACATTCGTGCAGACACACACACACCAAAAAAAATAAATATATATTTATTTATTTTTATTTGTTTTTTTCTTGGCTCCGTCCCAAACATGATATAAACCAGGGATGATGGCATTTCAAACTTTCTAAAAACAGAACAATTAAAGCCAATCACACACTCATACCGAAACCCACGCATGCCGTTTTCTCGTTCATATGAAGTTGAGGTGAATTAAAATCCGAGAAGATGGACACTGCACCAGCAGCAGGGAAAATTGCAATTTCTGCAGCTCGGGCTTTCTCAGCTGACGGGAGATATTTCATCTCCGTTGTCACCGACGTATTAATAAAACATCAGGAGCAAAGTGCAATCCCAGTCTCTTTCACTTTCGCACCTAAACACACGCACACACGCACGCCCACGCATGCACGGGCTGTGCAAAACGTGCAAATCCGCGATATATATATATAACAATACCCCGAAATACAAACACAACAGCAATTTTCTCTCCAATCACATGCCATCATCTGCCATAAAAATTTCATGCTGCATATAAGGTCCGCCTAATGTGTTGCTGCTTAAAGAAATGGCGCCAGTGCTCAGTGTGTGTGTGTCTGCATCTGTGTTCACTCCAAGTGCTACGTGAAAGGGTTAATCGTATCATGTTTCTTTACTTGTGGTTTGCAGCACCCTTCATACAAATGCATACATCATATAAAAAAAAAAAGCCCATGCACACGGACCCATACGATTTTTTTATCCGTAGCCAGAGTGAAGGGTTTGTGATGGAGACCCCCCACCTCATTTAAAGGACATGACATTTTTAACAGTTTTTCAGTGTGTGTGTCATTGAAAATCAGACTGGGTCTGCTCGATGTGATGCCCGTGCGTGAAAGTGTTACACTTTGATTTTGCAATGCTGATCTTGTCCCAGGATGAAGGCAGTATATGCGTGTGTTTGTCTATTTGTGTGTCTGTATGTTAGTGTGTGTGTGTGTGCACATGACTGGTTATCTGGCCTCTCTCAGACTGCTCAAAATTCATTACAAAGTGACATCGGCCCAGCCAGAGACAAATGATGGCTGGATGAAAGAGAGTGCTGGGGCTCGGCTTGGATTAGTGTTAGCTTGTGCTGGCGACACATACACACACACACACACACATATACATTCACGCACACACACTTTAATCCACTGGCAGAACACTGCAGATACACAGAATTATCAAACAAGGGGCTGAACTCTCAGAGATGGGCAGGCTAATCTGCTAATAGTGCAAAGCTGCACGTGTGTGTTAGTCAGTGTATGTGTGTGTTCATACACATTCTTTGTGTTTTTTTGTTTTGTTTTACGAAACAAAAGTATGCCGATACATTGTCTGTTTGCAGTGTACCTTTGAATAAGATCTAAGCAATTAACTTTTTTGTCTGATAATGTTTAATTTCAAAGGCCACAATAAACTTAATTTCCTAATTTGTCAGTGTCAGAAAGGTTCTTGTTTTTTTACATAGTTTGTTGTTTCTGTCCTGGAAGAGTTTAATTGAACTGAAGGGAAGTAAAATTGAACAGATGGGTTGAAAATATTTGCATATTTCTCAAGTCTTCAATCATTTCATATTTTTGTTATCGCTACTCATTCCGAGCCCATCAAATACTGATTTCAGACAACATAAAATGGAAAAAATAAAGCTTTCTGACTCCTAGATTAAAGTGATAATGTTCCATTATGTAATCGTTATTGATTTTAAGCAGTTCTCTCAGAATTATTCATGATAAACAGCTGCTTGGCTATTTGTTTGGCCATTGTTGCAGCAGAGCTGAAGAAGCCTCTGGCTGTTGTTTAGAATGTGAACAACGTTGTCCATTATTCTCACTATTTTTTGCAGCACTCTTCTTTGTGGAATCAGTTCCAGGTTCTCTGGAGTTTGTTCAGTTTCTTGGATGTACAACGTCTGTTGCTTCTGCTCTCTCTACCACAGACTCATAGAATATAGTCAACATCTTAGTGGCAACAGTGAAGCAAATAAGCTTCCTTTAAAGGTACAGGTAGGGCATCCTAAGTAACGCAGTCTTTTTTGTGTTTGCTTTCAGAGGAGACGGCTGAGGACAGTGAGCGACCTCCTCGCTCCTCCTCCCGGCCTGGGCTCAACCTGACTGACCGAGACTTGACGGACAACAGGAGAACTGACCGTAAGATCACACACGGTGTAAACGCACACAGATACAGAACCTCAAAAAGCACAAAATGAATCGCGGCACGCTCACCTATTTTCAAGTTATTGTTTATCTGGTGTCTCTGCCTCAGATAAGACACCGTGTGTAGAAAACATGTGAATTCTGCTTACTAGCCTCAGTGTGACCTGCTTTAATCGTTTCCATCTGAGGAAGAGAGAGGGTCGAGGAGAGGGGGGAAATAAGGAGAGAGAAAAATAGAGAGAAACAGAGGGATAAGTTGAGTGTTGTGGATATTACCAGGCAATGTCCAGGCCCCAGATTATTTTTTAATCAAATCAGTTTGCGTGCTTGTAATTTATAAGCGCCTTGCATTAATCTTTCCTCGTTCTTGTGCCCTCTCCGATGACATATTAATTTTTCATAAGCGCAGGATTAGATGGGGGGCTGTGTATATGTTTTTCTAATATTGCACCGCATCCCTGCAACCCTTAAATTAGTTTTTTTTTCTCCTGAACCCTCCCTGCATTTTTCTTTCTCTCACATTTTTTCCTGGACTCAAGTCATTCCTTAATTGTTGTCCAATCTGTGACCCTATCACAGACATTACTTCGGATTGAAAAATAGCACAAGAAAGGAGGTGGGAAGAAGAAACTTTTATTCATTTGTACAAAATGCAGCATTGCAAGCAGGGAGGGGCAACAATTTGTAACAAAAAAAAAAGGCTGCTTGGTGTTTTTGTTATTTTTGGAGAGGTATTGAGCATATAAAGCGTCTGCTGTGAGGCTGTGGTTGGGATAGCCGTGGCTTTGTTAGATTTGATTTGCCCGAATAAGAATTCATATGGTCCTCTTATGTATGAGATGGAAATCCATGGCCGGGAATGAATATTGCATGGGATCTTGCTACACCTTTCTTTGTTTTCCTTTTTCCATTGCGTTGGGTTCTCATTCTTTCTTGCTTAACTAATGTCCCCTGCTTTTTCTTTCTTACCCCCATCTCCACACAGACACATACACACCTTCTGACTCCCCACCCTCTGCACGCTCTATCCATCTGAAGCTCCCGCCCCAACTCTGCTTCCTAGCATGCCATACCTAGCTTCATAATGTGAGGCTCAATGAGGCAGAAGGAGAGCTGAGTGAGGCTCGGGCCTATTAGTTTAGCTAGTCATCTATCTTTTAGCTCTATCTCTCTGACAGGCCCTTGTGACAGACTGGCGGGGAACCACCATCCATGCATTCACTGCTGCATATTACCGCCAGCATCATTTAACACCGGTGAACACATGTAAAAAGGCAAAGTGACAGAATGTTAAGGTTCCTCCTACTTTACAGCATGCTCTCATGCTGTATATATAAATGCATGCGTATGTGTTGAGTACAGGGAAATCTTGTCATCAATGATTTATAGATTATTTATGTCTAAGAGTTAGGTACTTATTTGCCTAGAAATGCCAAAATATAAAAGTAAAAGTGTTTTTTTTTTAAATAATTTTTCTCAATGGTGGTTTCAGAAAGTCAAATCTTAGAAAGACTTGTTATTATTATGTTTTTCACCATCTTCAAAAAAGCTTTTATATCCTCTATCAGCCCCAAATTTCAGGCAAGCTTAAATTGTTGAGATATGTGTTTACGTGTGTGTGTGTCCTCATGGAGATCTCTGAGGAAGGGATTATGGTGGGACCAAGTGAGCAGTATGTTTGTGCTCTACATCTCTAAGACCAAGATCCCTAAAGCAAAGAGGGACTGATATATAGATGGAGAGGGTAAGAGGTAGATGGGGAAAACGAAATGAGAAATTGAGGGGGAGGGTCCAGCAGAGACAGAAAGAGCTGTTTTTCCTGGATTCATTTACATTGTCTTTTTTAATCCGATGTCACTTTAGATTAATTATAATCCATGTTGCATTTTTCATGCAAATGCCCTTTATGTGGATTACTTCCAGATAGCTTTGTACTGTGTGTGTGGATGGCACATGTCCCAACCATAGCTCAGGGGCCCACTTCTTATAAATAACCATCTAAACAAAGGCCCCGGCATAGAAATGAGCCTGTCGAGCAGCCTGCGGAAATTAGTGATCCCTGCCTTCTTCAAATGAGTAAAGAAATTACTCGCTCTTCCTGTATTCAAACGTTTTGTATTCTTTTTTTTCCTTTTTTGTGTTTGAATTGTGAAGATCAGGGATAAACAAAATGCAATTGTGTGGAAACTAAATGTTTTACTAAATATTTAATATGAGCTTCTTCATATTCATAACATTTTCACTGTTTGGTATGTGCATACATCTTGCAAATTTGGCAAACTTGAGAGCAGTGATGTGTTTTTTTTTCCTCTATGTCTCTTGAAGATGAGATTAAATATATTAAAGATATTAGCATGTTTAATTACAGGCCCGCAGCAGTTCCTTTGTGCGTGTTTGTAATGACAGCTTGTTGAATGTCATAAACGATTCGTCAAATGTGACAAGGCCATCCACATATTTATTACCCATTGGTATATAAGGTGGAGATGGAGGAGAAAGGAATTAAGGAATGGCCGTTAAAAACACAAACTATAAACGACAGCTGCTGTTTAATAGCCTCTTTTTCCTTTTCCTTCTTCTCCATCTGACCACGTCTCAATAGTCGTAGTCTATCTCTTTGTGTACTTCCCTCTCGCTAGATCTGGGCCTGCTGAGTGCTTCAGTGGGAGTTGGAGGTTCAGAGTGTGTTGCTGTAATGTTATCAGGTGACCGGAGGTCAGCCTAATGCGTAACCCCAGAGCAGTAGGCCAGTAAATCATGCTGGTCAGTCCTCCCTGGCCCGCTTTGGCCAGTTCTCCCTCTTAGATTTACTGCTCCGTAACGCTAGCCAGTCTGCCAGGGCTCAGAACGGCTAAATTGAATACTAAATCCAAGCCACCCACCCCCCTCTGTTTTATGTTTGTGGGCTTTTTCCATGTCCGTGATGCTAAAAATCTGAAATGGGATCAAGCGTGGAATCATTTTCCTTGTAATGAAAATAGAGGAAAAAGAAAGAAAAAATATGTCCATAGGTCTAGTTTAATTTTTTTCATCTCAAGATATCATCACAGATAATGATATTTTTCTATGGGAATATTCAGCACAGTTTTAGTTTTTTTAATATTGTTTGACTGGTTTGTTTTGCTAAGAGTTTCCTAATTACAAAATTGCATGTAGGTACAGGCTCCCCCTCTTTTTGAGATACAACAAGGTTAAGTTATGGGCATCTCAGTCCATCTTTAGAATTATTTGTTTTTATTCTCAACATTTTCTTGCCTCTCCGCCTTTTGCTTTGTGCTTTCAATGTCCACTGATGTGTAGAAGTGTGTGTATACGCACCTCCCTAAACACCAATGACAGTTGCAAATAAAGATGGGTGGCATGTGTACCACTCTCTCCCACAGCAATGCAAAAGGGCTTGAGTGTCATAAATCACCTTTTGATTTATCTAATCAAGCAAGGTCCTGCTCCATGCAGACATTTGTCATTGGTAGAAGGTGGGAGGGGGATGGTGGTGCTGGTGGGGCAGTTTCAGGTTTATTCAGCCTTCATTTCTCTGGGAGAAGGGATGGACTGAAGGTGGAAAGGGAGGGGCACAGAAGGAAAAGGAGGCAGGGGGAAAAGGACAATCATTAAATGAGGGGTGCAGACTACAAGACAAAGGAAAATGGGCGGAGAGTCTGCTGCTCCTGTGTTATTCTCAATCATACTCTCAGTATTATGTCTTTTGCATCATCTTGGCTATCTGTGCACCATGGAGGCAGCGATGCAAAAGAAGCCTTAAAACAGGGACAGTTCTGAACAATTCTCTTCGCCTGAGCATGAACTCAGTGCTCAGATTGTGTCTCTGCATGTAGGTGTTTGTTTTAGAGGCGATTATATCCTTGAAAGACACTCTACGAATTCAATGCATTTGCTTGCCTCAGATCAACTTTATTATTCACTGTAAGGATGTCTCATTCAAAGTTTCTAAATAACCGTACAGAGAATTGCTATGTGAACATTCAGTTTTTCTTCAGTTATATAAATGTTGTTGAAAGCACTGGGTGAAAGACGTATCTAAGGCTGAAGGACAGATCTTCATGTTGTGTGCACACATATTACACTAACATACATTTACATTCAACTTGACAGTAATCAATGGTGATGTGTAGGTCCTTTCCCCTGCCACATTGTAAATGTGTTTGCAGGCTCTTGTCTGACAATCGCCCCATCTCCTTTCTCAGGGATGTAATTTAGTTGCAAATTGACTGGAAGACGGAGGAAAAAAAAATTGAAAGTTGAAATTAGAAATGGTTATAATAAATATGGGAGGCGGAATGCGGGCTTTGGAAAGGTCAGGTGATGTGATGGGTGCTTCCAGGCTGAGTCCATCTGACCAATGGAGTGTCAGAGGACTGACATGAGCATATATGCACATATATGTGCACTTAGTGACACACACACACACACACGCACACGCACAGACATGCGAGCCCTGCAGGGGCCATCACAAGCAGTGGAAGACGAGATTACCTCGCTCCTCTGAGCTGCAGAGCAATTCTCGGATGTTCTTGGAAATTCACATTGTGCCCTTGTGTTTTTTTTTTTTTCCCCTCGTTCTCTCTTTCTTCCTTTTATTCCCACCCTCCCTCTCTCTTGTCACTTTCCTTGACAGGCCAATATTTCAGGCACCAGATATAGGGGATTACAAATAAAATAAGTGGAACGCCTACTTAATGCAACAGAATTAAAATGCATGAACGGGCCGGAGGAATTGATATGCGCCCAATTCAAACACGAGCCACAGAATAATATGAAATACAAAATGTTTTTTTTTTCAACCCCCTCTCCATGTATCAGTGCTTTGATTTCCTTTTTTTTCCATTTGTGCATCTAGCGTGAAGCGTTGATTCGCAAGAGTGAGGCTCACATATTGCCTTGAGTGACCAGACGAGGGAGGGGACGCAAAGGGGGGTTGGAGGGGTGATAGCTTAGGGAAAAAGGGAGGAAGACAGCAAGGAAGAGGGAGGTGGAAGGGAGGGAGAGATGCTGTTGCTGTCTTTGTGTTGTGCAGAGTGGGTAAATTGCAGTGGCAGAGTATAGCAGGTCCTGTGCTGCTTGTATCTTAGGATGAGGCTAATGAAAGATTTATCAGTGGCTGCAGCATTTACTAAATACAACCAGAGGCTGATCTCTCCACACTGAGCTCTACTGTTAACGTCTCACACATTCTTACATGCACACATACAAACAGACACACACAAGGAGTTCTTCTATTGTACCACCAGCCGTGACCAAGCCCCGAAAATTTAGTATCTTATACAGACACAGGAGATGTTCAGGCAGTTGGGGAAATGTATATGAACTAATGAAGTGTATAATATTACCATAACATTTAATGTATGTCATGCTGTGATAATGAGCCTGCCTGAGTTTTTCCCATTTTACATGTCCTCAGGGCAAAACCACGTCAGTGTATATAAATGTGAATTATACAGTTCATGCTCGTATCCATTCTATGTTTTCTTGGTCTCAAATAATTTTCTAAATCACCGCTTATGCCCCACTGAATATTAATTTGGTTAACATTTTTTGTGATATTCATTCTATTATTCGGAATTTCATCATCATTTGATCAATTTTTAATCGAAAACTGCCTTGTGGTTTTAGTGTGGAACTTAACATTTTTCACTATGATCTGCTTGATGGGCTTGATTAGCATAAAAAAAAAAAAAAAAAAAAAAAGATTACTAGTGAGAATGACCCAATGCCTCAGTCTTACCTTACCTTACATATTTCTGATCCATAATTACTATTTCATACATTTCAAATTCTTTATATGAGGATCCATCATCGAAAAATTATGCATGATACAATTTCAAGTAGCATATCTAAATATAACATGAGCATTTATACCATTTATTTGAATGCTTTACATTTTCTGTTTCACAGGAATGAATGCCGTATCCAAAGAGGCTGCTGGACAAAATACTATGGTTAAACATTCCCTCCTGCCGGATCGACAAATTGAAAGTCCCCCGAAAAGGCCAAAGTCAGCAGAGGGGAAGACCTCGGCCCATGACCAGGTACAGTTTTATTTTTATCAAAAGAAAAACTGACAGTTGTTATTGTGTGTTTCCCAGCAATTTAAAGATATCTTGCTGTGCTGTCTGAGAAGTGTGTGCAGATAGACTATAATTTTTTGTTTTCTCTTATATATATAAATACAATTTATATGTGTTTGGGTGGAAATCTGGCTTTGTCTTCTTGCTGGAATTGGTCATTGGATGTACAGAGATAAGAGCAATTGAGGCAGGTTCATAAGCACTAATGAAATCTAACCTTCACTGTCACTGTGGGATGAGCTAATGGGAAGATACTTAACTGTAAGAAGCCGAAATGCAAAGCCAAGCATTTAGTAGTTGCTGGCGCCAGCTTTCATTTAAAGGGTTAAATGCATCCCACCATTCCCTCCCTGACAGAGCTTTTTAGCATCAAGCACAATGGGCTAGCCTTTGTGATCTTAAGTGGAATACCAGCACTAGCCTAAGGCCTCCCTCCTTGCTTCTTTTCCCCTTTTTGCATCTCTTTAAATTATATGTGTTTTTAAATTAGATTATGAAGTATTAGCTCGTCTGGTTCTGGGCCCTGCATAGACGAAGGACGTATTCATTTCGGAAATGGATTCTATTAAAACAGGTGGTAGGGAGGCAGCTATGCTTGGAGTACTCCCTGTAATGAGGGCAAGACATAGCTTGAGAGAGCACACACCTTTGTCATTTGTAATCTCCTGATTAGAAATTCTGGCCAATCATGTTTTCTACTAATAAAATTGCATGAGTTGAAAGACTTAAGTGAATTACATGCAACATGGTTGGCCTCAAAACTGACCTGGGGACATGAATAAGCAGGTGTTAAAAAAATATGAATTTGACTTGCAGATATCGGGTAAAGTTAGCCCAGCTTGTGGTTAATGTGCACCTTGATAAAATTGTAATTTTTTAATTTATTTGAATTCCTGCCGGACCACATACTTAAAGAATTCATTCTTGATTTTTCAGGTTCAGCAATGTCCATATTGCAACTACAGTAGTAAAGATGCCAACCGTATGCAGCTCCATGTGATGTCCCAGCATTCCATGCAGCCAGTGATCCGCTGTCCTCTATGCCAGGATGTTCTAAGCAACAAGATCCACTTGCAGCTGCATCTCACTCACCTTCACAGTGTGGCTCCGGACTGTGTGGAAAAGCTGATTATGACGGTATGTAGAAATCAAAATATTGATTATGATTATCTTAGTATTTGCATGTCAGGGAAAAAAAGGCTTTACAAATACGAAAAACCTTTTCTTTTATTTGTCGTAACATTTTGTCAGATTTTCAAA
This sequence comes from Menidia menidia, assembly GCA_907169785.1. Taxonomy (NCBI): domain Eukaryota; kingdom Metazoa; phylum Chordata; class Actinopteri; order Atheriniformes; family Atherinopsidae; genus Menidia; species Menidia menidia. Next base: position 8,753,715 of record CAJRST010006668.1, read on the forward strand.
ATCCTTTCTTATTGTCTTCTGTTAAGTTTAAGGCAAGGTCCCTTTAAAATATACCCCTCTGCATTTATTCTTTTCCCCTTGAAACAGTACCATGTGTTTATAATCATGTGTCATTATTTCAAATTATTCCTCTAATTGACATATATATATATATGTGTGTCTGTGTGTGTAAATAGGTTGTTGGACCTGATGCACCCACACCAAATAATGTCATGCATCCTCAAACTGGTCAAGACAAAAGCCTGTCTTTGATGGATTCCTCTAATACTCTCACTGATGGGTCAGGAAATTCTCAAGGTGAGCTGAAAATAGAACTGAAATAATTTTCCCTGATATAATTATAACTGAAAATTTTTATGTTGATATATATATATATATATATAACCTATGATTAATTTTTTCTATTTCCTACATCTAGGAAACATCTTAAAGGATGAGTTGACCAATCAAGATAAGAATGAAATGGACCTGCAGAGTGAGGAGCTAAAGCCTCCAAAGGAGGCCTCAGAGGCCCCAGACTGGAAGAGAACCACAGGGTTAGGACATGATAGCAAGTCCCCTGATAATCTTCAAGACCACCTGAGTGAGCTTCAAAGACTCCAACAGCAACAGCAGCAGCTCTCAGTGTCTGATCGGCATGTCTACAAATACCGTTGCAACCACTGCAGCCTGGCCTTTAAGACGATGCAAAAGCTCCAGATACATTCTCAGTACCATGCCATCAGAGCAGCCACTATGTGCAGCCTTTGTCAGCGCAGCTTCAGGACTTTCCTGGCCCTCAGGAAGCATTTGGAGAATGGACACCCAGAACTTAGCGAGGCTGAGGTGCAGCAGCTCATAGGGAATCTGCCACTGAATGGCGATATCACTGAGAGCGAAGCCAGGGCCTTGGAGGAAGCTCAGGCCTTTGATCATGACTTGGACAAAGATGATGAAATGGACCAGGAAGAAAAACCCAGTCCAACAGGAAGTGACAGCAGCTCTCTGCTAGATGAAATGGGAGCAGAACCAAAAAGGACCCTACCATTTAGGAAAGGGCCCAACTTTACAATGGAGAAATTTTTGGACCCTTCTCGACCTTACAAGTGCACAGTGTGTAAGGAGTCCTTCACCCAGAAGAACATCCTTTTGGTCCACTATAATTCAGTTTCCCACCTGCATAAATTGAAGAAGGTCCTTCAAGAAGCATCAAGCCCAGTTCCCCAAGAGACGACCAACAACATTGACAACAAACCCTTCAAATGCAACATATGCAATGTTGCGTACAGCCAAAGCTCGACACTTGAAATTCACATGAGGTCAGTACTCCACCAGACCAAAGCCAGAACAGCCAAAACTGACTTGAGCAGCAGCAGTGGGATCACTGGCAGCAGTGGTCCGGCCCCTGCAAAAAGTCCAGGCCCAAGTGCACAAGGGAACAATAACAATATAGATGCTGCTAGAAGTGGCACACCCTCTTCAAACAAGGAAAACACTGTGGAACCCAAAGAACCCAACAACAGCAGTAACGCAAAACAAACAGCAACTACTGACCATCTTTCAGCACAGGCAAGTAGCCATCAGTCAGCACAGTCCTCAGCCCAGCTGCAGCTGCAGCTTCAGCACGAACTCCAGCAACAGGCTGCCTTCTTCCAGCCTCAGTTCCTAAATCCAGCCTTTTTTCCGCATTTCCCAATGACCCCAGAAGCACTGCTGCAGTTTCAACAGCCACAGTTCCTCTTCCCCTTCTACATTCCAGGAACAGAGTTTAACTTAAGCCCAGAGCTTGCGCTGCACTCAGCAGCAGCTTTTGGAATGCCTGGCCTTACAGGATCATTTCTAGAAGACCTGAAACAGCAGATGCAGCAGCAACACCAGTTACAACAGGCTCAGGCCCAGCAACAAGCTCAGCAACAACAGCAACAGGCTTCCCAGTCACAGATTCAACAACAGAAAAACCAGCAACTGCAGAACCACAAACCCAAAATGGAGTCAAACACTCTGTTGATTTCAGAAATACAGATGTCAAGGGAGGCAGAGGACCACCTAGAAAAACAAGAAAACCGAGCAAAGATGGAAAATGCTGGAGATTCAATGAATGATGGAGGAAAAGAGGGCAAAGACCATAAAAAGTCAACATTTCCAGAGCCTTTGATTCCACCACCCCGTATTGTGTCAGGAGCGAGGGGTAATGCAGCCAAAGCTTTGTTAGAGAATTTTGGTTTTGAGCTGGTCATTCAGTACAATGAAAACAGACAAAAAAACCAAAAGAAAAACAAAGATGGAGTTGAACAAATGGAGGTGAATACTGATAAGCTTGAGTGTGGGATGTGTGGCAAGTTATTTTCCAATATGCTTATCCTTAAAAGTCACCAGGAACATGTGCACAGTCAGTTTTTTCCATATGTGGAGCTGGAAAAGTTTGCCCAACAGTACAGAGAGGCCTACGACAAACTGTATCCAATAAATCCAGCTTCACCTGAGACTCCTCCACCACCGCCGCCTCCGCCTCCACCGCCACCTCCTACTGCTCCAGCCCCAGTGACGACTCCACAGCCCGCTTCTGCATCAATGACCAAGCCCCAGACCCCAGTACCTTCACCAGTTAATGTTTCCCATCCATCCACACACCAATCCTCACATCAGACACAGCAACCCCAGCCACCACCCCCTCCACCACCACCGACTGCACCACCTGCACCACCCCAAGTGCAACTTCCCGTTCCTTTAGATCTGCCCCTTTTTCCACCTCTAATGATGCAGTCTGTCCAGCACCCGGGCCTGCCACCCCAGCTGGCTCTACAACTGCCCACAATGGACTCTCTGTCAACAGACCTTACACAGCTCTGTCAGCAGCAGTTGGGTCTTGACCCAAACTTCCTCCGACAGTCTCAGTTTAAGCGACCACGCACTCGTATCACTGATGATCAACTTAAGATTCTGCGTGCAAACTTTGACATTAACAATTCGCCCAATGAGGAGCAAATTCAGGAGATGTCCGAGAAGTCTGGCCTGCCCCAAAAGGTCATAAAGCACTGGTTCCGTAACACCTTATTTAAAGAGAGGCAACGGAGTAAAGATTCACCTTACAATTTTAACATCCCTCCTATTACTACATTAGAGGACATTCGAATGGAGCCCCAGCTCAGTGCACACGAGTACTACCGAACCGAGTCAGGTATGAACAAGAGGTCCTCGCGGACCAGATTCACTGATTACCAATTAAGGGTGCTTCAAGATTTCTTTGACACTAATGCCTACCCAAAAGATGATGAGATTGAGCAACTCTCCACTGTACTCAACCTACCAACGCGAGTTATTGTGGTGTGGTTCCAGAATGCCCGCCAAAAAGCTCGTAAGAGCTATGAGAACCAGGCTGATTCAAAAGACAGTGAGAAAAAGGAGCTAACTAATGAGCGATATATTAGAACAAGCAACATGCAGTACCAGTGTAAAAAGTGTAGTATTGTGTTTCCACGCATCTTTGACCTTATCACTCACCAGAAAAAGCTGTGTTACAAAGATGAAGATGAAGAAGTTAATGACGACAACCCCAGTGATGAATACACGGATACCTATGACCAGGGTCTCTTCAGGACTAGCCAGGGACCTTTGGAGCCATCCAAACAATCCCAAACAGGAACAGCCACCAGTTCTGGTTCAAGTTCCCCTGTGATGGCTTCTCCTCGTGCCACCATGGGAAAAACCTCCCCCAAGCCAGACATGGCCACTGAAACAGAAATTAAACAAGCTGAAACTGCCCCATCACCAGTGATCAAGTCTCTCCCAGAGCCAAGACCATCTAAGGCTTGTACACCTCAGCCACCTCCTCAAAAAGCTCCTCAGCCACAATTGTCAAGACCCCACTCCCAGCCTCAGGCAGCTGCGGTGCCTTCCAGTCCACTCTCAATGGCCCTGTCTTCCCTTACAAACAGTCTCCCCCACCAGATGCTTCAGTACCAGTGTGACCAGTGTAAGATTGCATTCCCAACTGTGGAGCTATGGCAGGAGCACCAGCACATGCATTTTTTGGCAGCCCAGAATCAATTTCTTCATTCTCAATTCCTTGAGCGACCCATTGATATGCCCTATATGATATTTGACCCCAACAACCCTCTAATGGCCAGCCAGCTGTTATCTGGAGGGCTTTCCCAAATCCCCTCCCAGAGTAGCTCCAGTATGGGGTCTACAGCAGGGTCTGGGTCAATGAAGAGAAAACTGGATGACAAAGAGGAAAATACTAATGACAAAGATGGTGGAAACAGTAGTGAAGAGCAACACCGAGATAAGCGTTTAAGAACCACTATCACTCCAGAACAATTGGAGATTCTTTATGACAAATACCTGCTAGACTCTAATCCAACAAGGAAGATGCTTGACCACATTGCAAGAGAGGTTGGTTTGAAAAAGAGAGTTGTACAGGTCTGGTTCCAAAACACTCGTGCAAGAGAGAGAAAGGGACAGTTTAGGGCTATAGGGCCCTCCCAGTCTCACAAAAAATGTCCCTTTTGCAGAGCACTGTTTAAAGCTAAATCTGCTCTAGATAGCCACATACGATCAAGGCACTGGCATGAGGCTAAGCAGGCAGGTTTTAGCCTGCCACCAAGCCCCATGATGAATCAAGACAATGAAAGAGGTGAAAGCCCAAATAAGTATAATTTCTTTGACTACTCCCAGCTGCCTACCAAGACTGAGCCAAATGAGTATGAGCTGCCAGCTGCATCCTCAACTCCAGTCAAACCATCTGAGGCGCAGGTAAAAAACTTCTTAAGCCCTTCATCCTTAAAAGCTGAAAACTGTGATGAAACTGAAGGGCCTACTAATAATTCAGCAGAACCATCATCCTATGATCTCACTAAGATGGATTTTGATGAAACATCGTCAATTAACACAGCCATTAGTGATGCTACAACTGGAGATGAGTGTAACAACAATGAGGTCGAGAGCCTGACTGCCAATGGAGGGGACAAGCTTACTGACAACAAAAGTGGCATAATGCCACATTCTGATGGCAGCAATGAAAGGTTCCAATTCAGCATGGTGAGCCCGTCCCTCAGCTTTTCTGGAAAAGACTGTGACTCTTATTTTAGCTCCAGAGATGATGACATGGATGAAAACAATGACCAAAGTGAATCATCAAGCCTAGCTGATCCCAGTTCCCCAAGTCCCTTCGGGACTGGTATATCCTTCAGCAAGTCTGGGAAGATCAGTAATTCTGGGGATAGGCCCGGTCACAAGCGATTCAGGACACAGATGAGTAACCTGCAACTGAAAGTTCTCAAAGCCTGTTTTAGTGACTATCGCACTCCGACAATGCAAGAGTGTGAGATGCTGGGCAATGAGATTGGACTTCCAAAGCGTGTTGTCCAGGTGTGGTTCCAGAATGCCCGTGCTAAAGAAAAGAAATTCAAGATTAACATTGGAAAGCCATTCATGATAAGTCAAGGCTCACCAGAGGGACCCAGGCCTGAGTGTACGCTGTGCGGTGTAAAGTACACTGCCCGGATGTCTGTCAGAGACCACATCTTTTCTAAGCAGCACATCACCAAAGTGCAAGAAACCCTGGGGAACCAGGTAGATAGAGAAAAGGACTACCTAGCACCAACCACTGTCCGTCAGCTGATGGCCCAGCAAGAGCTGGATCGTATGAAGAAAGCTGGTGAGGGACTCAGCCTGCCTGGCCAGCAGCAACAGACTTCAGTGGAAAACAATAATGCACTTCATGGCCTCAGCCTACCCTCAGGCTACCCAGGGTTATCTGGCCTTCCACCAGTGTTACTTCCTGGGGTCAACGGGCCATCATCACTTCCTGTTTTCCCACCCAACACACCTGGTGAGTTAGTATGACAAAAGGTGAAAAAGAATTAAACTGACTAGAAGCTTTATGAACTGAGCTTTATCATGCACTATTTTATTCTACTATACTACTGGTTATTCTGTATCACAGTGGTGTTTGTCAAAAATCTTATTTTTTAAAGCTATTTTAAAAATCAAAAATGGGGGGGGAATACGTGCATGAATAATGTCACCATCGAAGTTGAACTGCTAAGTACAAATTTAGAGAATTTTTTTACAATAAATGTATCTATATGATGTTTTTTGTTTGTCTTTGTTTTCTCCCTATTGTAGGTTTGGTATATTTATATTGTATTATACTGGGAAATTATCATAAAGCGCATGTGACAGTTTTGATCCATAACAAAATCTTAAGAGAGATAAAGACTCAGCCAGTGACAAATTGATAATCTTTATATCATACGAACAAATTTCCATCATGATTTGGAGTTGAATATTTAAATATTGAATATTTCCATATTTATATACCACTGTATTTCAGCTTTAGCGTCTCCCGGTGCTGGCATGCTTGGGTTTCCTACACCAGCCACCCCCTCTCCTGCCATGTCTCTCAGCACTACCCCAACCAAGACTCTTCTGCAGACTCCTCCTCCACCTCCTCCTCCTCCTCCTCCTCCTGTTCCCTCCACACCTTTGGCAGCAGTAAACCATACAGAGCAGCAAGGCAAAGACTCAGAGAGAGACAACAGCAAGAAACCAGGGGACAAGCCACCTCAAATTAAGGTGAAGGACAGAGAGAATGAGTGCAGCTCACGCCCAGACACCCCCAGCATGGCCAAAAAAAGGGAGAAACCGTGTCCAGCTCCAGGGAAACCAGGAAGTGAGTCTCCGCTAGATGCCACACAGCTTCAAGCACTTCAGAATGCTCTTGCTGCAGGTGATCCCAGCTCTTTATTTGGGGGGCAGTTCCTGCCCTACTTTCTTCCTGGATTCCCCAACTGTTTCTCGCCCCAGCTTCCTAGAGGGGTCCAGACCGGGGGCTATTTTCCACCACTGTGTGGGATGGAGAGCCTGTTTCCATATGGCCCAGCAGCAGTACCACAAGCTGCCATGGCAGCTGGTCTCTCCCCGACTGCTCTCCTGCAGCAGTACCAGCAGTACCAGCAGTCCCTGCAGGATTCACTGCAGAAGCAACAGCAGCAGCAGCAGAAACAACTCGAACAGCACCAGAAACAGCAGCAGCAGCAGCAGCAACAGAAACCAACCCCCGCGAAGACACCTCAGAGCGTACAGAGCACCGCGACTAACTCCTTCAAACCAAAAGAAGCTATAGATGCTAAGGATGACAACAAAAAAGGCTCTTCAACAGAAAGCACAAAAGAAGAACCGAAAACCAATACTAAAAGTATAGCGGATTTTCCTGATGCGTTTATCGTACCGTCCGTCAAGCATGAATTTATATGCAGGAAGTGCCAGATGGTTTTTGCTGACGAAGATTCAGTGGTACGTCATCAGAAGTCCTTCTGTTACTTCGGGCATCCTTTTACCGACCCGCAAGAGACAGTGCTTCGAAAGGCAGTGAGCAACTACACTTGTGTTGCCTGCAATGTGGTTGTTAACGGGAATGAAGCACTTGGCCAACATCTTCAGTCGAGCTTGCACAAAGAGAAAACAATCAAACAAGCAATGAGAAATGCCAAAGAGCATACTAGATTATTACCTCACTCTGTCTGCTCCCCTACTCCTAACACCACATCTACCTCGCAGTCTGCAGCTTCTTCTAATAACACCTTTCCTCATCTCTCTCGCTTGTCCATGAAGTCCTGGCCAAATGTCCTGTTCCAGGCCGCCACAGCCCGGAAAGCTGCTTCCTCCTCCCCGTCTGCCTCTCCCCCTCCCCCCCTCTCCTCACCTTCAACGGTTACCTCAACTTCCTGCAGCACCTCAGGGGTTCCAACCTCACTACCCACCGAGAGTTGTTCAGACGAGTCTGACAATGAGCTAAGCCAGAAGCTGGAAGACTTAGATAATGCGTTGGAAGTCAAGGCTAAGCCGGCCTCTGGCCTAGACGCGAGCTTCAGTAGTATCAGAATGGATATGTTCAGTGTGTAGGAGTGACAAAAGGATCCCTTGCTTAAAGAAAAAAATAAGACTTTTTAAACTGCAGTTCCAAAGTTTCTCTTAACCCAAAAAAATTACAGTACCAAATGATTGACTCAGGATTGTTTTTCCCATATTGATATGCTGGCAAGATATTGATTGATTTTTGTTATGGACAGAACTGTTGCAGATGCTTGACTGAGCTTATATTGTATACAAAAACATGGAGTAGGAAAAAATCCCACAGGCTCCCTTGGGGAGCTTGTTTCAAGCCAAAAACTCTCACGATAGCAAATTGCACCTCAGCTGGATTGTTTTCCAAATGCTAGCATGTACTGTATGGGATGACGATCCAGAACCCTCAAAGAGAATCTCTCTTAGTTTAGATAGGTGTAATTCAGTAGCTTTAAATTCTCAGGTCAGAACATAACATTTCTCATTTGTTAAAGCAGCAACAAGCCTGGGTACACTTGGCTTATAACCAAAACATGTCAAGCTTTATCGGACGCATTTCCTTGATGTGTATAGAGTACCAAGAGACAATATTACTGTTACAATGGACAATGTGCATATCCTTTTAGTTTTGCCCTACAAAGACAGTATGGTTTTGCCACTGAGGGAATTTAGAATGGTGAAGTAAATGTGTATGATGCCCCTGTGTTTGCCAGTTTGTATTACAACAAGCTGTATCTATTTCCCACCCCCTTTTTTTCTTGTAGTATATACTAATCTGTGCCAACTCTTATCTTCTCACTTTTACCTCTGCTCCCACCCTTTTCTGAAGAGGTAATAACTCTAGTTTTGATAGACTCTCGGATTATGTGAATATAACATTTTTCATTTGTGAATTGCTGTACTGTTACGGTACCTGCTTGTGTCTGGACTATAGTGCACTTACTTTGTTTTAATTTGTCTTTTTTTTTTTTGAGTAGGCCATTTGTTAATTTAATAGAAATTTTTGTTTGTATGTATGTATGTGTTTTAATTATTATTTGTGTCTATTGCAGCAGCATAATGGTCCTTATTTGTTACAGGATTGATGCCTAACAATCTAGAGACCTATTTAACAATTGGTGCGTCAAAGAAAGCAGTACTGTATACTTGAAACTGTTAAGGTACAAGTTGGTCACAATTTAGAAAAAAAAAAGGTATGATAATTTACTATACGTTTGCAAATATGCTGCTTTAAGAGGGGGACAACAGCATTTGTGTTGTATATTAAAAACATTTTCATGTATGTGTAGGATTTAAAACAGTGTTATACCTATACACAGCCATTTAGTGCATAGGTTAACGTTCTCCCATCAATCTACTGGGCACTTCTTATGATCTACAGTTAAAATCCATTTCTCGGTTTTTCATTTTTGTGATTTCAACATTGCAAGTATTACCTTACAACATTTGCTGCTACTGTGTCATTTTAATTTGCTTTCCATAAAATCTCTCAACATTCAACCAGACAAAATCCTGATCCATTACTTGCTTTGCTTAGCTAGTTTTGTTTTTTTTAACCTTTTTCCCCCTTTGCTGTGGAACTAAGAATGTGAAAGCTGTCAAAGGGTGTTCAATTTTTTACGAATCACTTTCTAGTTTGATAACCAGTGTGATTCATTCCAAAGTAACAGAAGGCTATTTGTATGAAAGAAAAAGGCTTGTGAACAAAGAAAGCTAAGCTGTTGTACATATTCGTAGTTGGCTGTGCATGGTACAAATTTATTAATATGAAGAAATGCAAAAATGTATTGCTTTTGGTATTTCCTATTCTGAAATGAGCAAGTAGCATGTAATGCAACTGTTTGACAGGTTAAATCAAATCATGCTTAGTTATTGTTTCAAACAATGAAATCAAGTTACATTTCCTCTTATGTTTTATTGTTGTAAAGATGTTTTTTTCAAAGTTTTAAAGCAAAATGTCAGTTTTTTTTTTATTTTCTGTGTGAGCTTTTTAAATGTCATTTGGATTTTTAGTATTTTACATTTACTTTATTCCTGAAGACACTTTTCGATTGTGTTTCATAAGAGACATCCTGGCCTCCCAAGGTGCAATTCTGCCATTGTACAAACATAAGCGACTGTCCTGATTCCAAAGGCTTTCACAACTCTGGCTTTTTGCCTTTCCCCACTTTGTGGCTCAGCATTAAAAGACTGAACTGTCAGCTAGCATCATGAGCTAAGATGCTAGCATCAGACAGGACGCTTTCCACACCAAGGACTGGTAAAAGCTAACAAACCAACAAAAAGGATGGTCCAACAATATAACTGTACATAGATATTGCAACTGCACAGCAGCCAAAAAGAAAAAAAAGAACTTTTTAAAAAAAATGGATGGATTGTGTCATGTTTATGGGGACAGCCTTCAAAAGGCTGAAATTGGAATTGTTCTTCTGGATGTCAAAGGGATTTTCATGGCGCAATCATATCCTACACAATATGTACTCTACAACATCTGGGTTACATAGGAAATGCACCCTGAGGTTTTAATAAGAAGAAGCCCCTATGGCTAAAACTTTAAATAAACTAAACCAAAAATGTTATTGATGTTTTATATATAGAGAGTAGTCGCATTAGTTTTTGTTACTGTACTGTTTGAGGTCTCAACTGTACCGTATCACGGTAATAACATGGTTTTGAAACCTTCTTTTTTTAATTTTGTCACAGACCTGTTGTCATAGTTGAAATGACGTTTATTGTAGATGGTATTTGAACAACTTCTGGAAATAGTTCATCAAGTATGTTTGTTGCTCATTGTTGTGATACATTAAAAACTGTATCTGCAAACCAGTTTGGTCTGTGAAATACTGTTTGATTCATTCCCTCTTACATAGGTTTGTGTTTCAAATGCCCAATAGCCATTTCACAGCTTTCTCAAAATTTCAATGAAGAAATTGCATTTGTAGCTGGTTAGATCGAATGCTAAAAACATAAAGCAATGCTGCTGTTTGGCTTTTTAACAGCAATTCTGATGATCCTCACGTCCAAAAAAATGTTCCGTAGCTCCCTTTTGAAATTCCACATGTCTATTGTGATGGCATTGTGGTTCAAGAAGACATAATTTTAACATTGGGAGGGTAATTTTCAAAGTGGGGATGTAATTACCATACTGCAATTAACAATGTTGGGCATGCCACTGACATTTCTGGCACAGCTCTTAATGAATTCTATGAGGTTTTAGGCTGAAAGGTATAACATCCTGCGGTAGGTTTTTGATACATTTCTCACAATATTTTCAAATAAGTGTCTTTTGGCCAGATGTTTGTTTCTGCCACCACTGTCATTTCAGATAGTGACACACCAGAAATTCAAGCCACATAATGGGTGATGTCCATCTCTATGCTACCAAGGTATTCTGATTCTAACCAGATGCAAAGAATTATGTTTGGAAGTAAGTGCAAATGTTAATCTGATCAGGTACAGCTCACAGCATTGAGAAAAAGTTGGTATGATAAATTACAGCCATAAATAAGCAGATGGACAGCCTCATTAGAAAGAGAAGACGGTTTCTATCCTCTTAAAATTGATTAAAAAACATTGTTTCAGTCTTCGTTTTTTTACCCCAGATCTGACAGATAGATGTATAGATAAATGTAAAAGACATGTTTTACAGCCCATTTATGTGCTGCTTTTAAAATTCTATTACGAGCCAAAATGGATGCTAGTGTCAGACAAAAGGGTGACATTTAAGATGTGAGGTCAACAGAGGCTGTCCCATTAAAAATTGCTCCTCAGAAACACCCTAACACAATATATCACACCCTGCCAGCCAGACATGTCCGCCACCGGTGTCAGGGTCACGTCGAAAGCAGACGTTCACAAGTTGTTAAATCCACCTAATGAAATTTCACAAGGGCAACAAAAATAAAGGGGAATCTTCTCCTTCCCGATCGGTTCGCGGCCATATATATAGTTTGACTTCGCACACTGTATGTGAAGCAGTGAAACAGCCGCCGACATGTAAAAGCCACAAATAGTTTCTTTTTTTTTTTTTTTTGCTCCCCCACTTCTGAATTCACCCTTCACCCTTGACGAATGTGCTCAGCTCACAGGGTGCAACTGTTCTGCTGAATGGTCCTTTCCTGTTGCTCACCCTGAAAATGCAGCCAGTTGCCAGGTTAACCCTCCCCCAACCCCACCGTATTATGGGATTGAATTGCGATTGACCTTTTTGGAGAACAATGGCTGAAGGCCTTTCATTTTTCTGGCCTTCTCAGTGCCTACAAGAAGGGCCTCTTAACACTGTATTTTCGATGACAGGACAATCTGCGCAGCAATTGCATGTGTGACTTTCTATGTTCAGGAGTGCATTATTGCTCATTTTAAGGCCAATGAAAACATGAATCCATCAAACGCAATTGTGATACAACTTTATTTTAGGGCCACCCAGTTTAACTGGCATAATGCACTTTTCTAAAAAAAAAAAAAAAGAGAGGCAAACTCTTTGCTAAAGAGGCCATGGCAGTGAGTGGTCTTGCCCTGAATACACGATAAAAGGTTTACTGTAAATTCTAAATGGTGTTTTCTGCAACCCATACATCACTTATGACCATTAGGTTCCACCCTCACTGCTCGGTGCACCCTCCCAGCCAAGGCTTTCCAGATGATACAGTACAGAGGATGCAGTGGAGGCAGATCTGGCTTTGAATAGCCTGCAGCCAATGGATTTTCTCTGGATAATACAATGTTTGGGACGGAGAGGCAGGGATTAGTCCAGACGGATACATCCACCACCCCCCACATGCCCAATCTAATTAGACTGGAATCAGTTTAAGATGAAAGCAAGCCCTAGCATCACCGCACTAAATACTGGAATTAGTATTCCCCGCATGGGAATTTAATGATGGAGACTGAAAATCCAATCACATTCACTCCCAGTTTAGCCCCTCATGCATTGGGTCTGGACAATGACGAAACGAAAGAACAACAACAATGATTTGTCTGTCAATAGATATTGATCAACATCACATCTGAGGCCACTTGCGTATTGGCGTAACTATGTTGTCATCAGTTAACAAGGATAAACAGCTTATAGTCAGATATTTAGACAGTCTCTTTTTGATGTGCACCTTTGTGACATTCTGGCTCTTCAAGGCATCATTAAAGAACTGAACAGAGAAAAATGAGGAAGACCTCATATATAGTCTTTTTCCCCCCCTATAATTCCTATTATTATTTCATGTGTCCCAGTATAAGTGTTGACATATTGATAACTGAACATTTAATTGTGATATGATCCTGCAAAAACACCTAATTGAAAAAAATATTCCATCTTTTGATAGTCACGATTGTGGCATAGCAGTTCCATTTTTAATAATAATTATAGTCCAAGCCATCATCAGGCAGTTTGTAGTTCCCTAATTTTTCCAACCTTGTGCCCATATTTGATCAAACAAAGAAAAAAATACGCATGGAAATATTCTCTTGACTCTTATCTCGCCCTTATTATTGTTATTTTCCAACCTAAGTATGTGCAGCCTTCCAAACTCTATTTTAAAACCGGTAAAATGCGAGCCATATTTCAGCTTCAGGTAGGTGATTAACAGCATAGACTGAAAATAACTCCTGCACCTGGGTTCCATCCACCCCACAGTAGCTCCTACACCTGTGATCCATCCACCGAAGTATTACACCTGAGAAATCAGGGAGCCATTGTCCCCCGTGCACAAATACTCAACACGATATCTTATTATTTATTGCTGGCTGTATTCTGGTGGATGCACAAAAAGGGAGCCTGTTTTTTTTTTTTTTTCTTGCAAACAGGTGTAATGTAACTTCTCAACTTCTCTCCTATAAACCTGCATAACTTTATGTTTTGCCCACAGAAATATTTCATTGCTCTTCTTTCTATGTTGATGAATTTGGGAGTTTTGTTTTAGTTGACACTACTGCGTAACTGTGGAAGAAAACCTCCCAACATTGACCGCATTTTCTTAGGTTTTAGCCGGGTGTCAACAAGAGTCACGCACAAAGTAGCATATGAAAAAAGCAATCTAATCTTTTCTATTTCTATATCTTTCCTTTGGCCTTCCTGCCTTTAGTGTTTACAGTTGCAATACCTCATTTTTGAGGTACAAAAGGAAAGGGAGTAGGTGAGGAAAATGGAGGGGGCAGGAGTACACCTGCCTTATTATTGCCTTGTGGATGAAGGATACAATCACTGTTGGCATTTCTGCCAGACACACAGCCAACTAACACATATTTTAGGGAGAAAGAGGGGGATGTGTGAGAGAATAATGGAGGTTGGCCCAAGAGAATAAAGAAAACACACCTACAGACAGGCCAACAGGTTGACAGAGAGTAAGTGTCAGGGACAGGAAAGGGGGGTGGGGGAGGGAGAAAAAAAAAGAAAGTAGATTCAGACAACAAAATGAGCAAGTGACAGAAGTAAAGTGAAAGCAGGAAAAGCAAAGGAGGGGCAGACTGAGAGAAATCAAACACGGGCTCGATGCAACTGAGGTGCGTCTGCAAATGAGCGCGTTATGGTCGCCCGCTGGGACTTCCCCGGCAGATTCGTGCTGTTTCCCAATCTGTTCTGAGGAGCAGCACAGCCCCACATGGGAGCGCGTGCAGGCGTCGAGACGGGATTGCTTAAGACAGATGAAACGAGGTGTTTTTTGATGCCATCTCGAGCGGACAAAAGTCTGATTTCCTGTTTTGCCTGTTACTCAAAGAGCGCGGTGTAGTTTGCTGAGCGGTTCAAGGCTTTTTTCTTTGTTGTCGGGGCTGTAAATAACTAAACACATGAGAGGTGAGGCCGTGGAGGGAGTTGGATCCACATGACGAACAAAAAAATATGACACATTTCCCTTTGCTCGCCGTTTACAATGCTTAGGACCCGCGACAAACAAGTGGAGTCTCAGTCATTTTCCTTCGGAGTGAAATCAAACCCGCCATGTTAACATTTTTGGCACGCGCTCCCTCAACTCTGCACAGTCACAGTTTTCGCCACATTCACTGGACCCCTGAAACAAGGCCAGGGCGGCCATGGCTCCGTAATATCGTTTTACATTTTAAAGGCTGCTGAGCTGCCGTTCTGAGGTTTAACTAGACACGCTGAGCCGATTGGGAAATAAGGGGCAATGAAGGAGGACCTCAAGGGGCGGTGGGGATACATCTTAGTTTTTGTTCATCTGCACAAACAAATCCCCCTCACAAACTGAAATCATGTAATATGCAGCGGTGAAGAAACGGGACCTAAATGTAAAGTGACACTATGCAGTCCCCGGGTCAGTCACCGGCCCGTTGGACTGACCACCAGGACCCCGAGTCTCACAGAGCAAATTCTGCAACAGCCAAATAACTGCACCTTTTTATTTATAGATTGACAACTGAACATATAAGGAAATGCGCTTACACCAAATTGGCTCAGATGCGGGGCATTATTAAGGCCCTCTTTGTATATCAACTCAGCTTCCTGGCAGGAACATTTGTAACAAAAAGCTTTTTTAATGTTTAAATGAAATTTTTAATGAGACGCTGTGTTGCTTTTCCTTTTCGAGTCTTTAAGAGCTCTCTAAATCATTAAAACTTGCTCTTTCTTTGATTTCAAGGTCATTTGAAGAAATAAGGCAGCCTTAAGTGGCCCTCGGACCAAAAGTGGCCTATATGCCAAAGACCGCAAATGAATGTAGCCTAATGCTTTTTAATTTGCATTCATCTTTAAAAACATAGAGAAGCCATCTCTAAGTTATAATAGGCTGAGATGGCAGTTGGAGGCCCTCTAGTCATTAGTGGCAGTGCGGCTCCCCTAAAATGAAGGCCTTTCTCATCTTGTTTCAACTTAGGCCCATTATTGCGAAGATGCATTAGCCTGTTGTCCGTTTCTTGTTTGCCAGCGTACAATACTTCAGTCTGACTACGTCTCGTGTACCCGTAGTATTCGTACAGACTCACCTCCCCATCAATCCTGAGAGCCTGAACACATGCAACACCGCTTTTTCTGGAAGCACATGCACGAAAACAAAAGAAGCCAGACGCGGGGACCTTAGGAGGAGATGACATGTATTGTTTGTTTAATCACGTGTTATGAGAGGGCTCTCTGTAATTATGTTGTCATCTGCTTGCATCACCGACACAAAAAATGGGACGCAGCAACGTGCCCTGCTCCTTTTCTCATAACTCCGCGCTTCAAGATTTAATGGTTAAAAGCAAAAAAAAAAAAAAATTATGAAAATATGTGTCCTCTGCTTTTTTTGTCTTTTGTTGACTTCCTGATTTTTCCTGTTGTCGCACAAGTGTTTGGAGGGTTAGACTGCCGTTCCCTGTTTGGAGCAGTGGTGTGTGTGTCCTGTGTCAGCTCGTGGAGCAGATGGGGCTTGAGGACCAGATGAGTCTTTTTTTTTTTTTACAGTCTGCATTGAATTGATGAGATGGCAAATAACACTATGTTCTATTAAACACAGCAAGGTGGGTCTTTTCTCATTTCGTCTTTTCCCCACCACCTCCTTTCCTCTCAATTTTGTACGTCTGTCACTCGTCTTTCCATTTCCCTGCTATTTCTTTTCCTTTTTTATCTCCCTCTTTTCTGTGTGTGTCTTCACTTTCCCCCCCCCCTCTCCTTTCCTCTCTCTCTCTCTCTCTTCGACGGTATGTGGTGTGTGTGTGTGAGAAAAAACTGAACATCTCCAATGAAATTGGTTTTCCGTGGAGAAACTGATGGATCACTCTGTGTTCCTGACGGGAGTATAGGGGATTGTTTATGCCGTACAGACAAATACATGTATACACACACACACACGTATACACACACACGTATACACATATGCAAGGGTGAGAGGACAAGGGGATTGTTTATGCTGAGGCAGAATGAATTTTTATGAGCTGCAGATTGCTGTTTATAGGAAAAATACACTTTTAAGCTGCAAGAGATGTAATCTAGATTGTAGCATGACCAACAATGAATTATGGGTTTGGAGGCAACAGCTGCAGCAGCCTTCCTTTCACCCTCCATTTCCTCAGCATACACAAAAACACTGAAATGCACAAAGACAGAGATTAGTGGCAAAATGTTCCTGCTTTTGAAAAACAAATGGCTTCATATGGCCGGCATATCCACCTCATCTTTTACACACACACACACACACACCCACAAACACATGCAGACAGACGGATCAGAAGCACCAGCCATCAAATATCTTGGAATGTGAGTGACAAGCAGCTAATCTGCAGTGTGACACACATTTACAGAGTAAAGGGATGAAAAAAACAAAATAAAAAAAAAAAAAACAACAGAAAAACACATGGAAAGTGTGAGATGTTTTAGTTCCTTAAAAAAAAGAAGAGTCAGACAAAAAATCAAGTCTACCACACGTTCATGCCTTTCATAGTTGCACAGCTTCAACCGTATGAGCATGTGCATGACTGCACTTAAATGGAGGCAAAATCACAAAAAAACCCACAAAGAATTTTTCTAAATTATCATTCTGAATGAGGGAAAAAAAAAGCTTTTGTTGTACTTAAAACACTTTCACATTATGGATCATGTCTGAAGTCAAACCAAAATCAGAGTGACCGAAATGCAGAAATCCTAAACACAACTTCTTACTCACTCATCCGTTCTTATTGTGTGTAGGAAAAAGGCTTTTTTTTCAAAAGATTAAATCAAACTCTTTCCTTTAGTCTTTCTTTTTTTTTTCTGGCCTGACTTTTTATCAGACCAAAGAGATGGAGCAAATATATTCCACCCATATGTATGTATGAATGAATGAATATGATTACCAGCTTGTGGGCCCTCTCAAGGACAGAGAGCCGTGCTCTTTCTGTGACAGCTGTTTGTGTGTGTGCACTTTTGTGTTTGTTGGAATCCCCTGAAAAACAGTGTTTTTTACCTCTGTCCGGGTCTCATGTCTGTGTGTATAACTACACCTTTAATTGAGAATGACGGTGCACCTTTAATTTGTAAAATCAGGTGTCTCTGTGTGAGTTGAGGACACTTGCAATCTGGGCTGCATTTGTAGTTTTACAACAATCTACTTCCTCTCGCCGTGTGAACACTAGCACGCCATTTTTTTTTTTCTCAGTCACATTCAAATGCAGCCGTTTGCAGGTGATGGACCCGGCAAACGGCGTCCTGTGACTGCGTCCCCTCTGTCTTTCTGTGGGAGGTTGGCTCCCCAGAATTACCAACCCGAGCGGGGAGCGGGAGAGGAGGCGCTCCATTAAAATGCAAAATCAGTACTGTGGTGCAGTGCGGCGCCTTGCACCCTCAGTTTTCCCTCTAAGGCGGCCATCTTATGATGGAACGAGTATGTGTTTGATGGTGTGTGAACGTGTGCGCGGGGAGGCCTGGGTGTGCGCACGCATCTATATGTCTGCGTGTTTGATAGAGTGTAGGAGCGAGCTGCGGCGGGGAACGGTGAGATGGCATAAGCGGGTTTGTGTGCGTGTGTGTGTGTATAAGTGTGTGCGGCCGGGGTGATAAATCAGAGCTAGGTAAAGGCTTTTTAATGCAGCGGACCCCTCTCCCAGCCTCCATCCTCTGTCAGGGCTCAGTAAAAGATGAGAGCCCCCTGGGGAACGGCACTAGCCGGCAGCATCGCAGGGCCCCGCCGCGGGTCACACACACCGCCATCCAGATACTCACACACACAGCCA
Organism: Menidia menidia; assembly: GCA_907169785.1. Taxonomy (NCBI): domain Eukaryota; kingdom Metazoa; phylum Chordata; class Actinopteri; order Atheriniformes; family Atherinopsidae; genus Menidia; species Menidia menidia. The sequence goes on from CAJRST010006668.1 coordinate 8,772,177, forward strand.
CCGACCGGGCCTTGTGAATGAGTGAATACATGAATAACTGAATCTACTGAATGCATGAATATATAAATAAAATCTTCCATACGAGCCACGTTTATTGATGAACACCCCACAAATAAATGTGTGTTTTTTTCCCCCAATGATTTCTAAATGAATTCCTAAATGATTTATAGCCGTTGATATTGCGTTTAGACCCGAGAAAAACATTTTCGCACAAAATAGAATGAATATTTGCTTCATTTTTTGCCCGTGCTCCTAGGGTCAAACAGAGTCTTTGTCGATGATATGCCTCGAGTTTTGAAGCGGCCCCAAGTTTCAGTGGGCCGGATATGAAAAATATGTGGAATTTGCCAACATCTGACAATACTTAGCCGGCAATATATCTCCTGTCTGATAAAAAATGTGTTCTGAATTGCAGATATGCTCATTTTTTTTTCCTGGCATACCTTTTTAATTTGACTTTAAGGGAAAACACGCCATGCTTTAAGATAGAGAAGGAGAGATATGACTGCCGCGTGTAGTGTGTAGGCCTTTGTGGATGGGGTAGCAAGGACTCCAGCTGCTTGGCTCAGAAGACATGTACAAATAATACATGATGAAAATAGAGTATGGAAATGGCAGCGAGCTGATACTTTAATACAAATATGAGATAATCTTGTGCACAGGTTTATGCTGTTTTTGTTTGGTTATTTCAGAGTGTAGTTATACTTCCCACGGAGGCCTAGACTGCAAATCTTATTCTTGGAAAAATCAATTTTCATGAAAAAAAAAGACCTTGATTCAGAGGAAATGAGTGAGATGCCTTTAAACAACATCCAACTAATTTTAATTAATTCTAGGGGTGTTAAATGAATGGGGATATGTAGCTGCCAATGTCCCTTTTGGAACAATGCTCTGAATTAGGTTTCACACACAACACATTTAACCCTATAATGCCAAATGTATCATATTTGATACATACGGTTTCTGAGATGTTTTGCGTCTGACTACTTTAATTTAATGGTAAAAACTTTGCTCAAAATCCTATTGTACACCATCAGATATACCTGATAACAGGGCGCAGAAGACTACACAAAAAATAATCTTGACTTATCGCATAGTAATAAATTATTAATATTGAAAATGTATTTCTGTTTTTCCTTTTTACATATTTTGTTAAAAGGCCACATAAGGAATTCAAACAAAAAAAAAGTCATTTTCTGTTTTGTTTTGTTCTTGGATCAGGCTTTAAAGGGTTAAAGAAAGTGCCCTGCATGAATAGCATACGATGGATGGTGATGACCACAAACATTTTTTAAGTAATAAACAAACAAGACTTAGAGAACATCACACTTCTTACTCGCCTCATGGAGGCAGCACACCTGTGAGCTTATCTACGCTCATTGGTGTGCGTGCCCGTGTGTTTCAGAGCGTCTTTTGGACTGAGCAGGTTAATGCCAGCTGACACAGGCGGATCACCGATCACCTGCAGGAGTCGAGACTTTCAGCGCAACCTTCACGCACACAGGTAACCATGGCAACCACACAAAAAATATGATATTTCCTCCTTCTCCTGCAGGCCGGAGATTCCAGGATGCTGAAATGCACAAATATATTGTCATTAACTGTCTGCCTCGTATATAACAGGGTTATACTTTTCCTGCCCGCTGTTGTCATTTTTCAGCGTTGCCTACTTTTCCCCAACAGAAACTCCACACAATCTACATGCTATCTGTTCTCATCCGAGTGAGCATCCCCTACTGAAATCCCTTCCTTTCATGGCCACTATTTTGTTACATAGTTTCTGCATATTTCCTTTTTCAGCTTGGCTCAGAGATTTGAAACACTTGAGTCTTTCATCAAACCGAAGTAATGCTGGTCAAATTGGCAGAACATTATCAAATATTAATGACACTTTACACGTGTTCCTGCTTGTATTTGGTTGCCTGTGAGTATTAGAAGCCTGGTAGTAGCTTTGATTGACAGATGATGGGGAATAAAGCTCTGTTCTTTGCCACTCTCCTATCTAGTTATTGCAACTTTCCGTTGTTTGCACAGTGATCTGAATGCTTTTTGGCTCTCTAAAAACACAGGCATGAAAATGTATCTCATCTGTACACACGTTTGTTGTTACAAAAAAAAGGTAAAAGTTAAAGAAACAGTTATGGTTTGAGTATGTCGCACATCTCAAGACAGGAATGATCTTAGGTTAGGATCGAAGTTAGGATGATTCTTAAAACCTGTAAAAATCCTAGTGAAAAGCCTACTTTGCTCAGTATGCGCCAGAGCACTGGAGCCAAGTGCATGCCTTCTCTTTTAAATGACTCAGAAATAGGCACATTGTGTCCTGAACCACATTCCTGAACAAGCAAAGGTTCAATCACATTTGCAGAAGTTATCAAAAAACTTTCAAAGAGCTCAGCTGGCGCTTTAAGCCACAGGAAATTCACTGGGCCATCTGGAGGGATGTGCGCAGATTATTGCTCATTTAGTCCGTCCTAGACATCAGTAGGAAGTGGACTGAGATGGCTGAAAACATGCCCGTGCGCACACACACGCACGCAAACACAAACAAAGCTGAACTTGGCATTCCAAAGGCTACCGCCGGCGGTCATAACACACCTGTGTATGATCCGCACGATGCCCTGTCCTCCTATCCCCTCACAGCTCCCGTTTTCGCTCCTCCAGTCAGAGAACGGCGTGTTTTCCATCTCCCTGGTCTTAAGTTGAGGTTGGGAGGATATGAAATATTAAATATGTCAAGAATGTTATTTATTTGCCTTTTCCAAATAACTCCAAATCGATTTAAAAGAATGCAATTCAATTTAAAGTCAGCTAACTTTTCGACTAATATAATTAGAAAGGGACATGTTTGTACCAAGTGGAATTGTGAGATATGCAACAAATGTAGTTTCGGTTTCCAAAGAGAGCTTTAAATTGGATGAATGCAAATAAATGCATATTTGGTTTGTCACAGAATATTACTTCTTATTCTTGACTGAATGGATATATGCTTTCGGCCATATTTGGCTCTGAAATGGAGAAGGAGGATACAGATTTTTTTTAAATGACAGGGAAGCACAACCTTGATTGACTCATGTCATGAGAAACAACATTCTTCAGAGCATTTTTGTGATCTTGCGTCTGCTCAGCCAGACGGCAGATATTGAGGTGAACAGATATAAATACAATTTAAAAATCCCAAATTATCCTGGGTGTTAAGAACAAGAGTGGAAAGACCAAAATGTGCGAATTCCCAAAACAGCGTTGCTCCATCTCTGTTTGAAATGCAACCGGACAAAAACCTCAACACTATGATAAAAGCCCAGGAAATTACTTCCTTATTTTAGGTGTGATTGATTGTCCCCCTGACCTGTTAGACTGAAGAGGTGGTTAAGAAGAAAAGGCAGACTGAGATAATTGGGCCCGGTGGTATCCAAAGCCCGGCAGGTGTTGAAAGAAGTCTAATAGTACACGTACCTGCAGCGGCAGCAACCCTGAACTTCGACACACCTCGGATTTTACTACCTTCGAGGAATTCTGGTGTTTTTTATGTTTGGCATTCCTTTTATTGAATAGATGAAATATGAGATGCTTGTAACTCCCCCCTGATGTATTGGACATGCCACAAGAAAAAAAAGATATACAGGTGTCAGAAAATCCTCTCAAGTGTCAACAAATAAATGGAACATTTTTGTTTCATGTTTTCCTGGCATGAAAATAATGCAATTTACTCTTTGAAAGCACTGTTGGTTGTTGGAAATGTCTCCACAATACGAGGAGGCGGCGTGCGATTCCCTCTCTTGATCAGAGTAGGCAAAAGCTCACACCATCAGCGGAGGGATCAGAAATGGAATTCTGTTGAAGTGAAAAAGCGCAGATGTTTTTACTCTTTAATTTCATTAGTGAATCACAGGGCTCTCTGTGTCCTTCTAGACATTTCAAATGAAGAGGTAAAAGCCAGGCATGAGCTTTAATGATAACATTCTTCTTAGAGAAAAATACGCATGCACCATCCTTATATTATCTGCAAGCCAAGGGCTCTGTTCCAATTAAAGAATACCACGGATGGACCATTCAACAAGCATGCACACAAACGAACCTACAATAGGTACAGTAAAGTACCCGGTATTACAGAGCCCAGAGAAGAGCTTTTTACTTTAAAAACTATTTAATCAGGAAAATCAACGCCTTACATCAAAGAAATGGAGATGAGGGACAGGCGGATAAAGAGGCTCATCAAAGAAGGAGATCTAGTTAGGGATTCAACGCCCTAATTCCCTTTCTCTTAAAACCATCGTCAGAGGGGGCACAGGGCCAATTTGCTTCCTAAATGGCTGCGTGTGAATGTGCAGATTGCCTTGCATAGCCGCTGGGAATGTGGGCTTCTCCCTCTTTTTCTTCTCCACACGGAGCCTGTGAATTAGAAAAGATCCAAAGACAGATAGGCTTAACTGAGCCCTAGCTACCTTCCTTAAGTCCAGAGCCCTGTTCCAACTTCCAACTAATTCAATCCATGGCCTAACTCAATTAATAGACTTTAATGCAATGTTTCTTCTTTATCTCCTCTCTTTCCTGGGGATTGGGGACTTCAATTAGAGTTGCAGAGTAATATCAGCAAAAAGGTTTGGATTGTAAGTCTTTCTGAATGTTAAGACAATGACATGTCCCGGCGGCATTAAGGTTGATCATATATGCATCCTTAATCTCGAACATCTCCTTAATCTCACTTTCTGGGACTTGCTTCACATTAATGTAATGTAGTGCATAAAATATTGACAACCAGTCTATCCTGTCTCTGGCTTTATATGCATTAGTGTTGGATTCATTAGTCAAAATGTCCTTGATGTGCAGGAGGACCTCCAAGTTTCAAGCCATGAGTCCCATGTTTTTTTACATAATGTCAAACCAATCATCATCTAGGATTATTAGACCCACCGCCAGGTGTGCGCTTTCATTTTCTCAGTAATTCCATGGGTGCTTTAAACCATACAATTGATTCATTTTGGCCTCGCATCACCACAAAGGACATATACCACAGGGACTTGCCGAAATTCTAGGACAAATAGTAAGTAACATTAATTATTTAAGACCGGCTCTGCTGGTACACCCACCCAATGTTCTTCGGGGCTCTCATGTGTCTCACGAGGACAGATATCTCTAGCTTTGTGCTCTCCACCCAGCAAAAACATTAACCCCATCATAGTGCAAATGTGTGATGTCTGTCTGTGCTGGTAGATCTGAGACCAGCCTCCTCGCAATAGGCTCTCTATCACGCCCTGCAGTTCTGATTGATCGTCTTGGCAATCAGCAATTAAGTGCGAGTGATCACAGAAAGAGAAGCGGGTAGTGCACCCCCCCCCCCCCCCCTCCCCTCCCCTATTCCCAACCCCGTATCCCACTTCTCTTGTCAGCCCAGGAAAGGCTTCACTCAGCTGGGGTGAGTTTGGCCTGGGGCTGGGCTCACTGGTGGAGGTTAACTCCAGCATAAATAAGCATCTTTGGACTCATTACAGGGATTAGAGAGTAATTCGCCTGCAAGGAAGGAGACGACTGCCAGGGTTTTGGTACAGTTTACTACAGTCTTATAGGGGCGAGGGCCCTTGAGATTACAGAGGGAGAGAGATGGAAAGGCAGCAAAAGAGAAAAAGACCAAGGGAAAAGAGAGGATGGCTGTCAAGTGAGTGTATGTGAATCAATCCAAGCCCCCGGCTGCCCCCTTGATCTTGAGCATGTTGGGGTGCTGTGAAAACGGATAATGGGAGTTAGAACGACCAAGCCTGTCTAGAGAGAAGTGTGCTGATTGTTATAACTTTCCCTCATCTCTCTCTCTCCTCCACTTAACTAAATAAACACCCAAGAGGTAGCACTCTATCAATTTTAATGATGTTGAAATACAATTTAGGCACAAAATACACAACAAATGCTAATTTGGCCATGATGAGAGGCATCAGAAATTCCTCCCATTATTTATTCAGCTGACTTTCTGCATTTTTCATCAGAACAAATATTCCCATTTCAACAAACACACACACACACATACACATACACGCACACCATCACAGAGCCAATTTGAAGCATAAATCAACAAATTCACTCATCAAATATATGCTTTGCGTGGTTCTCTGTAGTCTGTCCAGTGCACCAAAGACAAATAGTTATATCCAAAGTCCAGCCCGAGAAAAAGGGTACAGAAGACAGTCAATATACGCACACATGCATTAAACATAGCATGTGCACAGACAAGTCATAATTAAGAAAAATTCGGTCATAAAAACATGACTATTAAGTCTTTAATTTAAAAGAAAAAGGCAAGGAAATGGTTGAACCAAATTACTGGATATGTATTCACATACTAACATCATATGTTTCTGCATGTGCCCATTTACAGAGCAGAAAACTTCAGGAAGACTTTGGGAGGATCCTACATATCCTAAATGAGGATGTACTCATCACCTGCCAACCACCAGTGTGTCCATTTCAAAAGGCGCTATCTCACTCGCTTCTGCGCCACATTTAGGGCATGTGAGGTAAGATTCTGCGATGCTGTGGCTTTTGATGCAATAATAGCAGAAAACATGCCGGCAGCCCACTGTGTGGGGCATGGTGGGCCACTCTCCACATAGCCCGCACTCTTTCCACACTTCCTGCGCCTCGCTTTTGCTTCTTTCACCAGAACTTTTCTCCCCGAACACAAAGGACGACACGGCTGCCTTCAGTTTCCTGGTGTTGATCAGAGGCAGCAGGAAGATGAGGAACTCGGCAAAGCCGTGCCAGAGCAGCTCCCGGTTCATGTACTGGTAACTTACGTCCCTGACTACATTGGGTTTGCTAAAAACCGCCTGAGCTCCTGTGATTCTTTCGGCGAGGGCGGGGTAACGGCCACGCCTTAGAAAAACCAGGAAGTTGACCAGACTCGCCAACTTTGCAATTCCAGAAACGACGGTCAGAGAACTGTGGAGAGTTTTTCGGAGAAAACCGCAATCTCCCTCGGCGTGGGACCCTCTTGAACTCAGACCAAAGCATGGCAGCAGGAGGTGGGAGCGCTCTTGGAGCCACCGGGGACCAACGGTGAGCAGGGCCAGACACACTTTCTGCCTGGGGGAGAGTGGCCGGTAGCGGGGGGACGAGTCAGACGCGGCGTGGTAGCGCAGGCTCAGGATGGACTGGCCTACCGTGGCGCTGTGAGAGTACAGGGTGAATCGCCACAGCAGCAGGTGAAGCAGGGCCCTCAGCTCGGGCTCCACGGGGGTGAGCAGGCCGGGCCGGAAGTTCTGGAAGCACCGGGAGAACTGGGTCCACAGGAGTTGCTCTAGGGCGGAGTCCAGCTCGAGAGCGTCCAGCTGGCTGATGCGCAACACGGGGGTCGGGGGCTCAGCATCAAGATCTGAACCATAACTTCCGACTTCCCCTTTTTGGTAGCTCTCAGTTTCTTGACCCGCTGGAAGAAAAGAAATACGAAAGAATAGGTACATTTTAGTCATGGCTTTCAGGACATTTTTCTAGTACGTGCATCATAAGCACAGACTAAGTCAGAGTCATTGCTTCTGTTTAATTTGGAAAAACTATTTCTCAAAATTACTACACTGTTTAGACTAACTCTAATAATGACAAAGCATCCTTTTAAATGGATGAACTAAAATGTGTGTTTCAGTCATGAACAAACCATACACAAAGGCAACACTAATAAAGCACAGCTCCGCCGTCAGGAGAAATGAGGCCCTGGAGGTGAAGCCCATCCTTTTAGGAAGGTTATTTTTCTTTATACATTGGAGCGGAAATCACTTTTCACATGTAAAACCCGTCCTTAATGCAAGCTTTGAGCTGTGCCATGCAGAGGAGCAGGGGGTCTCAGACTCCTTCCCTCGCCGCATAAACACACACGCACACACACATGCACATTAGGCGAGGCCCAGGGGCTCTTGGTGCCTGCTCCCTCTGGAGATAGGGGTGTGTGTACAAATCACATCACCAGGGATTAGGCTAACAGCACAGTCTCTGCTACACCGTAAACATCTGCCAAATGTGGAACTATTTTTTTTTCCCCCACTAGGTTTCGACTCCATATGGGATTTCGCCATTGTGACGTCCGGGCCATTTTGTGCCGCATACGTTTCTGAACTGCTCACAGTTTTCCAGTTTTTTTATCTGCCCTTTCCTTAACTGAAATGCTTAAGAAGTGGAAGACTAACTAACTCGGAGAGAGACAGACCAAGAAGGCCATAGATAGTGGGAGAGAGGGACAGAGAGGCCCTTTTTTTTGACAGTCGCTTTTGTGTCTCGCTGAACGGGATTTGTCACGAGGCTTTAAAAGAGATTTCAGCCGGGTAAATATGGCAGTTTTGACAGAACGAGTGAGACAGAGAGAGAGTGAGTGAGTGAGTTGATGGTCACTTTAGACGTTTTTTGAGGAGGTGAAAGAGGAAAAAAAAAAATCTGAAAAGCAGCAGAAGTGGCTTGGTTTCATTGTGCTTCACGGCACCATCTGTGTACTTAAAACGTTTAACTAGAGCCGGGATTCATCATCCAAATAAGAATTAGCAAATGAATGAAAAAGAGTAAATTCACGCTGAAGTGAGCAGGTATGACAAATTCATTGAACTGCATTTGAAATGCTGCCATGTTTAATGACATGAACCTCGACTGTGACGGGAGGGGAGTTTGGATTTAAAAAAAAAAAAAAAGGAGGTGGCATGAATGCGTATGCCAACCAATAAACAGGCTTTGATTGTTTAGCTTAATCTCAAAGTTTTTTTTTTCTCCCTTGATGGGAGGAAATGTGGAGATTATCTGCCTGTGTGTGTATGTGTGTGACTATGAATGTATGTTAAGGACAGCCTCGATCTTTGCAGAGCTCTAATGCGGCGCTAAGTTAATCTATCAGTCCATAGAAGCGCACACACACACACAGACACACAGACACACAGACACTCTGACAAGCACACACACTGCCAGGTGGTGGAAATCCCCGTCACAGCAGCAGCCCTCTCGGGAGAGTAAACCCAGCCGGGTCCAATACTCTTTTCAAAGCCTTTTATCGAGCAGTTTACAAGTTATGAATGAATATGTTTTATTTGGGGAAACACGGTATTGACAACCACCTATCAATAGTAATGTGACTATTGTCAAGGGTCTGTCAATATTAATGTAATTATGATGTAGAGGGATCAGAGGGATGCTGGAGTCGAGGGCCAAGTAACATCTCCTGCCCACTGCCATATCAATAGCTGGGATTGCTATTGACAGCCTCCCTTCAGACTTGCAGTACTTGCCAAATATATAACAAGCAGACACTCAAGTCAATGCGGGTCTGCCTATAAAAATTAAGCATTTGAATTTACATGGCTTTTATCGTGGACAGCTGGAAATCCATGGTCCTTATGTAATAGTCAAAAGTCGCAGTCGATGCCCGTGTTTACACAGCAATGACGGGGTGCGTGTTTGAGGACAGACAGTGTGGAATTTTCACACCATGGAGTATATAAAGATCCAAAGCGGGGAAAACCCTTCTTTGAGGAATCCATACGGATAGACCTAAAGTGACTTAGCAATTCTTTTGTGGGTCAGCAAACCCAAGTGACTGGGAGAGAAGAAAGAAAAGATTTTTTGGGGAGTTGGCGGCTGACAACCAACAGAGTTAGATAGCAAGAACGAAGGCATCACAGAAAAAAGAAAAAAAACAGCAAAAAATTAGTAAAACACAATTAAATAGAACAAAATAAATCAACTGAAAATTCTTAGGTTGTGCCATTCAAACCAAAGCAGTTAAACTACTTTGACAACATATCCTTGGCAATATTAAAGGGTATTTTGATTCAGGTCAGATGAATTTCTTTCTTTCTTCCTCTCCTAGCTTGTGCATATTGTTCAGACAAAGATAGCACATTGACTCAAGGCTGACTGCCATAGCTTACAGACAAACACAACAATATCCAATCTAACAGGGAACACACTGTAACATTGCTTCAAGGCAAAAGGGGCCAGGACCGGGGAGATGAAGGAGAAACGAGGAAAGAAAAGCAATGCGGAGGTTCAGCCTGAAGCCTCTCAGCCACAAAAGGTCTTGTGAGAGGCAGACATCGGGGGTGTGATGACAGCCACGCCACAGATGGACAGACAGGCGCGTCATGAAACGGGCAACTGGGAGCTCTGAGCCATTGCCCGCTGATACACCGAGGCAGGGAACTGGGTGTAAAAGATAAGTAAGGTGAGAAAATAAGGGAGGGGAGAAACAGATAAAGCTCAAACCTCTCCCTGGGAGCTGACCTTGATAGTGACGGTCACAACAAAGGAGGAGGGAGCATTCCTAAAAACACATGGCTGGGCTTTAGCGAGGTGCGGGTGCCCTGGGAATAGCCTATAGACGGAGGAATACCGCGCTTTCTTCTTGACCTTGGCTTTGGTGTCTGGGGGAAGGATGAGGGTGTTTAGGCCAGGGGACTAAAGACTGGGGGATGCTGGGAGGATGGAGATTCTCTTGGGGACTGTGTTTTGTTTTTTTTTTCTTTGGAGGTGAAATGCAAGGAAGCTGCTATCATTCCATTCTGGTTGGGAACACTGGGGTCAGAAGTCTCCATTTGACTCCTTCCGTGTTGTGGAACTGCAATTCCTTAACACGGGGCAGCGGCTGATGGTATAATGTACTGGCTGAAAGAATGAACCCATGTTCATTTGGCTTTCTATGATGCTCGAGGAGAAAAAGAAAAAAGGTTATGTGTTGGCAAAGCATGCTGGATTACAACTTTTACAACATTTCTTCATTCATTCATGTAAATTCATTTGTGTAAAAGCCCAGCTGGATAAAAACCTATATCTCTGGCCACTTCAATCTTTTTTTTTTCCCTTTCATTCCTTCATTTCATTGCCTTTCTTTCGCCAGGAAGGAGTGAGGAGCCATTAACCAAGGCTTGCTAATGTCCTCGCTATGAAAACAGATGAGAATGTCAGGTTTAGAACTTTTAAGAGAGTGATGTCATACATAGACCACAGGCATTATGGGGACACTAAGATTACCCAGGCGGTAACCAGACTAATTGTTATGAGTCTATTTCATGAAAAATGAATGTGTGCAGATGCACAGAGGGGTCTTCGGGCTGTGTGCGCATCACACACTAATGCTTTATCAAGGCTCCCCTCTTTCTCTAATCACCCAAGACTCCTCTGAGCTGTGGGGTGAGAGCCAAGTTAATGCCTGGACGCGCACACACACGCACCAAACACATCAGTTAGAACAGCACAGCTGACACACAAAAATGTGCTCCGCTTAATCTGGTTTGCTCGGAAGGTGAATTATTTAAGAGAATTAATTGATTTCATGAGTACAAAGGTTGAGTATGCTAAGGCTGTGCGAGTAATAAGAACAAGGGTTTGCAAAAAAACAACTTAAAAGGTCATGAAACATTTAGAGGGCAGAACGGCACAATAAATGTGGAAGGAAAAAAGCAGAACAGCTAATAAATGAGAGAACTGAATTAGTGTCTTTCTTAGGAGCCAATGAGAAAGAAACTCTGCAAATGAAATGGGTTATCCGGTGAAATATGTGATCAGTGTATTTCTTCACCTCTCTCTATAGATAAAAAGCGGGTTGAGAATGAATGGAAAAAATTTTTGTCTGAGTTTTAAAAATCTTTCCAATGATTTACATGTGTGCGCAGCAGAAAACTCTGGGGGGACGCTTCTTTGTCTCCAACTAGAATTCTGTGAGAATGTAAAGGCTTCAGAGGATTGAGACACAACAGTTTGCAAGTCAAACTTACAGTGTAGACATGACTTCTAAAGGTTTTTTCAATTCATCCCAAAGTAGATGTTTGATTCCTCGATTTTATAAAAAAATATGATAATGTGCTTTTATGAACTGCACATTTTAAACTGATTTCTGAGTTTAACCATGTTACGAAGCAAACGTAATGAAAGGTAGAATATGCTGTATTGTGAGTCTGACACATTCACTTCATGTATGCTAACCTGTCAAATATTAAGTTCAAAATTGTTTTGTAATGACAATGCACTTAATAACGACTTTAAATCCAGTTAAATGAATAAACAGCAATTCAGTTATTCCTTCCTTAGGGTTTGCTTTGAAAAAAAGAGCCTGAAACCTGAATATAGAGGCCCACAAAAAAATAAAAAAATAAAAATACTGACCTTCTGAAGAAAATGAAAGAAAGGCAACTATGTATTAAAATTCTTCCATAGTGTAAATTAACACAGCTCTCATGTTTATCAAAATACACATTTCTTAAATCATCATCATTCATGATGCTTTAAATTATTAAGTGTTCAAAGTTTGAAAGAATAACGTACATGAGTGACAAGCAGTCACAACTAGTAATAGGTTTAAGCCTCAGAAAGAAGAGGCTTCCTCTATTTAGTTTTTTTTTATACTTTACAATCAATTTTGCTCAACTATATCTATATAACTATATCTATAAATAAATATCACAAGAAATGTAAAAATGTTCAATCTGTATTGGTATTCTTGAGTGCACCAAAGGCAAAAGTATTTCCAAAATACTCTTGTTGCCTTTGTCATTTGCCCCCATTTAAAAAACTATACTAAAATGACCCCTTGACTCCAGATAGAAACCATAACCCGATTTAAGGAGTCACTCCTTTAGAAAGCACACTCGTGGAGCTCAGAGTTCAGATCCAGAGGTGCATGGAGGATTCCAATACTTGTCATTCAGTCATCTACACCACGATATCCTCATAATAGAACTGCCTACTGATTTTTTTTCCCCTTGCATCAATCAGTCTTTGACAACAACAAAACACAAATCTGTTCCATTTTGATAATAAGGCAAGAGCATTATGTGATAATCACAGAGGGGATTTGATTTTGGCAGAGTGTGTTTGAGCAATACGGTTGAATGCAATGGGGAAAAAAATATATATCCAAAAGACAGATAAGAGCAGAGGAGTGATGATTGGGATGAAAGAATTGAGGAGAGCAGACACCTAAAAATCAATGTGATCAACTTTGCCTTGAATCTCTTTGCGGAAGGATTTGATCTCTGCCTCTGATTATTTAGGGAAATAATGGAATTATTTGCAGGGCTGTAGAACATATTCTTGAATAAGTATGGTCTCACAAGGTTACATGCAATTTTTTCGCAAGTACAAACCTGGACCACGCTCATATTTAATACCAGGTCCTATATAGCAGCTCTTTTTAGCTGTATATATTAAACAATGCAATAAACTCCGGGGCAATAAACTCCGGCGACCCATTAGAAACAAAACAGTAAATTGCATTTTAAACAGCGAGAGGAAAGTCATGCTGACTGAGCGCCGTTAAAACAAAGCAGACGCGTTGTTTCTGTTGCTTGTAGGAGACATGGCAAGATAAGGCGGACAATTACGTGGAGCTATATTTTCTATGTGAAAAATTAAATGCATATTTACCCATGACTTATCGTTAAAATGCCGAAATGTATGTCACTTTCCACAGTTTCGCCAAACGCAATGTTTTTCCGGGTTGTTTTACTCTGTCCCGCCCATAATAGAAAATAAACCAATGGCGATTACAGACGTCGTTGTGATCCCAGTGAGCCAATCATATTACGCAAAGTGCAGGAGTGACAAACTGAGAGAACGCTCAAGTGTGTATGAAAATAAACGATTAACTCAGTCCACAGTCGTAGAAACAGCGCGTAAAGACGAAGTTTGTGACAAACAGGTGAAGACACAACGCAGTCCATATATATATACATTCAAAGATTCATCCTCCGTTACAGTCACTCGATGTAAGTCACCAACTTGCACACTGTAATTAGACGGAGACCAAAGATGGCGATAGGAGGTCGCACCTGTCCATCCGTCAGTAATAAGACAGCTGAAGGTAAACGCCCATTGTCTTTTCAAAGATTTAAAGAATTGTAAGCTACTACTTCGCCAACTCTTACACCTTTGTGAGCAGATGTGGGCCTGGCTTGATCTGAGAACCCATGCAACAAGGGATGATCACTTTCTGGCAAGTGATTATTGATTTATTTGGTCATCAATTTTTTTCAGACGTTACCTGAGGGTGTCCTGTTGGAGGTTTTGGTACTTCCACAGGCTCTGCTGACGTTTGTTGGTATTTCACAGTTCCACAGATGTTGTTGAGATAAAACTCAGAGTAGTAGATTTTACCCACTGACACAGTCTATATGTTTGACAATAGAAACGGCATTACAAAAAGTCAAGATTTGAAGCTAAACCCTCAGCATATATTTATATTATGCCTGAAGTAGCACTCAGACATTACCTTTATTTGAGCACACAATGAAAACTGAGTCGTGCAGCTGTCCGGACCTTTGGTTGCACTCATGGATTAAGTTAGTGGTATAAGATATGTCACTGTTCGGGCCCAGAATGTCCGTGGTATGTGTAATTTTGTACCACATCAATTGTCATTAGGTTATCATCCGTCCATTTTCAAATCAAAGAATATCCTGTCCACCTTGACTGAAACATCAGAAGATGACCTCTGTCCTGTCAGACAAATGACAGGAGGAAGCACAGCGGTGCTTTCATAAAGCCGCAGCACTTGTAACAGGTGGCAAATTGCATTATGTTTCCATCTGAGCAGTAGAGATCAGGAACACAGATCCACACTCATATTTAAAAAAGAACGGTTTCTAATCATCAAGATTGTCATGTGACATCATTTAGCTGCTGAATGTGGCCTGTGTGAGCTGGACTGTGCATCAAAGTAAGAGTAACAAGGTTTCAGAGATGGGTTTCGGTCAGCCGGCCCCAGTCGAGGGCCCACTTAACAAGGTTATGTGTTTAGAATCCAGGAGCGCCCAGGTCTTAAAGCTTGATGTAGACAGTTAATCATAAAGGCTTGTCCATGGAAAGTGCAACACCCATTCTTCTGTGAACCTGCTGCAGGTTTAAATGTTTCCTGAAATGTTGAAATACTTCAGTCATGAATAACTATTCCAAAGCTAAAAGACAGCAAGCTAAACAAGCATGTTACCAGTGCACTGCCCAATTAGCTACATCCAGGTTCCTTTTTCTTTGGAGCTGTATATTATTGTTTGGTTAAGCGTTAGGGTTCAGGATAGACTGTTTTACACTGTCTTGAATATTTTGATGGCCGCTCTCCAGCACAGCCCAAAGCATTACAAAATATTGTGAGAATTACAAACTTCACCTCTTTGCTGTCTGCTTTCCCTAATTGAGCTTTATAAGGATTCTTTTGTTGTTCTACACTATTGTCATTGAAAAATTTGGAAATTTCTCTCAAAAAATGAAAAAGACGTTCACGTTAAACACGTGTGATGAATATCAGCAGCCTCACGCTCAGTACGTGAGAATGGGCTGCCATCTAGTAAATACTATCTCCACCTATTTGTTCGCTAAGGCTTTAAGTGGTGGAATCTGTCATCTGATGTCATTGGACTCTTTTTTTTTTTGCCTGTCAGAAAGAAATGGAAAATCACGCTTTTTAGATTTGTCTTTAGATACGTCATGCATATCAAAGTTTCGGAGGTTTGATGCTCTTCTGTATAATGCCTGCTTATATGTTATCACATACTGAAAATAACACGTGTACTTCAGACTAAAACCTTTTTGTGAACGTATAAGGAAAATACAGTTTGGTGATGGTCAGGCATAAAACTTTAACAAACCTCCCGACCTTTGTCATCGTCGGCTTTTGGGGGTATCAACATGTCGAGTCTTTGTTATACGTTCTAGTATCTAGTAGGCCTGTCCAAATGTTAAAAATGCATAGGCCACTTGTTGGGCTGGAATTAGAGCCGGAGGCTATATTTAGTAGATAACACCTCCACCGTTGCCACTTGCTGTCTTTACGTGTGTGCATTGCAGTTTGTCACAGTTTGATACTACTGACTGGCTATCCAACGGGTTTTTGTGTCAAATCAGATTCTCCATCTTAATGGAACAACCCCAAAGACACAACAGTCAGAAAAAAATAAAATAAAACATTGTTTTGGCCATAATATTTCCCCTGTGAGAATTTCACCGGGTGGGAGGATTCTATAGCTCCTATCTTGTTTAATTTAGTCTGTTCTCAAAGGCAAGCACAGATTTCCCAAGATGGAGTACAATTTCTTTTGTTTTTGTATCTTTTTTTAAAGATAATGTACTTTGTTTTTCTCTGTGGGAAAGACATGTGTTCAAACTGAAGCCAATTTATTAAGCTAATTAATCCTTTTACATTCATCACCATATTTGAATCTCAGTGCAGAAATTACTGTGAAGTTATTTCTCTGAAAAATAATTGAAGTGAGATATTTGGGGTAAAAAAAAAGAGCGTGTGTGTGATTGACTCCACTGTGACTCAGGGTTTGCTTTTCACCAATGCTGTAATTGATCACTGACTTTTTTTTATAAGTTCCTGGTGTTCTATACTTTTCTTTTTCAGTAACTCATCCCTCTTTGCTCCTATGTTGCAGAAAAAAGTGTACTCACCGCAGTCCCTTGTGAGACTTGATGCACCAGAATTAGATGCTTATTCAGACCCAGAGGATCTGCAGACATTTTCGTTTGGACGTAGGACTTTAAAAATGTTTCCGCCCGTTTTCCACATGTTTTTTAATTATTTTATTTATTAGAAAACACTGTTTAGACACCCTTGTTTTATTTATTTATTTTTCTTCAAATGGTGTTACGCAGAGTATTCACGAGACCTATCCAAATGCAATCTTGATTACATACCACTTTAAGCAACTGGAGATTTTAGACTAGCAATTTCAATAGTTATTTCAGTGTTTCTACACAGCAGAATAAATAGACTATATTAAGTTAGATAAAAAAACAACAAAACTAAATAAAAAAAATGTTCTCAAGAATACATGATTAATTGAAAACAGTCATGATTAACCTTGTGTGTGCCTGCACATAAACAACCTACTGCACATTTGCACATTAATTAATGGGTTGAAAAAATGGACAGCAGACTGTTTTTATATAGCAGTTTTTAAGCTAAGATAGTCGCTCAAATCAATTTCTGTGCACCACATTCTCTCAAAATTGTAAGGTTTTTTTAATAGATTTTTCCCCCACGCTCTATTGTACACTTTTACACACAGGACATGTGTTGGTAGATGGGTGAAGCTTGTAATAAAATATGCACCTATGTCAATTTATCACTAAAGAGGGACAATTCTTTAGATTTCTGAAGTTATGAGAGCAGAATATGTCAATTGGGTGAGGCGTCTATTTGTAAACAGTATTAAGCAGGCGTAGTGCGCCAGTGAAAAGACGGCAAAGGAGTGAGAAACGGAGAGAGGAGCAGGTCATGGCTCTTTTTTCCTCTGCATTACTATTGTTTCCATCTTTAGTTTGTGTATGCTAATGGCAACTAAAGCATCTCCCACTCCATGCAATCCAATCAGTGGTGATAACTCTGAATGTGCTTAATAGTAGAGTCTGTGATAGTCCTCCATTGTTTGGACATAATCATATTACAATTTGGTATAATGGTGTTATAGAAAAGCAATTATGGACAGCATGGAGCTGTTCAACAGTTTTTAGCTATGCAAAATGGCAAGCAGTTTGATTTAAGACCTACTGAGCTTTTGAATGCAAAATAAAGAAGCTAGGCATTGAAGGTCCACTATAATTACCTCTTAAGGTTGTGACCTCAAGTATTTTTCTGAGAAACTACAAATTAACATTCATTCATTGTGCAACGGAGGTGAAAAACGGAGTGCAAAAATCTTCTGCTGAACTTTAGACTGAATAATTCAGTTCTCTTTTCAAGGCTTCGTCAACACAGGCTGGGGCGAAAGACATCATCACAACTGAATGTGGTGACCTTAAGTTATTGTTCCATTTCACTTATAGCCAGGCTTCTATCAATATTCACTCTTCTGAGTGGATTTTCCACACAGAAAAAAAATTATTGTCTATTGTACATCAAAGTACTTACCTGCCATTATAGAGAAGGCCAGAGGGTCAGCTTTGTGTGCTTTCACTCTATAAAGGTTACTGTAAAGCAATGCTTTGCATTTCTTTGCATTCAAATTCTTCCTATTCATTTTTACCAATATAAAACATAATTGCTGCCACTGACATTGGTTTAGGGCTGCACAGTGTTACAATGAGTAGCACCATACCTCATAGCGAGAGGCCTCATGGTTGGAATCAGGGCATGGGGTCTTCCAGTGTGAAGTCTCCCTGTGAAGTGGACGGATATCGCTTTAGCAACAAAGCACTGTCTCAACTCTGGTCTTTATCTCAAAGGCCTGTATTGAATGTTGCACGGTGCATCATTGTGTCATTGGTAAGTGCATGCGGACTGACTGATTAAAAAGGTTGACACATGAGTAACTTTTACAATTTTTTTGTCAGTCGGGCGTTCACACTCTCAGCATTGTTACAACAGGTATAACGGATATAATGGCAGCTGACAAATAGCAGTGTTCCAAAGCAAAAGCTGGTTTGAGCAAATGGCTGTGAAGAAGTGTGGGGAGAAAAAGACTCAAACCTGCCAGCTGAATGTAAGGGATGTAATAGGTGACTTTGCACAACAGAAAACTCGAGAAGATGACACCTGTACTGTAAGTTTAACAGAAATTTGGGCTGGGACGATTCTGTGTGGAGTTTACATGCTCTTCCTGGGTTTACTTGGGTACTGTACAGGTACTACGGCTTCCTCCCACCAACCAAAAAAAAGGATGTTGGGACACTCCAGCTGCAAACCCCCTTTTTTTGACAGTTTGTTCATACACATTTGTTGTTGCATTGCACATCTTCTCAGCATTTAAATCTCCATTTTCGCCAATCCTAAATGGTCCCCTCTCCATCTGTTTGTTTGCACAATTTTTAGGGTTTAGATTGGTAAACAAATACAAACAAATGGACTGTTTCTTTTAACAGTCTATTAGGGCAGTTAGGGGACAGTAGTGGGCTTCTGGCCTAATGTCCATAATGTGAAATCCCATCAAATGAGGAGCATTTGGAACTACTTATGGACTATCCCACCATGTAAATGACGCAATGAGCTCTGTAATAGGAGATTGGCTAACGTCTGATTGAATTGGATTGTATGGTTTTGTTGATGCACAAAAGGCCAAAGCTCTAATGGACACTAAACAGAGTTTGTTTTGTGGTCATTTCATGAAGCCAAGGACTAGCATTCTCTGTTCTAGACTGATGCAGTTAATTTGTGGCCTATTTGTTATCTGCTGGCAGATCAATCAGCATGTTGTCTTCCTTGAGTTTTTAAATTGAAATATCTTTATAAACAATGCTAAAACCAGTTTTACAATATGTAATGGCCAATGTTCCTAGTAATAGCCATTATTGTTTGCTTGATGATGAAAATAAAGCCATATATTTTTTTATATTTGTAGCTATAAATATAATTTAGTATTTAGACATAGGATTCCCACCTTGATATACAGCTAAAACAATATTTCTTTACGAAGCATTTTAATGGAGTTATGATATTTGTTTTTAAGAGAGAAAAAACTTAAAGAATCAGTTTCAGTTGTTTTTAGTATGTTGTGGTGATGGGTTGGGTCACATCACTAGTTCTTTCAGACACTATTCTTTCTATGTATGCAAAAGGGCTTCAAAATGATTGCCTTTCTAAATTCAAAATACCCATATGATAGAAAACACAAAAAACCCCACAGTAAATGGTTAGTTATGTCCTGGGCTGAGATGAGTCTCTGAATTTCAGTATGACTCACAAAGTGACTCTGACATTCCCATAAACCATAGAACAGGGCTTATTAAAATCTTAAGGCCCGGGAACCAAATAAGAAAATTGGTTTCATGACTTAATCCACGCTAATGAGGACATAATTTTTCCTGTCAAATGGAACACACTTAGCTGTGACAATCTTAATACTTATTTTCCTCTCCAGGCCTAAGTTCAAGAAAATACTACATTATGAAGGACGTCAGTAGGCTACGTTCGGGTGGAAACCTCTTCATTTCCAAAAAAAGGAGAAACTTTTTTTCCCCCTGGAATTAATAAAAAGCTCCACAATCAGAATGACTGTTGAGCTCAAATCTGAACAGAAGTGACACAAATATACGAATAACAATTTCCTCTGCACTTTAGCCAGATTAATTCTAATAGCATAGGAATACGTGTGAATCACTGGCGGTAAGAGTGTAATTGATCTGGCGAGCTTGTATGTAGTTGGACGTATAGCCAAAAGCGTGTGCTCAAACCGGGCTGACCCTGTGTAGTAGCAACCGCTCCAGTTAAGTCAATGAGGTGCTATAGAAACTCAATTCAGGTCTGCATTTAAAATTGGCCTGAACTGCGTGACCTTTATCATTCACTCTCCTCACACACGGTAAAGTATTTGCTCATGTGGCAGCTGCTTGGAGAGTGAGACTAAGAAAGACAGAGCTGTTGAGGTCAAGGGGTTGCGATGGTTGACTATGCTAATGTTGTTGTTAATGACTTTGCTGTGAGTGATAATTGATCGCCTTCATTACCATATTAACTCCGCAGCCCACCACCGCCCACCCCAACCTTAACTCGGGGCCCCCCCCCCACCACCCCCTCGCACTAATGGATGCCCCTGTTTGATCCTTGGAATAATGAACTAATTAGCTTAATTAAAATCAATAGAGGTGCCGATACCAGGTTAGACGTTTCAGGGACGCTGTCTCTATCTGCAAGGAAAGGAAATGCAGGGGGAAAAAAAAAGAGAAGACGAAGTAGAATAAATGGTCGGAGTTTGAGATACATAAACAGAAAAGAAGAGGTGAAACGTGATGAGGGGCAGGAGGAGGCAAAGGGGTTTTATGAGGACAGACGAGAGCAGGGACATAATAAAAGTGAGTGGAAAAAGAGCGCAAAAAGGTAAAGCGTGTTTTTAAAAACAGAAAACGGCGCTCAGTCGCACATTTTAAACGGGGACCATTTTTAGGCACAAAACAATTAAGTTACAGTGAAGACAGGAAAGAGGGAGAGAATGTACAAAAAAGATCAGAAGAAGGGAGGGAGCTAAAGAAAGGGGAGACTTATCGAGTGAGAGAGAGGGAGAGGGCGACAGAGGTTCCTAATGCTGATTTATGAGTGCTTGACGGTCGTTAGCTGGAATAAATGGCTTGTAGGAGTGGTTGCAGCATTACTCCCCGTACAGGATACTAAGTGCATTGTAAGGTCAGCCATAAGGCCAAACTTACATATGTAAAGCTCTGCCCTTGTAAACCTCTGTTAATATATCAGTCACAGGACGGCACTGTAACCAGTCTGATGCACCTGGCTGACCGGGGCTCTCTAATCTGCGCACTTATTGTTTTTAGGACAGTTTCATTACAGTTTCACGTCGAGAGCAAACTTGTGGTTTGCTCTCGACGTGAAACTGTAATGATTTACAGGACATTTACAGGACTGATACAGAACGACACAGAAACTGGAAAAAATAAAAAGCAGCGTTCTGTGTGACAGTGATCGCCACAACGCTGACTCAAATGACTGGAGAGATTGAGTGATCGGATGAGAAATAGAATCAACAACTTAGTTTCCAGCTTTACTTATTCGAATCAATATTCGTAAAATTCTTATTTGCCTCTCGTCATTTGCTGCTTTGTTTTGTTTTCGTTTTAAATCAATTCCAGATATTTACAGGGGTGGATATAGCTTTACCCACCACACGTGATCCAGTACTCTATGTATTTATTGTTTTTGTTTTTTCCAGAAGCCTATGGCAGAAACAAAGAAGCCCTATGGTCATAAACACGGTTACATCACTTGATACTTGAATCAATCTTTCTGTAGACTGAACAGAAGTCCACCCTTTCAGTGCACTCGCTCTTAACATGCAAGCTGTAATATAGTTGAACAAGATGCTGGCGTGTTCGTTACAATCACTATCACTTTGAGTTGAATTATGCGATTT
Organism: Menidia menidia; assembly: GCA_907169785.1. Classification (NCBI taxonomy): domain Eukaryota; kingdom Metazoa; phylum Chordata; class Actinopteri; order Atheriniformes; family Atherinopsidae; genus Menidia; species Menidia menidia. The sequence goes on from CAJRST010006668.1 coordinate 8,793,983, forward strand.
CTTTCATCCATCACATTGTGTTGTGATCTGGTGACTCACTGTGCACATGCCCCTTCTCTTGTTTTTCTCCTCTGTTGCTTTCAGTTGACCTAGCTCCAGAGAGAAAAGAATTGGAGGAGTAGTGGAAAAAAAAAGGGAATGATTGCATAAATGGATGACTATTTTCAGACATAAAAGAAACAAGAAAATGGAAAGTTGGGTTGTGTGTGTGTGTGTGTGGTGCGGTGTTTCGGGATGAGGAGGTGTGGGTGGTAGGCAAAAAGACTGAGAGAGGAGGAGACAAGAGATTGTGATGAGGTTGCAGGCTGGACACAGAAAAGAAATTAAATGTGAGGAGGGAGTGGCGTAGTGACAGCTGAACGCAGAGAAAGAGCAGATTCTGTGAATTTAAGCTGGAATGTCAGTCTTTTTTCTTCCTTACAGTGAAAGTACTTTAACTATTTCTCCTTATAATATTAACAGTCATATGAGAGGACAAGTAGCAGCTATTTCTGCAGTTTATCTGATGTTCCTATTTTTGCCCAAGTCTTAATCTGGAAATGACCTTCTGTGTGTTGGGTTTAGTCAGTTCACTCTAAAGTCAATTTAGGATTGTCTGCGTCACAAAGGTGATTTACTTTTCAACAATGTATCATCATAGCAACCTCACCAGCGTCTCAACCTCCTCTGAAAATATGAACACCTATGTTTAGTCCATCATGGACATCTAGGTTAACTTATCATTTTATCTTATTATTATTATGAACTTAGCTATAAGAATTTCTGCAAAAACAATCAATCTACTGGGGGAAAAATGGCCAGCATTCAGGTCCATGTAAAAACGGCTACTTAACAAGATTTGGAGATATAGATCAGTGCATTATACCTCTAGCTTGAAAACCATGGCAACAATAAGTGACTGAATAAAGGAAGATGAATAGTAAGACTAGATAGATTATTGTACATGACATCAAATCAGCACTGATCGACAAAATCTCACAGAGGTTTTACACAATGATGTAAAAATCATGGTCTGTATACAAAGGTTTGTATTGTGCTAGTGAAAAGTAAAGCCAGTGAAAAGCAAAGCCAGGGCTCTGTCAAATGTTCGGCAGGGGGCCTGTCCTTTTATGCAGAAATAATAAAATGGATTGTATGGTTTACAGCCATCTGTCAACATTTACATTCATTCTGAGGGATGGTGGCAAAATTCAGGGGGGAAAAAAGCAGAATTAGGTGACAGAAATGTGATATTTTCTTACAGATTTTCTTATAAGCAAAAAAAAAGCTGTTCATACAAAGGCTCAAGGAAGTTTTTATTTGTTTTTTCCGACCAAAGAGAAACAAAATCACATCAGCAATCATGTGGTTCAGAGAAGAAACAACAACCATATTCAAGACTTTGAAAACATTTCCAAGAGGTACAAACATGAAAACACCATTTCATAGGATCCAAATTAAGTAATATGTTAAATTAATATAGTCTCACCATCAAAGTGAGAAGTTAAAAAGGCCAAACTTTGCTTTAGCCTTTGGCTTGCTTCTTTTTTTGTGATGCAATGGCTAAAGTTGTACTCATGAAGGAGCTTTGTACTCAACTAAAAGTAATTTCCACTGATGCATCTTGTGAAAACATTTTTATATTCATGAATTATATTCTCTGTTTACTCATCACATTCACTTTTACAACATAGCATTTCAAAATATGTGAATATAGGAGTCCTTCTGATTTATGAATGATATATCTATTTATTTTCCATCACCTCCACGCATCAAATGTAGGTATCTTTACAAAATATCTGTAACTTAATCTGATGACAATAGACCTGATTAGGGGAAAGAAACAAAAACAAAACAGGATTCATTGTCCTGCTGGATATTATTAACACACCAAGATATTATGAATACAAGAAAAGTTTAAAAAGAATGAGAGTAGCGTCAGTTCATGATCTGTATTCATCCTCGTGAAAAAAAATTAATGATTCTAGAGCAAGCTTTGAGTACTGGGTCCTGAACTACCCTAATGCATGTTTACCGCAGTAATTATGAGGATCACCTTGACCCACTTTGTCTGTCTTCTTTCAACAGAGCCACCACTGTGTACAAAAGAGATTTTATAAATGGTCTTTTTTTTCGAAAATGTATTTACTTTTTCAATGGCAAACAATATACGGCAACACGAGTAATAATAAAAGAAGGATTAATTGTATTGCAAGTTTGTACATAGTTGTTAGGTTTGGTTAGGTTGCAGTTCACAAGTTAACATTAGTCTAAAAAGAAAGTAATGCATTCAGCAGATTTTGCTCAAGGCTTTCATAAAGAATAAAGTTTTAAGGTACATGAGTTGAGGGGGCTGAGTGTTGTTTTTTATTTATTTTTTATTAAACTGCAAAGCCAAGTTGCGGGATTTCCCAAACAAATGTGCAGAGAAAAGACTGAATGACTTTTACACACTAATGTAACTTTTACTAGTTTACTACCCCGCCTTTGAAACAATATAGTTTTTATTATACAAAATAGGCATACACATAAGCACTCTCTCTAACAAAACATATTTACTATAGTCATAACCTTCACAGGGCTCATTATCATAGATTGCAGAGCTTTTTCATAGAAGGAAAAAAAAAAAAGAAACCGCTGGTGATAGATTACTAACGGGATGGACACAAACACGCACACACAGATCTGTAATGAGACCTTATTCCGGACACCGATCCCAGCTGCCTGTAAATTACAGCCGCCACTCCACCATACATACTTAATCAGCTAATGCTGTTTTATTCCTTATTATTAATTTGCTCCTGTTTCTGATTTATCTAAAGCGCTCCGTATCACACCAATATTTTGTCTCCTTTACAGTTCAGAGGTAGAGAAAGGGAGAAAGCTGTGTGCTTATTCATGTACTTAGGGGATTGCATCTGTAATGAATTGACTGGCTGTTTAGGCATACATAACACAGCCTACTACTCACCTTAATAATGTAAGCAGGTCGTAACTCCTGCTAACCCAAGGGTGTATAAGGCATGCATACAGACACACATATGCAGCCACAATCCCAAATGCACATACCTTACCTATATTAGCCACTGACCTCTACAATTGCCAGGTCCTCTCACTGTCACATTGCCATTGCAGTGCAACATGAATGTTTTATGAAGGGGGGAGAAAATGTTGTCTCGATGTAAATGGCTTCACGACCTGATTGACATCAATGAACCAACATAAGGGCCTCCTCTCAGTGAGCGCACGTAATTATATACTATTGGAAGCATTTCCAAAAAACAACCAAAAGCAATTGCTTTTTTAGAGAGTGTACGTGGATCCTTACTTGATAACATTTGAAATTAAATTGACTACAATTCAGAACCTCAAGTTCATCAATTTATATGTATTCCATAATTTTTATTTTACATCTCTGCAAAAACAACTTTTTCAAACAGTTGGCACTGTTTTATTCTTTCCTTTTTTCTTCTATTTCCCTCACACAATGAACACATTTTTAGTTTTTATGTGTTGCACCCTTTTTTTGCGTGGGTAGCCATTTTCTGCTCTATCTACTGCATAAACGCAATTGCAGTTCCACATAGGAACAAGCATAACTAGGCATATGCATAATTGAAACACGCATGCACAGGCTTATTTAAAGCCCACTCAGACACACATACATTCTGGAGCAGGGTTATGTGTTGACCTGTGAGTCACTGCCGCCGCCATTGATTTCCTTTTCTTGGAGTGACCCCTGTCACCACGGCGATAGAGTGCCGATATTTCAGCAGGGCTGCAGGAGCTCTCGCTCACTCTTAGCCCTTCATCTTTCCCACTTTCTGTTGTTTAATTTTTTTTATCACGTATATATTATTAATTTGTAACCCCCCTCCCCCATATTTTCTTCTGTTTTTTGCAATTCAATTTGTCCCTATTTTGCAAGTCGTCCTCACAAACATTCACTCTGAAAAAGGAAATTGTGGAGACAATCAAACAAGATGATGACAAGGGGTTTCTGCGTGTCTTTGTGCGTCTGAGATTTTTCTGTCCTTTTGCATGACTCTCTTTGTCATCGTTCTCTTTGAGATGCAGTCGCTTCCTACAGTACAGCTGCTTCAGAGTTATTGTTCATAAATCTCCCAAAACAAAATCTTAGACTAATTCTATTTCAAATTTCATCTCTGATATTTTTTCTCTCTTTGACAATATTACTGTATTTTACCTTTATTAGAGAATGTGGCAGGTCAGCCACCGTGGGTACCCCGACAGATTCTCCAAGACCGGGGTTTGAGAGACTTTTCGTGCTTTTCACATTTCTTATTTCATCACAATGTACTGCATCCAGAACAAGTTAGTATGAATCATTTTTCATTTATTTACCATTTTGCTATAGGCATTTGAAACTTATCAGAGGACCAGTGCATCGTCGGTATGGTAAACTTTAGTTCTCAAGACTTCAAACATTACTTCAATTACTAAATAATTACGGATATCTTTTTTTTTCTTCAATAATACAGACCTATGTATATATCTACAGATACTGCTCTGCCGAAAGAAGTTGGCCTTAGGGACTCGGCTGATCTTTTGGAGTTTGTGCTTATCAGAGAGATACTGCAACACCACTGCCCCCATGGCAATATTCAAAATCCTGAGTGATATTACTATAGTTCTGTAAGACCTCTAAAGATTTGCTTCAGATGTCGGCCTTTCTATTAACTTATTTATATCTTTTATTTTTTATGTGTTTTTGACCACTCACTTTTATTTAGGTCAGTGCCAGCAAGAGCATTTTTTTAAACTATAATTCGATCAGTTATTCCCACCCAGAAATATTTCTGCAATCTTTTTTTTTGGTCCTACAAGCTGTCATTTGAAACCAAAAACGCATCCAAATATGGTCAAAAGTAACTGTCAGTTGTCTGACAGTCTGCAGTGCAGCCAATTAAAGCAAGAATCGGTGGTCTTGCACAATGTGGCATGGTTGGGTTTGTGGCTGGATAAGGTTTCTTTTCCATTCTTGTAAACAAATCTGAGGGGCATGAGGGATCCTCAGTCAGTGAACATGCCGTCAGAGATGTGTGGATTTGCATCACACCTTGTGCCTTTTTTTAAAAAGGGCTGCACGTATTATGATAAAAAAAATTAAATACAATGAGTAAATCAGATTTCGGGAAATGACAGGCAGGTTTAAACAGCGGGTGAGTGTTTCTTGCCAACAGCGTCAACATTAAACGCATCAGATTGAAGCCACCCTCCAGGGTAGCATCACTCAGCCAGGTAAGAGTGTGCGTGGATATGTGCCGTGAAACTTAAGTCTTTTATCTACTTTTTCTTACCTCTTTTTTTTTGTTTATCTAGACATTTATTTATATATTTCAGGTGCAATGGTGTACAGAACACATTCCCACAAACACATTTATCTATCAATGTATTGATGTGTGAGTGGATGTCATTTTTTCCCCCCCATCTTCCTCATTTTTTAAATTATTTTCCCATGGTATAATCTCCTGCAGAGTCTTTTACTCCTAAGTTAGCTTGAGTGCTGCTTTCCTGGATTGCTGAAACTAAGTTGGGGGGGAAAAAAGTGGCTTTGACAAAGTATCACAATTGTTATTTGAGAAAGGTAAGATTTATTTTTTATTTTGCTCATAGGCAGTACCCCTCGACCCTTTCTGTGTTAACAGAAGCAATAAGCTATTTAGGCACCAGGGGACTCATGGTTAACCATTTCATGTCTTTGTCTTTATCGTGATCATGCATTTTCTCCTTGGTGTCCAGCTGCTGTCAGTTGTGGTGTAGATGCACATTATCACCTCCCTTTCTGTGCTGTTCCCTTCTCTCCTGACCTCTCTTCCCACCTTCTCTCTCAGGACAGGAGCAGGATATGTCTCTTTTTCTCCATATTGACTTTCTCAGGTCAGGCTCCTCTTCTCCTATTAGGCCAAGCTAACTGATCAATACGCCAGCCTGGTGGGCTGCTATGTGGACATGCAGACATGCACACCCTCGTGTGTGTCTGCTGCCACACTCATTAACAAACCCACAAAACGGTAGAAATGATATCAATGCTTATTCATTTACTTGAAATTGTTAATATGAATATGTATATTTACATATGTAATGCCATGTCAGATACAGACAGATATATTATGCCTTTTAAAGAAAAAAAAGTCTGAAAAAGTTCTTTTAAATAAGTAAAAATAATCTGCTAAGTGGATTAGTCAGTCATATATGAAAACACAAGTTTTCATCTTGTTGGCTGCTTCTCTGTCAAAAAAACAGAGATGCAACAAACTCCTCCTCCACCTTTCAAATGTTTTCCTCTCTTCTCCCCCCCCTGCTGTTCCCCCAGCTGGTGAGTTGTGACATCTGCAGCGCTGCGACATGGATAAGCAGCTGCCAGAGATATAGAGCCACGGAGGCAAGAGGGGGATCGCTGAAGACGAGACAATGCAGGAGAGGAGCGGGGGAAGGAGGGGGCTGCCTCAGGAATTGTTGAGGGGGCACTGACAAGGCAGCAACAGTTAGATGTGCGATGGGGGCGGGGGTGGGGCGGGGGTGGGGGTGGAGGGGGTGTTCTTGAAAGTGTGCGCATCTGTGTGGGCATATGTGCGCGCATGTGTGCGCATGGCAGCATGCCAGGCCGTGCCATCTGGCTGCTTGACAGAGCCCCTCTCATTAACAGGGAGGTTAATTGCTGTGGCAGCACCCAAGCTGTGTCAAACATCACCCCGGGGACACGGCGGCAACAGACTATCTACATGTTGGTGCATTCACCGGCGTCCACGCATAAAATAGCAACCCCCGAACTTATTTGCCAAATTAAAAAAAAAAAAAAAAAAAAAAGGAAATAAGTCCTGACGCGGGGAACTAGGTGGCACAGGACCTTTGTCCTCGGCGTGTGTGTGTGAACATGCATGCATGTCTGCTTGTGCATTCATGTCAGGCTACATGCATGTTTATATTATTCTTATGAATTATGCCTTGTTGCTGTAATGATGTAGAAAGAATTGGGTTTACAGAGCCAATGTCTACAGCCCTGGGGGCAAAGGCATATACACACTCACACACACCCACGTGTACACAGGGTGGGGGTGGGGGTGGGGGGGGAGTGGTGCCAATTTGCATGTTATTACTGCATATTCATGACTAATTTTGTTATCCTTGCTTAATAGGCCTGAGTGACAGCTTGAGAAATCGAGAGCTTGCTTTAATATCCCACACGCTCACACTGCTACACACACACACACACACACACACACACACACACACACACAGTCCTCAGTCACATTCACTCACCCCACTCTCTCTGTCCACACAGTAATCATAACACTTATGGCTTTAAACAAGAATCTTCTGCTCATATGTTGGTTTGACACAATGTAATTTTTTAAGCCTGCGACTCCTCATATACAACAATATTGTAAGTTATATAGACTCATCTATTACACACATAAACATGATCTACAATAATACACTCTCACATGCAGACACACACTGCATGAATGGCATGAATAAATTTGCATTTTGACATGCTGAAGACCAAATTTTGCTCCATGTTTTTTTATTTTCTTTTCCAAACACTGTTGTTTGCAAGAAAAACCTCATGCTCCTCCTTAACCTATCGTGTCTATTAGTCAATTATTACATAATGCAAGTTATACATGTTTAATTCGTATTGTCTGGCTAAGTATTAGTTTGGCATTTGTGCTTTTCTTTTTTCTTTTCCTTCCCTGTTCAGTGTTATCTTTAGAGTAAAAGATCATCAAATACTAAACTGAGTGTTATGATAATGCAGCTTGACATTACTTTTGTCCATCAGAAAAGTTTTGAAATCTGTATTTAAGTTCAAAATATTATATGAATTTTAAGCATTTGAGTTTTACACAGTCTCAGCATTGTGATAATCGGAAGATGGATCAGGTGGATTTAAAATGACGCACTGCAAACATTTGTATAGACAGAAAGAGGCCATTATAAAAAGGTAGTGTGGCTTTTAATCCATTGGACTAAAACCTTTTTTCCAATTTTCTGTAATTTATTTATTTATTTAATTTTTTTTTTCTGGGGCAATAGATTTAAAAGATTTAACTCAGCACTATCTTGCCACCTGTGTCACTTTTGTCAAATCTCCCATTCCTTCTCTGCTTGGTGTGAAACTGTTGACACGCTTGATGAAATGTGAGTTTAAAATTTTGTAATCTGAGCAGTTTCATCAGTGCAGTTCATCTCATGAGGTGGGTAAATGTGAAAAGTGTGTGTTTGGGTGAGCGCAATTTTGTACGTGTGCCTGTGTGGTTTTATGAAGGGTACTGCACACCACCACCACCGTGTAATGTGTCCACCCCCCACTCCCCTTCCCTTCCACCTTGGTTGTATGACAGCTGTCACAAGTAACTCCGAATATAGTTGGTGTCTGTACAGAGCTAATGTGTTTTTACCACTGGGAAACATATGCTCTTGCAGATAGACACACATCAAGTCAATATGCTGTGTCCCTGCTCAAATTTCTGTTAATTTTTGCCTTTCCCTATTTTCAATTTTATCTTCAAAATGACCTCTATACACAGGGTTCATAGGTTGTTGATCTATTTCCAATTCAGAAACATGTTAAAAATCAGATTAATTAACATTAGGGTTCTCTTAAAGTTAGGCATCTATCTCAAAAGCTCCAACTCAGATGTTCAAACAACTATTTTTTGGAAATTTAATTGATTGTTATTAGTTATCCTCTTCCTCTGCGTTTTGTCTTTTATAAAAGTCCAGACCCCCATAGAATACCTTCAAGTCCAAGTGTAATATAAAGAAATAAACAACTATATTCTTTGGAGAGAGTTCAGAGCAAAATCAAAGGGTAATCGACTTGACATTTTCGAATTTCAGCATAGAATATGCCAACAATCACTGCAGAAAAAAGTGTATCAGTACATTCTGTTCAGCCTTAAATATTCGTTGAAGTGTCTGAACATTTGTATGAGCTCGTCCCTCGTATAATAATATGCAAACGTTTTCAAATAGATATTCATTCCGCTATATATATTTCTGTACGTCAAGGTTGTTTCTATTGTGAAAAGAATGAAATCCATTCATTTAATCGGAGCATAATTTTGCTGCAGCTCTAAAACTGAGATAAACTATTACATTAGTAGTAAAAAAAAAAAAAGGAGATTCTTTCGGTAGCGTGCTTCTTGTTTAGAAGCCTGCTCGAGGAGTGGCAAAGTCTTTTTATTTTTTACGATATTGGTTTGGCAGCTGTGCTAAAAGCGCTCCATGTGCAGCCAGGTTTAACAGGAAGCCGTGGCGTGTGTGATGAATTACTAGCATATCTCACAGCCCTGGGTAACAAACATGGCATCGCCGGCTGGGATTAAAAAGAGAGAGTTTTTTTACGGCCTTCCCACACCTCCTTACAGGGTGTCACTAAATTATACCCACTGCTGTTTTACTGTTTTCTGTGGCTTATGGTTAAAACACACACCAAGTCACTCGCAGGCTGGGAGGAATGAACACACGCGTGCATTTGTGTTTGTGGTAAACCCTGGATTGTTGGTTGTTTATGTGTGTGTTGTCTGGTTACTTTTTGTTTATGCTTCCTGTGAACTGACTCATTTGCACTGCTGCTAATTAGTGGTTTTTGTGATTACAGAGTCTCAGAGCAGCAGCCAAAGCGAGTGGAGCTCGTTGTGTTAATCATATTTCCAGCCAATTTTTTTATATTGTTGTCATGTTGCTTGTGTTTCTGTTTAACGGGTGTGTCTGCAGCGCAGATGCACACATGGATCTGCTGGTCCTGTCTCTCCTGCACTCGCAGATGAAGGGGGATCGCCTTGGAATTTGTTCTTCAGAATATATAAATATTGTTTATCAGTATTCAGAAAGTTTCTGTTTGAAATGAGTGGTTTTCTGCACTCTCTCACATACAAGGCTGAATAATTTACGCAGTCCAGATTATTATTTATGATACTTTCCGTTGAAGACTTCTTTTTTTTTTTTTTGTTTGTATTGTATTCCTTTGCCTGATCTTCTCGGTGCAGTCTGATAACTTTGACCAAACTCCAAGGGTGATGAGCCATTGTCACCCAGATTAGTTCCAAATAATTTGGTCAGTGGTCACAACCAGCTGGATCAGTGCAGCCTCTTTTTACCCATTATTTTTTTCTTTTCTTTGTTTTTTTATGTAGTGGAAAACTCTACACTATCTCCCACAAATCCAGTTTTAAAGCAATGGGATCAATCAGAAATGGCGTCGAGTCACGTTGATAAATTCTATTGGACCCACTCAGGTTTCAAACCAGGTAAGCTGTCTCTCCCTCTCTAAATCACAGACACACACACAAAACATCACACTCACCTGAAAATGCCACCTGAACAATGCTTTTCACAAGTCCTTGTCTTTCTCAGTTCCATAAACATTTCCAAACGTCTGCAAAACTATGCAAAAGCATCATTGGGACTCCTTCTAATAGTTAAATACTTATTTTTTAAAAGTTGTTTAATGTAAAGCAGTGGCACATGGTTAATTAAACTATGGACAGAGGTTCATTTTTTGACTGTTGTAGCTATATTTCTATACAGTTGATTATGTACACATATAAAAAACAGCTGCAACTTCTCAAAAGTAACTGAATCAGCAGGTTGAGGTTGTTAAAAGGGACAAAGGGAATTAACTACTCTAATATGTTCCAGTGAAACCATCAACACCAGTTAACAAAAAGAAAACATTGCAGCACATTGTTGATGTTTTATTCCTGTCATGATCAAACTTCTTAACGGGAAAGACTTAATACGTACCCACAGCAGTTCATAAGAGATCATATTTGCACAAATCCACATAAACACACTTGCACAATCTCAGGGAAAAAAAAGAATAAATAAATAAAACAACAGTACACTTCACCTTAATGCAGACCTCAGACACTTTCCTCTACCCCCACACCCCTACTTCCTTCCATCCTGCCATCTCGCCGCAACCGCTCCAAATTAATCTGCAAAATATTGATTTGAGGACCAAGGGTGTGGGGGAGTAGGGGGGGGGCACACGATTGCGGCCGCATATTAATACGAACGAGCTGCTCTTCGTCTCTCCTCTATACTTTAAGATCCTCATATCTTCATAATTGATTAATGTTCCTTTGTGAAGTGGGGATGAATAATACATTAGTGGGCCTGCTGCACCCTCAGGCTGATGAGAAAATGTTTAATTTCAGTAAATGTAGCACTCGTTCTCTCTTTCTCTCTTTCATTTTCCTTCGTTTGGTTATTTGTGAGTGTTGGTGTATTTGCGAGTTTTTTTTTTTAACTTGCGAGCTGTTCTTGAGTCTTCCTCGTCCTTGTGGTTGCCTGTGAGCGCACGTTCAGCATCACAAACAAAGAGCAGCGTTTGTGAACATGAATAAATGAGTGGTTGTAATGAGCTCTGTTTTGTCCCATTAACTGATATAACTTAGTGTTCGCTACTTTCCAAGCTGCTTGCATAGTCCAAAGAAAACCTCCCGTTTGGACATGTTTTGCTCGTGTTGCATATTGCAAATGTCAGCTGTAGAGTTGTGCCATAAACACACTCGATGGAAATGGGAACAAGTATCCTTTTCAGCCTTGAAAGGAGCTGGAGCTTGACAGATGTCAGGTGGAGTGACTGGCACAGCCTGGGCCCACTCGGCTTATGCGGTTAACAATGCTAATTATGCTAATCACACACCTCAAACACACACACACACCCGCATACACACGATCATCACGAGGGGTTTCGAGGGGCTGCAGCTTGGCAAGCGTGATGTGTGTTGCATGTGTGTGTTGATGTGTGTCTGGCACCTGCTAGCGAGCATCTGCACGTGTGTGTAGGACAGATAAATGATGAATTCAGCACACACACCAACACCCACAGGTCTCACTTCATGCCCACTTAGCTTTTCCTCATTTTCATTTGAACTTTTGCCAGTGGTGAAGGAAATCTATGCACAGCTTCATAACACGCACAGGCGGCTAATTGAATAAATATTACTTATCCGTTAACAGGGATCCTAATTAGTTATGCTAATCGGCCTAGATTACCCAATTAACCCCATACAGTGCGTCTGAGAGGTCTTGTCTTTGTGTTTATACGTGGGTGGGGATTTCCATGCCTGAGAGCATATCAGAGACACTTAAAAAAAACCTTGTTTTCCTAATTAGTTTCCAATTAGCTGTTTTTTTGTTCTCATTGTGCCTTTGAATGTGTGGTTGTAGGCTTTCCATACTTGACACACAAGGCAGTATTGAAGGCGTGTCGATAATGTTTATGAGTAAGCATATGTGCAGAGTTCTATATTCAGCCCTCTTAAGTCTGTCAGATCCACACGAACATGTATATTTTTACAACTATTATGGTGGTTTAAACGGAGCGTATTTGTTCGGAGAATGTCTGCCTCTTCCATTAGTTTATGTCCTTGGAAATACAATTTGGCTTCAAGTTCCCTGCGTTTATTTAAAACCTTCAGTCAGCGTTCCCCTCCTAATGGCGAGCTGTGTTTCCTCTCGTTTAGCTTCACCACTCATTATCCAGGCCATGTGGAGGAGACAATGTTTACAGAAGAGAGCGGAGGGGGGGGACTCGGAGAGAGACAAAAATGGAGGAAATGATTAAAAACAAGAGGAAAGTAAAAAGAACGAGACCCAAAATCTGCGCGTGACTGAAAGAGTGGGGATCCACGATGTCTCTGAGTCTGAATATAGTCTGCTTTGGTTTCTAATGAATGCTGTTGAGAAAGAGGAGAGGGGGACACCCAGACAAGACTGTCTTTGTTGTACCTACGCCAGGCAGATAGTGAGAACGCAGCAGATTTATGTCTTACAGGAAGTCCCCCAGATTTGTGTTGTCACAAAGACTGCTTAATGCATCTGGCTGACAATTGAAGCTCAGTTTATAGTTTCCTACTGTCCATATCTTTCTTACGTGGGCATATTTGTACGCAGTAAGGACTCATATTTGTGCATTTTAATGATTTGATTTACAACCTTCATTAATATTTAATCTGGATCATTTTGACACTGAAAGTATTGTTGGCAGTTATGCTTCCAATTTGTCCCGTGTGTTTAATATTGATATGCTTTTAATTAGAAGAATGGCACCAGAATAATTTACATGAGTCCTTATGGAAGATGCATACTCTCTGATGCTGAGACATATGACCATCTGCCTCCTTTTATGGTTATTTAGTGTTCTTTTTATCAGACGCTGATTGTGTCTATATTGAGATTACTGGTTGGTGTTAAATGATCTAACCAGTTGTCACTAAAATAACAATCATAACTACAACACTTTCTTTTTTTGGTGTTTCATTGATACTTTGTTATCAAAGAGTTTTCCCTCGATGTAACTTCTGCAACAAGCCACATGTAGATTTATACAATGAAGTTAGGGGTATGGACCGTGGATTCAGAATTCTTCTTAACATTTGGGTAAAAAAAAATAAAAAAAATAGTGTATTTGTATATTGCTATGTCCAGATCTGATCATACCACTACATTTCTTCTCTTTCTTTCTCACTAATTCGTCTTAGCCTTGGTGTTGTTTTTAAAGATGCGTTTCAGGTTTATCCTTCAAAAGAACCTAAGGTGTTTCTTAGAAAACAAATAGGGGTATTAAATATTGCATCCAACCTTAGCTCTAGGTCATGTCTCTTTTACTCATGTGCTAATGGAATTTACTCTGGTGAGCTTAAATGCAGCCTTAATGTCCAAAGTCTGCACTTTTGCAGTTAGAGGACCAAATTGCGCAGCACAGGTTTTGAATAAGGTGAGATGCTAATATTAGCTCATGCTCACATCAGCTGAGTCATCTCCTCTGTGTCCTTGGCTTATTAACTGATTTAAGACTGATTAGATCAGTCTTGCAAGAGCATGCTCTGGCACACATGCACACCAAATTTGAATATCAAAATGGGATTGCTTGACCAGTGAAAACTTGATTAATTCAAAATCTTTGCATCAAGGTGTAGAAAAAACAGATGACCATGCATATTTTTAATGCACCTTGCAGCATTTAAAGCCATTTATGACATTAACCATAGCTCATGTTATGCAAACAGATTTTGCAAGTCAAAGCCACTTATGTTGAGAATACGTGATGCTCCTCTTTTCTCCCTTGCTTTGATTTGACTTCATGAGATCATTAGCATAGGTATTGATTTTGCACTTTGTAAGATGGAATTTTAGTAAGTTACTGTGTGTATACCTGCTCTGATACACTATCTACTATATTTCCCACATTGTTTGTGTGTATGTCTGTAAGTATGTGTGTGTATATATATATATATACTTTTTTATAAGTATAAATTATACTTGTTTACTTGGATGTGTCCTTTCACCAGCCCTGTCAGGGTTACACAAACAGATTTGTTGACTTCTTTTTCGAACAGGTCAAATTTTCTGACAATGTAACAACATGGAGGGGGATGCACTTTTGGCATTGAAACCCACGTCCTTCTGGATCTGTAAAAATGACTTCTTTCATGCCATTGTTGTAGTGGATGTGAGAGCCTATTGCACTCCTGTTTCTTCTCATTTGAACATAGTGCGCCCTCCTGCTGTAAGCTGTTTGATCAGCTCAGTACACGATGTTACAATTTGACACAGTTGTCCTGGTAAATAAGAGAAAGCTGTTTTTGGTGTCTGTTTGAGTTAGTCAGCCAGTGTAAAATGTGAATGCTTGTGTGTGTGTGTGTGTGTGTGTGTGCGTGCGTGTGTGTGCTCCTATTCAGGGCTGAGTGTTTCTACCTCTTACTGCGTGTGTGCGTCTGACAGTTTCCTCTCGAGATGTTAATTCCTCTCCTCCCTGTTGTTGCCATGCTTCCACCAGCAGTATCTGCACCAGGGAGACGAAGACATATTGGTGTTAATGAAAAGCCCTCCTAAACTATCCTCCCCACATGAATGTTTAAACATGCTTGTCATAACATTCATTCGCTCACACATGACAGCTAGCATCTGCAGCTGCCTTGCTCGCCCTCAATATTTTATTATAGCATCTCCCCTAACCCCACACTAGCACAATGGCTGTACGTTAGCCAACTGAATTGTAATGACTCAAAGCTGGCTGTGTTCAGGCCCACTGACAGCACAGGCCATGCATAATGAATTCCGAAACACCACAGGTCTCATAATGGCACATTTAGTCAATCTTAAATGTAAAAAAGAGGAAAGAGAGACTAAATGAAAGATATATTTGTATACAAATAGGGCAAGTATTTAAGCAGAGAGAGGCTGGAAATGATAAAAGGAAGAATTAATTCAAGGAAATAAAGAGAAGAAACGAAAGATACGAAAACAGAGAAACACACCAGAGGAGAAAAGACAGAAAATGAAATCTTCATGTCATTGTACAGTTGGCTAATCAGCAATCCCATAATACTGCAGGTCAGCACTTGTGACCTTGGTGGCTTTGACTGAGATGATTCACCATGGTAACGGTTGGTCTGAAACCCTCAGTACTACCCTATTCCTCTCATCACTCCCCAACCTTCCTCTTTGCCAATTTGATTGGATGCACAATTGAAATGTCATGCCTCAGCAAAACACATGCACCAGATCTACCAGACTATAAGAGGGTGGAGAGAAGAGGAGGGGACATTGATGCATTAATTTTCCTCCTGACAAGCTTTTCCATTTCCCCCCAAAATAGAATTGTCCAGCACACAGCCTGTCCCAATACCCTCTCCTTATTTTCGCAATATGCCAATAGCTTTTCTTTACGGTATAGTTTTGCACATGTCGAAGTGATGGGTCATACTATCACCATGCTAGGGAGTGTTTTATTTATTTATTTATTTATTTGCATTTTAGCAGGACATCTTTGAGCTCACTTTCATGACAACCTTTATTAGCTTGCCACTCGCCAGTGTCCACAATGAAACGGTTCTTGTCCCTCTCTTTGCGCCACAGCAGTTTGGGCTCTCTGTTCGCTATTTCGGAGCAGCTTAGCACAGAGCTTCACTTATCTGTGCCGGTCCCCCAGCTTCTGCTGATCTGCATAAGTGATTGTGTCACACATAAAGCCCCTTCTAAATCAGTGTTAAAGCCTTGATAATAGACCTCACTGACCAATTGATTGGCCTTCATATGTTTACAGCTCACTTTAATTGCCTCAAAAATACCATTTATCAGCCAAAGTGTGTTCCCGCACGCATGCACGTGTATGTGCAAGCATCCCTGTCCATCGACAAAAAGAGCTATTGATTTATCAGCATCTGGATTTGTCCCGTTCACCATACATAAAACCCCTGCATATGTGCTGTTCAAAATGGGAAATGGCCCCATCGATTCTCTTAAGTTGGAGCCCAAATGCTAAAGATTTTTGGATAAGCTTTCTCATTACTTAAGCTGAAATCAATAGGGGGGAGCATGGGTCTAATGAATGAACGGGCCACAGATCAGATGGGGTTTGCTCATCCCTGGCCTGTCCTGGTCGATCCGTGTGCGAGTGTGTGTCTGTATGAAGGAGGAAAGAGAGAGAGAAACTGAGAGAACCCCACGCATTGTACAAAAAAAAAATCTCTTTCTTCAGCAGACACAACAACGGGCCGTTTTGAGATGGGATCACACACGGTGTGACAAATGTCAGAGCTCTGACCACACCTGTTTTCAAATTTGGGTTCTCTCCTTGTGCCGGCAGATAAAGCCCACATTTTGTTGTAGTTCACACTCAGACAGGTGTCCCCAAGACTGCAGGCAGCTTTAAGCACACATACAAATATAAGATTTACAATCTGAAAATGATATGAGTGGTGTGCGCAAGTTCCATATTTCCTTAATCAACCTTTTATATATGATAAAATTTGGCTACTTGGACATATTACAACTTGTTTTTTTTTACATAACTTGTCAATCAACAAGTATTCATAGTTTTATTGATGATAACACTAAAGAATGAGGAGTATTAACATATCAATCAAAATCGATTGCTGTTAGAAGTTACCCAGTGCTTTAAATTTGGTCCTATTCCCATGTAAAATGAGTGAGACGGTTAGTTCTCAAATGCTCCTCACAGTCTGCTGGGTGCTTCTTGGCATCACAATCAACTTGTTTACAAGTAGATTTTTTTACTTTTCAGATCTTTTTTATGGATTTCTGTATCTGTTTGGTTCTGGGCTCTGAACACATAGTTAGGAACCTCTGCTGCATAAGTTCAACCCTGGAGCTTTTCTTGCTGGATAAGCAACAATCCTAATCATTGTTCTACTGCGCAAACACCAGTTAAAATGCAATAAAAATATTGTTGCATGCTGCTTCTGAAACACAGACTTTAGTTTTCTCACTTTTTACACTGTGTACTTAGTTTTATTGGTCTTTCAAGCAAATTGTCAGATACACAAATTTTGTTATTGCTTTCCCTTTATCCCAGGATTCCTTTAATCGGACATTAGCAGAGTTCAGGTGGAACAACGGCAGGGAGTTTCCAGAGATTTTGCGAGGAAAAAGGAGACACATTTACTTTTGTAAATAGCTGTAGACACACTCATACTTGTATATCTTTAACCAGTGCGCAGATTCTGTAAATAAAATCTAATTTGGACACAAATGTGAATGGGCAAAATAATATGCAGTGCATGCGGTTTTGTGTCTGCCATTCAACTAGAAATTTAGCTCACACACAGGGCCAACCACCCCTCCCAGCTACAGCCCCTCTGGCTGACTTTTTGGTTTTTCCACTCTCCATTCTTTCCAGTCCTCTGAAATAGCAAAACAACACAAGAGTGGTGTATCTCTGCAAAATTGTCTTTGGCTGACTGTGAAGAGTACATTTACCAGACAAGCGCTGTGCCTTTCATCTTGTGGCTTGGCCAACTCGTGGAATTAACTTTGTCAATTAGCTGCCGCTGATAGTGCAGATAGTTGTAATTTCTCCGGTGATGCAGAGGAGGTGCCAAAAACAGTACCAGAAGCTTGCTGTTGTAAAGATTTGATAATCGATTGGAAATACTGTAGATGATGAATATTCTACACAGATGAAGTAAGCTACTTAAGAGCTATCTGCCTGATTCGGCTTCAAGGCTTTGAACAGGAAAGGCGATCGATGAGCTGTGCATGTCAGCAACATCAACAAAGAGCATCTCGCTATCCAGCCCAATTTTCAAACGCTAAACTCCACGTGCCCTCCCCCTCATTCCTCCTCCAAGGTGTCCCGCCTTTTCAACTCATAAATATGGAAGTGAAAAGATGATGAGATTCACAGACAAGAAAGGAATCAAAATCTATTGTAACGTGTCCTTTTCCCCGTGTAAAGTTTGGATTAAATGTCACACATTAGCATGTGAACTTTTAAATGAGCTTGTTTGCTTTCCACGGTGGGGGCATGTAAATACCCATCTTGAGAACGGAAGGGGGACGGCTCAGTGGGGGTAGGGGTTTACACGAAGTGAAAAGTGTGGGATATATTTGATGGCTTCTGTTGGCAATTAGGTTGCATCGAGGGACCGAAGTACAAAACAGCTGTATTGACTGGTTGTGTCTGGCTGGTGTTTCACACCTGAAGAGGAAGCCGAGGGCCGAAAATGGAAAGCCTATGATTACTGAGATGTCCGCTGATTTCATTTTTGACATGCGTTTCCAAAATATAATGGCTAAATCTTTGAATCATTCTAACACATGGGTAGATTTCCTTAATCAAATTGGGTCACAGCAGCATACCCACAAAAAGAAAAAGGACATAAAATGAAGCAAAGGAGGGGATAAAAAAAAACACATATGCATATGAAAACAAATGCATGAACTACAGTTGTTTTGCAGTGTAGAGCAGAGACCATGAAAATAAAAAGTCTAAAAAATACATCAGGCCTTTTGTATTACACCCTTAATATTTGACTTAAAAAAGCAGCATAGCGGATAGTTTAATGAAAAGGAATATTGTATATTTTCAAATACAAATTGGATATAACCTTGGATGTTGGATGTCAAAATAGGCAATATTAAGCAAATTGTAGTAGTCCACCTGGACCCAGCTGCTAATATGCATGTCAAAGTGTCAAAACAACTCAAAATCAAATCTCTATAAATCAGACTGATGCATCAAAATAATGCGGTTGGAGAACTCCTCCAGCTTATGTGCGTTCAAACTGGTTGAAATGTGTTTAGCTGTTCCAGAGTTTCATCATTTGCATGTTTTTTGTAAAAACTTTGAAAGTGTAAATATGGTAATACAGATTTTCCTTTGGTTCGACAGCTAAATGTACCAGGGATCATGATAGAAAATCAGCCCATTCAAACTGTGTGTCAACTCGAGGTCTCTAAAAAAGCACTTTTGGATAACACAATCTAACAATAAGAAGCTGAATCTTTTTATGTATTCATTTTTCCAATCTGAAAATCATCATATTATTATGTAAAGATGACATCAATGTTGTGAATTGGGCTTTACTCATACTGTGATCTCGCTCAGGGAATGCTAAAATCTGCAAAATGTCTTTAAAGGTGTCGTTTCCACACTGCATAACAGTGTTGGACATACTTCCATCAATCCCCCACTGCACACATGGACTGGGACAGTTAATTGACTATATGAGTGAGTTGACTCCAATGTGCATGCAATGGCATTGGCAGTGTGTGTGGACGTGTGTGTGTGTGTCTGTGTGTGTAGCTATATGGACTGTTCTGTGGGAGATATTTCATGGCGACAAAAGCTCCATAACAGTACATATCTACATGTTTTTTGTTTTGTTTTTTTCTTTTTCATTGACTATGATTCCCTCTGTTTTTAAATGCGAGTCTGCTTATTTATTGACACAATTTCCTCTCAGTGAAGGGCTTGTGTCCATAAAACACATTAGAATCATATTGCAATCTTTGCTTACCCAGAAGCAGCGTCATTGTTCTATTATACTCAGTGAACAACAGCATCACAGCTTGTTATCAATCCAATATCTCATAATGTGCACTCCGCTTGGTCATTTTGAATATAAAAAGAACCCGTGCTCTTATTGTGCCATATTTCCTATATTTTGTATTAATCTCCTGTACTGACATGAATCTGACACATCCAATATGATTTGATTAGTTGCTTTTTTTGTTTGTTTTCATGGTCTCCAGGTGATATTGGATTGGATACATGTGCCAAACTAGTATTATGTTGGCTGTTTCATCTAGGTATAAAAATGATTTAGTGTGTACTCAGCACACGGTGTCATTGACTAGCTTTAATTTCACTGCAAGGGTGGGCTTTATTACTCTGCCACTCTCCGAACGGGTGTGTGTGGATGTGCATGTGTGTGAGGAAGAGAGAGAGAGAGAGAGAGAGAGATGGAAAGAGAGTGTCTGTTGCTGTGCATATAGCTATGTTTTATTTCTGTTATGGATGTTTAGCATTGGGCTACATCTGTGCACATGCATACTTCCAGACTCATGACAAAACAAACGCATAAACAAAAGAATGATTTCTGCATTTGAGACTCGGGAGCCATTCTTTCACCTGAGATTTAAGTTAAGTTACGGACAAGTTACTGCCTCTCACCCATTGAATGCTGGGATAGGCTCCAGTCCCCTCGCGACCCTCCCCTACCCATTTAGGAATAAGGGGTACAGAAAATGGATGGATGGATAGATGTTCAAGCCGAAGTACGTTCTTGTCTAGTCTTCTTCTTCTGAGGTTATTCCACAATGTCTTAAGTCTGAGTGGACCTCGCCAAAATGTGCATTTCTTTGGATTATATTTAACTTCCAATGAAATATTAGGTCAATAAAAAAAGGCTCCTTCTCACACAAATAAGTAGTTTGGTTGTTGTTGGTATGCTAGTATGGCTAAACATAGCTCTGTGATTTAGTATAATGCATGATTTTGTTGTCTTCTCACCGCAAAGATTTGGGGACCACGGTGTCTTTGATATATAATTGAGAATGCCTGTTTGTCCATAATGTGCAACCTGATTCTCAGACCGAATACAGACAGACATTGTTGGCGGTAAAAGTTTGTAATTTGTTCAATTCTTTATAAATGAGCTGACAGTTAATCAGTGCTCGCTTTACAGGCCACAACTATAACCAGGTGTTTTTTCATCCTCTCTCAGTTGGAAATGTTTGAAGTGGATTCTCATGTTAGTCTCACTCCTGATCTCCTTTGATTAGAAAATAGATTTTTGACATTTGGGAACTCTTCTGTGCTGCATCTTGTTGAATAAAAAGGGTTGGGGTTAGCCTTATTTTTTGGTGGCTCATGTACTTGCACACAGTTGAGCTGCATTTTTCTTCACTGATGAGCAAATGTAGTAACACAGGGATAATTCCTGATTAACAAAGGAGTTTGTCAAACCGTCAGTGTTGTAAGAATCTTGTTGGCACACATGGAATAAGCCATGAAAATGTAAAATTACCCCCTGAATCTCATTATGATGAATCTCATGTGCCGTTCAGACCTCCTGTAAATAAGCTTCACATGAACACCCAAGGACAGACCCAACTGTAAGCAGGCCTAGAAGCTAAGTTTAAAAACCAGGAAAAGGATGTGAGTTGACCAAGACTCTTCTCAGCTTTAATACATTAGATGTTGCATGGTTCAGATTATTTTGAAATATAGATTTCCGTTGCCACAATTTATAGTTTTTTTTTCTAACCAGTGAAACAAACAAATAATCAGTTATTAATTTAAATAGATAATTGAAAATTCTATCAAGGATCTCTTCCATTTACTAAAACAAATGACTGTTTAAGGTGCAAGGTATTTTAATCGACAAACCGATTCACTGAACTTCCAAATAACTCATTCCTACATGTCCCTGTCAAATTATAATTATTTATTAAATGAAACACACCATCTTCTAAAGTTACTCTGAATATTAGGACTTTATGGGGTGTCTTTCATGGCCTTTTCATATGACATTTTCCTATGTTTGGAGTGGAATAAATGACACTAAAACAAATGACTGTTTAAGGTGCAAGGTAGTCCCAAACATATTTTTATCAACAAACCGATTCACTGAACTTCCAAAAAACTCATTCCTACATGTCCACTGTCAAATTATAATTATTTATAAAATGAAAAACACCATCTTCTAAAGTTACTCTGAATATTAGGATTGACTTTATGGGGTGTCTTTCATGGCCTTTTCATATGAGATTTTCCTCTGTTTGGAGTGGAATAAATGACACTGACTTCTCTTCAATTGAAATGTTTAATGACTTCTTGAAAAACATTTATAGCTTTTGAAAATGTCATCTTGGACTATTTCTTGGGATAATCTTAAACAGTTTAATTGGGATTTCACTTGATTGATATAAAAGTAATAAAATTCCACATTTGTAACAGTAAAAGTAAATTTTGTGTTAAACACAGATAAACCTCTCAAAAGGTATTAATCCACTGGTATTCATTTCTAGCCTTTCTCAGGTTGTATACAGCTCTATCAGTGCTTCTGTGCATCATCCCAGACCTTTTAAAACTTTTCTTTTTTAATCTAATTGACTCATCTTTCATAAGATCTGTTTGAACCTTTTTACAGATAGATTAATGCATAAATTTGTATAATAATTTGACTTTTTCTTTCTTCCTGTATATCTGTGTGTGTGTGACTTCAGGCCCCCAGAATGACCAGACTCATCATCAGCATGTAATCATCGTTAAGTTGAAGTATCAATTACACAACGCTTAAGAGCGGCGCCCACACGGGCCAAACCGGTGGTCCCGGTGCGAGAGACGGGGGGGGGGAGCTCCACGTCGCTGTGAAAAACCTTACTTCTGATCAAATGCTACAGAGCCATAATCATGTTTGTGCCACTGAATTCTTTAACCTTTCCCTGACCCCGCTGAATGCCAGCGGCCCAATCACATAACCTAATTGAATCTGCTACAACCCCCCCACCACCCCACCCCCACCCCCATGCCGACTGATGAAAAAATAAAATCGGAGGTGAAAAATGAATACAGCGGTAGAGGAGAGAGGAAGGGAGATGATGTTGATGGCAGTTGTGTGTGTGTGTGTGTGTGTTTGTGTGTGTTGGGGGGGGGGGGGGACCTATGGACCTACTGCCAAAACACGAAGCCAGACATGAAGACGCGGTCACACCTTTTTCAATCCGGCAGAAGAATGGGGAGCAGCAGATAACAGAGAGAGAAAGAAGAACGGAAAGAGAGAGAGAAAGAGTGATTGGGCCCAGGTTTCTCATTACCCCCCTTGGCCTATTTGGAGGATATTCCTATAAGATAATCTGATTTATTTGCAATTTTCCCTTTTAAGCGGCTTAGTGTTTACCTCCAAGATTAATATTTTTCTTTGTTATTAATATCCGACTGTAATTAGGAGTGATGTGTCTCGCTTCTGCGCCGTTCCGTGTCCGCCAGGCAGCTGGCTGGATGTGGCTCTTGCTTGTAAAGCGCTTTCAAAATGGAGAAGAACAAAATAGATGAAGGGAAATTTCAAAAAAGGACAATGGAGGCTGCAGCGCGGGGATGTGGAACTGCGCTGCCATGTCCAAGGGTGTGTGAATGCAGTGCGGGTTGCGGGGCCGTGTGTGTGTGTGTGTGTGTGTTTCTTTTATGTGTGCGCCTGACAGTGTGATGGTCCCCCCTCTGATTGATAAGGTGTCTGTGGCGGCCGCAGATTGCTCTTGCTGATTGCTTCTGAGAGCTCCAGCTGATTTATAATCATAGCAAGATGAAGGATTGGGCTGTGAATTGCTTATCTGTTTACCCCCCCCCCCCTCACAACAACTGGCAAATTATCATGTTGAACACACGTGCGTGTACACAGGCGGACCAAGCAAAGAAACAAAGGGTGATACTTTGGATTTTTTATTATTAAGCGCACAGATATTCGCTTCTACATCTCCCAGCCACACATTGCCCCGTCTCCGGCATAAGCAGCTTTACTCATCAGCAAACTTTTAAGACTGCTGATAAGTGCAAACGCTCTCATTTGATTGTAATAATAAAATGTCAATGCAGCATAAAAAGTGACAGCGAGTTACAGTCAGCTGTATGGATATTTTTCTTTGTCTCTGTAGTCTCTTTTTTTATTTGGTACACACACATCCTCTACTAAACCTACTGAGGGGAAATAGAGTAAATGCATATACCCCTTTTTATGTGTCGTAAGACTTTGTTTTTTTTTATGTTATGCTTGTAAAATAAGAATAAAGTCCACACTTATTAGTTTAAATCAAAACAAAGACATATTGTTTGAGACTAATTCCACTTGTAAGCCAGTATACAAGCCATCAGGTTTGAATGCTGACAGGTTTTGTATGCCCCATGGCTCTGTCAAGTCTCAGAGTGTGTATCTATGCGTTTGTCTGTCTCTCCATATTTCTGTCTTTTCTCCTCCTGCTCATACACGTTGGGTCTGATTATTTAGCGTTTTTCTCTCTTTTCACCACATCTGTTTGTAAATGCACAGTGACAGAGCCACGAGAGAAGGACAAAAACACAAAGTGCACGGGATGCAGACACAGACACACAAGCGCACTGATGAATGGCAGCAATTAGATGGGGAAACCAAGCATGTGAGGACAGAGGAGCGCTGAGGGGCTTCAGCCGCTGCATGGGACGTGTGGATGTGTGTGCTGGGTGTGTTTCTGTGCATTCTGAAGGGTTTTAACCTTCTAATAGACCATCCATCTGTCTAAATATCAACACCGTTTCATAAGTCACTGGACAGTGGCTGTGGTGGGGTGCAATTGGTTCTGGGGTGTTTTATTATTTTCACGATTTCCTTTCCAGTAGACAATATTACTATACTGTAAAACTATTTTTCCGAGGTTTTTCATAGCTTACAGTTTACTATATCTCATGCTTTTATGTACAATGCAGAAGTAACATAATGTTCAAGTATTTTAACCTTGTCTCACTGTCATAAGATGTCAAATGGGACACTGAATACATATTCAACAGTGATTATTCCAGAGCTGCCAAGGTTAAGTAGGGAAGCAATCAAATTAAGAAGAAAGAGAGATTTGAGTTGTACAGCACAGGT
The DNA here is from genome assembly GCA_907169785.1 of Menidia menidia. Taxonomy (NCBI): domain Eukaryota; kingdom Metazoa; phylum Chordata; class Actinopteri; order Atheriniformes; family Atherinopsidae; genus Menidia; species Menidia menidia. The sequence continues at coordinate 8,818,876 of CAJRST010006668.1, forward strand.
AAATAGTTTAGCGTTGGACTCAAGTAACTGTCCATAACACAACTCACCATGACAACATTCCTCTAATAATGATAGCTGACCTTTTTGGAAAAAACGTACATTTGCCAATCCTTAATCAATGCATATGTGGAGAGTGTAGGGATGTGAGGAAGTAATGGAAGTAAACAATTTTAAAAAGATAATAATGTAAACGAGGGCATCTTTCTGTGTGCAATACTTTATCAACAATTTTTCTTTACTGCCAATGTGCCTCTGATTTATTCTTCTGTTTGGCTCTGTACAGTTTTTACAAGCATATAACACTAAGGGATTTTTTTTGTGTGTAGATAAGTGGTGGATTTTATTATTTTTTTGCTAGACGAAGCTACTGATGAATTGCTTCTCTTCTGACTGCTTACATCGCAAATCATCCCCATATTATAAGTCTTCTCATGCAAATAAGTGGGACCGTGTGTGTGCATGTGTTTGTGTGTATGACAGGAGTAAGTAAAAGAGAAAATTTGGTTTACCATGTATCTTCCAATTGAAGCAAACTGTTATTTACATACGATATAAATGGACAAATGAGTTCATACATGTAACCAATGTGTAGTATTTTTGTCGATCATGAATGAGTAGATGTGTGTGTGTGATGTGTGTCTGTATGTGAGTGCGTATTTTTTGCGGTAACCCTGTATCGCTGGCAAGCTCATTTCTCTCAGAAATCAAAGTTAAATGGGTCATCTATCATGAGAATATGTGACTGGGACTCTTTTCTCTGCCATGCTCTGTGTAGTCGTGTGTGTGTTTGCGTTGTGTGCACGTGCAAGGTGTGTGGCGAAAACCCAGTGTGATTATGCTTTTGCAGCTACGTGTGTGTGTGTGTGTGCGTGTGTGTGTGTGTGCGTGCGTGCACAGGGAGATGTCTCTGTGTGTATGTGTTGGCCACTTGTCTTTGCCTATGCTATGATTAATGGTTTACATTGGGCTGTTCAGCCATGCATGTTTCTTGGTTTATCGTTTTATGCTGTGTCCAATTAAAGCTCCATAACTTGAGTGATGGCTTCACGCCAGTGTCCATCAATAGAGGCCATCAGCGGCTTCGTGCATTCAGGACATGGAAGCCACACACTAACTAATATCCTCTTGTCTCAGGGCCCAGTGGGCAGTCTTTTTTTTCAGGTAATTTTCAAACATTTCAAAATCTTATTCGATAAAAAAAAAATTGAATTGAAACGATATTTAGCAATCTTATGTACCTAATCATGAATGATTATCATACAGCCAGATCAGTTTGTGGCCTTGAACTCTTATTCTCACCGATTTTAATGAGGGCCAAACTAAATACCTTCTTATTGGTGCATGTGTGTGATGAATCTTTCCAGTGTGTGTGCATGCACATTGTGTTATATTATTAACAATTTTGCATCATTGTGTGCATTTGGAAGCTTGAGTGAGGGATCTAGCTGAGACATGCATCTGGAAGCATGGGATTGTTCATGTGTGCAAAACTCAGACACACACGTAAACACACACAGCACTATCATTTCACGCATTATTATTTCTCATATAGCTGTAATGACATTAGGCCGATATGTTGATTATACTGTCGGCAAACAGCAGGCTGCTGATTGGGTTACCATATTACCTTATATCACATCTCTCCATTCATCCCTGTATGTTTTTTTTTCTTTTTTTTTTTTATTGCCCTCATTTTTTCAAATCACTTCCCACTTCCCCCAGTTTCCTGGGCGAGGTTCCAGGCTATGCAAGCAAGGTGATGTGGAGTAATATGATGATGGAAAGGCACACAACTGAAAAGAAAGGATGCTAAAATATTGGAGAGCAGTCAGTAGTGGAGGACAAAAACAAAGCCTAGCGATGGGATGGTTTTGTTGCTATAATAATTTTGAAAGAAAACCATAATCAAGCAAACATGTTGTACATAAGATGCTTCTGTGCTTTGACGTGTTTTTTAAAAATATTTTACAACCAATTTAATTGTTGTCCAGACTATTAGAAGAAAAACTTGGGTATGATTTAATGAATAGTCAAAATCTTAAAGGAGCAGGGAGGCAGGAGGGATATTTTAAAGTGTACTGCAGAGATTATTAGAGGATATTTCATTTGCAGTTAAGACAAAGAGTAATGGCCCCTGTGTGTTGTTTGTTTGTGATCGTGTGCACATTCACGGATAAGCAGATGTATGTGACACCCCAAGTTCATTAATATATGTGTTATATATGTCACATATAACATTATAAGTCCCAAGACTCATGGGGCTGTTTGTGTAGTTTTACAGGTGTCCACCACACTGTACAAACTCCAGCAGTATACCAGGACTCTCCTCCATCGCCTCCTACTTTGTACACAAAAACATACTTATGCCCTCAAACAGACTGCATTTGTTAGTATAGAGGAGACAAACACCACACACAGCACTGCTGGCAATATTTATCCTACCGAGGCACTGTGGTTATCCAACACAGAAACAAGGACCTGTCAAAGAAGGAAATTCCCCTTTGTGTCGCTCAAATTGCTAATGGTGTATTTCAATACTTGTAGCACATGTCCAGATAATGGGCATGTGTTATATGCAGTAGGATACATAAGCAGTAAATGAGGGAGGGCAACAATAACTCCTATCAGCTGCCCCTAATATGTAGGCGGCTACTACAGGTCTAGGCTATGTGACACAAGGAGAAAAATGAACAGGGTTATCTGAAAATTAAAAAAGGGGGGGGGGATGATTTTAATATTCAGCATTGGCTGAAGGGGCTTGGGGGGATGGGAGAGAAAGCAGACCTATGGATGGCGGCAGGGGGGAGTAGTCCAGATGATGAGGGTGAAGGAAATTAATCATTGGAATCATCTCCAGGGGAGTTTAGCTAACCACCAGCCTCAACACTTCTGTCAGCCTGTTAGGGAGATCTTACTGATGTTGCTGCCAAAAGGAAACCAAACCCATCAAAAGATGAAACTATTAATGTGAAACCTATATGAATGAAGACAGAAGCAGCTGGAAGACTTGCAGGAGGTGGCACATCCTTTGGTGATGTCCATGGGACCCGCACTTCAAAAGGTCATGTTCATTCATCCAATTACATTTAAGCCCCCGAAAATGGCTTCATCACATTAAAGATTATTAATTCCTGAAGGCACTCTCCAACTTGCTTGTGAATGCTGGAGCTCATGCCTGATTCACCCTTATAGGTGCAACGTGTACAAGTGCAAAACATATTGCATTGTGTGCAGAGTGAATAGAAAAAAAAAAAGACATCATACTCATTGTAAGTACAGCCGTCCTGCTACTGAATCAGAGCTGGTACTGTAGTAATTTTAGGACTATTTAACTGGTACTGGTATGCTTTTCTGCAGCCAAAGAGCCAATGGAGACACACTCTTTGACTTTACATCTGGGCTGTTTTTAATATCTATGGAGGAAAAAACAGTATGTGATGTTTCCTTCAATTTCCATTCAAAGTCCTGTCTCTATATCACCAGTCTATTTCTTAAAATGGTCTTTCTCATGCTATGTGCAAAGCAATATTTACAAATGCTAATGAGTGTTTATGAGTGGCAATGCAAAGGCATGGCCCTCACAAGATCTAAACCCTTAGTGGAACCACTTGGGTAGGAAACCACGAGGAGAAGCTTATGGTCCTCAACATCATAGAATGACAAAGAAAATTTTTGATTAATTTACCGTTCAAAGAGCATTATTTTGCTGTTTCTTTTTTTCGCAAGCTGACAAAATGTATTAAATTTCACCTGTGACACAAAATAGGCCACCAATTTCAGGTTTTTGGGAGAAAACCATTTGACTCTAGATTGTCCTTCTCTTCCAATGTCAGTTTAACAATCTGTAGAGCTCAGACCACATGCAAAGATCACTGAAAAAATAATCAACAGTTTTATTCTCAAACCTATACATCTACTGTTTCAACAAAATGGCTGACTGGCAAACCAGCACGTGAGTCCTGTGTTGAACGGGCCCAACGTGCTCAATGCCCAATATTGTTCCGATTGTCCTTTTCTCAGTGTCTTTTAAAGTTTTAATGGTTAACATTAAAAACTATCGCCTGTTTTGGCTGTGCATTTTGGTGATTTATTTATGCCGTACTTACTTGCTTGCTTATAAGTATGAATGCAGTATGAATCATGCCTCATGGCTTTAATTTCCCAAGGGATAAATAAAGTCAGTAAAATAAAGTCAAGTCTGATGCTACATTTAATGACAAATTGTTCAAACTAACTTCTGACTGGTGGGATCTGATGTCGGATATCCTTGTTGGTATATAAGATATTAAACAAAGAACTTGTAGAACATTACCAGTTCATTTGTTTCTTCAGTTATGTGAGCTATGCAACTTTAAAAAATAATAATGGCAAGCTAAAAAGCAATAGATTCAACTATGTGCTTTTGACTTACAGCGAACACGGCATCATTTGATCTTTAAGCCTGGTGGAGGTGAGCTTTTGATGCTTGGAAAAAAAAAAACTTGGATATTAGATTATTTTATTATTTTTCATTAGCAAATTAACTATATTGCATCATGAATCTTTGGCTAACTTCGCTTGTTGACCCCTGAGGATTCTGTCTGCCATTTGAGCTGTTATCAATCAGTTTTCCACCCACTTATTTTATACCCTTTCAATTATACAGATTACCATTGCTGGTTGAGCTTATTGAGCTGTACTTTTGATTCAAAGGCACGCTGGCCCCGCTGAGGCAAAAACTGAAATAAACACACAAATGCACTCGTACAAACCACTTGATCTGCATGTCATTATGCTTTTGATCGAATGCCAAGGTTTTTTGCTGTGAGAGACATCAGAGTCAAATGGGGCAAACGTGTACACAACAACACCTGCAGGAATTGTGTGTGTGTGTTTGTGCGTGTGTGAATATGCATGGCCATGAGAGGAGGCAGCTGTGAAAGCTGCACCTGTTTAATTGAATTAGCTCTGTTAATGTATTCGCACGGGCTGCCAAAAAAAGCGTGGCATTAACAAGCTCATTAGAGCAATTAGTTAATTAATTGCCTGCATGGCAGCCGCTTCCCAGAGAGCTGCGTCTTCATTATCTGATGACTGCTGCTTATTGGATCATTGCATGTTAGCTGATATCCCGATATGTTCTTTTTGGATGCAAACACCCGGAGACACAAGCACGTGTATACGCGCTTTAGTATAGGAGCATGTCTGTCTGTGTGCGGTATGATTTGAGCATGGTGGCCAATATCAGTGTGCATATTGCATTGAAAGGTTATGTGGGGGCCGTCACTCCCACAGGTAAAGACAGAACAGTCCTCCTAGCCACTTTCTAATCTCTCTTTTATTAGAAGTTAATATCTTGCCCGCTCTTTCTCACTCCACACTCCCACCTGCTTAGAAATGGCCCCGCTCCATCTTTTTAATTCAATTATATTAGCCATCCTCTTTCTCCGTCTCTCTCTCTGTGCCCATAACTCGGCACCTCACATCTCTCTTTAACACTCTATCTCTCTCTTTTTCTCACTGTCCCTTCCCATTTCGCTCTCTTTTCCCTTTGTCCTCAAACGTTCCATTTCAATTCTTTAATCCTACAAGGAAGATAGACTTTAGCCAATCAAGGATTTGCCGCTCTCCCTTTTTTCCTGCCTCTACCTTGGTGGCAAAAACACATGATGGTTGGAAAAAGGCGCGGGCGGGAGGAAGTGAGTGGCAGGAGCTGAGGGGAGAACCCCAGAGGTAAAACTTTGATTGCTAAAGTAATGAGACTTGATCAGATAGCTTTTTTTTTTCCTCAGTGGGAACTTCACTAATATGAAAGTCCGAAACTAAAGCCGTCATTTAAAAATAACACCACAAACTCGATATTTTTTCTCTCTCTTTTTTCTAGACTTCCAACCTGGGGTTATGGACATGGGAACTTTTACTCATCTGTGATTGTGAAAGATTTGGACATGAGAAAAATCACTGTGACACATTAATTATGTAAAAATATTTAATAGTTCTCAAAGCTTTTGCTTCAGATACCTTAGGCTAACATTTGGGTTTTGACAGGGATTGTAACCTTCGATGGATGGTCTGGGCCCTATTCATGGGATTTACCTACGGTGGGAGGGATTACAGAAACCTCAACACATTGCTGTGCAGATCATATGAAAATATAGCAAAATCGAAACATCAATAACTGAAATTAGATTTTAAACCCTATTGTGTAGCAGAAGGTTTCAAATCTGAAATCATGGTTTCAAATCATGTTGATTAGAGTTGGTTGGTTGGCCCTATCGCCTCATAGCAAAAAGGTTCCCGGTTCAAATTTTGGCTAGGGATCTGAAAACAACTGAAAACATCAGGGCCTTAAAGATTGTACTGCCTGTCATGTTTTAAAGGTTTTACTCCAGTGCCAGAACAAACACAGAAGCTCTTTTCAGACTAGGGTCATCATGCTTCAGACACAGAGTAGAACATTTGCACAGCATTTTCTACGAAGCCTTTATTCACACCTTACCATCACCATTCATGTAAGACTGGATGTTTTGTCATGTGCGGTTTAAGCCAAAGTGAATGGTTTCTCACCCCAGCCTGTTTTTGCCATGATGAGTCATGTGACCTGCAGATATCTTTGTAGGGATGTAGCGGTTGATAATATCTCTGCATTACATGTTCGAGCTTGTTGAACTGCTTTAATGAAGATCTGTTTGTGAGTTCATTGTAGTAAAGGTCTTATTGAGTAATGTCATTTGTTTAAAAGTCTTGTAAATACTGAAGCCAAAAGTGATGTCCAACCGTTCTGATGTATTTGTATTTGTCAGTATTCCTCAGTGCAGTTAATAAATGAAGTATTTTCCTTTTCTATTCCAAGATTTCATATGAATGTATGTTATAGGAAAAATTTTTAAGAATAATTGTGTGTTTGATGACTTGTGGTAATGAAAAATATGTGATTGAGGGAGTATTTGCTGTAAATCAGGAATCATAGCCATAAGTGCAGAGAACTCTTACAGTTCAACTAAATTTAAGGAGGCGTCTTTGCTTTTACGGTCATGTCGATGGTTTTGAATGTGTGCAAAAATGTGATGTCTTGCTTCAGGTTGATATTTTATCTGGAATCCCTCTTGTAAAATATAGGGTTGGACATACCGATGAACATTTCCCTACTTGTGGAATGTGCTACTCTTGAGCAGCGCTGAGGCCCTAAAATTCACACATTATTATTAGTGAAAAAACTTATTTTATTTCCCAGTAGTCTCACTAGCATTTCTGAAATATCCACATAAGAGTGACTGTAATTCAGTGTTGCAAAGCTAACTGGTCCATTGCTTGTAATTGTTTCCATCCATTAGCAGCGCTGTACATAATTTAAGAATATAGTTATGTCAGAATTTTTCTGTTTTCTGTGCTTGCCTAAGTGCATATGCACTAAAGGGGAAAATCTGTGCCTGTGGAATAGTAAAATGTGTTTTTATGCTCATATTGATGTGTAGAACTTCTTTATTAATCTAAAGCCAGGCACATTTCATATAGTGCAAACGAAAAGGGGGTTCAATTTGATCAGGGTTCCAATTCACAGACCTACACTCTACATTCATTCATGTGTGGAGTTCAGTCCATGGAAATGATCACTGACGTTCCCCATGTAGTTACTCGAGTAACAGGGCAGTGACACAGACTTTTTTACATTTTTGTATCATGCATTTATTTAGATTTTTTAGTTGAGTTTGAATGTTTGATTAAAAGAAAAAACACTCAGTACTCAAAAACAAATTACCAAAACTTATGGATAGAATCAAAGACAATCTGGATCTTTCAAAAAGACTCATTTAAATTATTTATAATACAAGAGAAGTATAGATTGAAGAGCTATATGGGATGTAACCTCAGTAAATTAAACAGTAGAAATGTAGCCACCTAACTTGTAATTTATGAAAATGTATCTTACTTGAACTCAATGTCAATAGAGAACATGAGGTGTTTTATTCAACACAGTTAATACATTTTCTCATTACAAAAATACAATGTCCCTCACATGAACGCAGCCCCTCAGAAAATAAGTTCACAGATATGTTGACTATTCACTATTTAAAACCAGGGATTGTTATACGACTACAACCTTCGGACATGTGGGCCGGCGGTAGATTTCCTGGCATGACTTCTATTTTATTTACAGTCAGGATGATTTCAGATGAATTCACCTTTGATGGGAAATAAAAAAAGCTTCCTGGTACAGTCTTTATTTTTCTCATTTTGTTGTTGGTTCACAGACTGTGAAACTAAACTCTAAAGTAAGATATCTATCCAGTGTTTGTTTCTTCATTGCAGGATTGTAATGCAGAGTACGTACGTGTGGCTGTGTAGCTGTATTTCCGTGTTGGATGTCAGTGAGAGACGATCATGTCGGCCACCTGGATCTGCGTGCGGTTGGTTTTCAAGTCACAAAGGATTCTCTGAAAAGAACACTGACTTTGAATGTGAAACATCCTCAGCAGCCGGCCCTATGCAGCACCAAGCTCACAGGAACTTGACCACACTGCAGAGCTAGGAAAGAAGCACACGCCCACACACACATGCCCACACACTCTCATGCACACTTACATAGTGGAAGGGAGTTCTTTTTAAATAAGGAGCAAAATTGGGCGATGTTCTCTAAATCAAATCCAGTAAGGTACATCTGGGAATTCTCCTCATTTTTTACTCACTTCACAGTTAATCATCTATCCTTCTTCCCCTCCCCCTCCACTGACTTCCCTCCCTTGCCCTCTCTCCATATTTAATAACTCATTGCCACCATCTTAGCTCCTCGGAGGATTGGCTTGTCTTACAATAAGGAGCCAATATTTGTGCGGTTATCGTTACTTATTAGGGGGAAGCAAACTTAGTGGCGGGTCACATATTGTTTTGATTTTTTTCCCCTTTCCTTTTCTTTTCTTTTTCCTCTCACAGCTCCGTCATCCAGCTTCCCTCACGCCCCAATGCGAAGCAGTGATAATAAATGTGAACATTAAAGAGTCATACGCATGATGAATAGAATGGCCTTTAGCTTTTTTTTTTCTTTTCATTGTCCTTTATCTCTACTTCTTATCATTCTCTGCCTCTCACTGCCTCGAACCTCTGCTTTCCTCCTCTCGCCTTTTCCTCCTCCTCTCGCCTTTTCCTCCTCCTCCTCCTCTCGGCCCTCTGGGCCTATCAGAGTGACATGTGGCAGTGATGTGTTTTTCAGGCGTAAATTAACCCATTTACTGTGTCCTTGACCAAACTAAATCTTTCGTCGGCTGCGAGTATTACAGAGGTGTGGATGCCTGTCAGCCAATGAAATGAAATATGTTTAACTTAACATTAAAGTGGCACACTCTTTGATGCCAATTTTTAGCTCTGACTTTTCAAACACTGACTGGTTACCTTATTATACTGCAAAGTTGCTTTTGGAGTTGGGCTCTGGCTCTATACACAATCATTTTACCCACAATATTTGCACCCGCTTGTGTTACTAATGATTTGGGCCACACTTTTAAATTGTTTTTTCTCTCCTCAGACATGTCACAGGCACATTAAGCACATTTAACCTCCGAAAGAGGAACAAAAAACATCCCATCTCACTCATTTATGATCCAATGGAAGTGTGCAGAGATTTTTTTATCTGGCAAGATCCTTATTTTCAACCTTTAGCCAACCTTTCAGTAGAGTGTTTGTATCCGTAGGGCAAAGTGCAGGAGGGGAGGACCGTTAGAATGTCTGTTTGATAAGGCAGGACCCAAGTACTTGAACAAAGAGAACTCATCCAGAGTCCAATGTTGTCATCTGATCATTGATGAATGTACAGGAGTATATACGGAGTTGTCTTGGCTTTTTAAGTACTGATTGTCTAATGCCAAGCTTTGTTCTAACTCCCCTCTTTACCTTTCTTTCTCTTCCTCATATGTTGAGCAGTGGGCAGTGTTCAAGTTTGAAATTTGAGTTTACTACCGGTTACTGACTATTCTTAGTGATTTATTGTACCTTTTTGTTCTCAGATGGGGGAGTAGATTGAAAACAAGACACAGCTCTGGCAGCCATTCCTCCACTCTCGAAAAGCAGTCCTCTAAAGTTGGTGCCGTACAGCTTTATGTGAGCCAAGCAGCTTTATTGGTCTAGAGGCAAAGCGGCAACAGTGGGGTTCCCTGGTCTTTCACAAAGCCTTTATGATGTTCCCCTCTCACTGCCATGGAGACAAAGGAGAGGAAAACATTTCTAAGTTTGCTTTAATCTCCTCCTTGTCTCGCTTTATTTCGGTGTAATGGTTCCCCCATCCTTCTCCGTGTGAGCCTCCTCTCCACAGTTCTCTCTGCAAGCGGCCGTCTGTTTGTCTGCCAGCCTCAAAACTTAGAAAAACTAGATGTGCTGTGCTTATTCTTCATCTTTTTTGCGCTTTTATTTCCTGCCTCTGCCCTCCCCGCAGTTACAAACAAAGTGAATGCGTGTTTAATGGCATCGGTGAGACCCTGGATCAGACCACAACCTGAACACAACAGAGACAGAAGATCCTCGGCCAGTTGCTCCACACCAGCAGAGAGGTGGAGCGGAGGGATCCATTTGTGCACGTCACACCTTTTAAAAGAAAGAAGGTAACTGACTTATTCTTTTCCCACTAACAATTAAAGGCAAAACCCTTTTAGTTTTAACCGAGAACTGTTTGCATGAAATTAAGAGGATTACTCTTGTTCACCAGGTCAAAAAACAGTGTAGAGTGTACTATATCAGCTAAAGAGATTGATAAAGAGCTATTGACTATGAGGAAAAAAATATGACTTTTTTTGTTTAGTGCTTTGTCTTTTTCCACAATGTGACTCATATGAAGGGTTGCACAAGTCAGGACTTTGTTTCAAATAGTCAAATGTGACGGTCACTGTGTTAGGGGCTGCATTTTTGTAACCACAGAATGTCAAAAGGATAGGTTTTAAGATGTTTAGATATTTACACCCTTATCAAAAAGCCATGCCCATACTGTAGATAGATTGGAGAAAAACATTTTTTCTTCCAAATGTGCATTTTTGCACGTTAGAATGCCATAAGATTTAGAAACCACATTTTCAAATCGTATATAGCTTGTTAGACCTTTCCATGCTGTGCTCTTTTTGCAATACACCGAAACCATAGGTCAGTGCTTCGTGATTTGTACCTCCCTTTCAATTGACCAATTAGTTAATGAAAGGAAAGCTCTAATATCTAATCTAATTATTAAATCTTCATTATGTATTTCTTTTTTTCACCCTACCACATGTGTTGTCATTGGCTGACATTGTTCCTGAATGGCCTATTTCTGCCCTGCCAACGACAGCCTCAGCAATTGGTGGATTTCAAGGGCTTGTATTTTTTAAAAGAGCTCCTTTCTATTTGTCAGCTTCCTCATTAACAATACTCTGTCCATTTTGTTTAGCTTATCTGAGGTTGGGTGATAAAAACAACAGGTTCAGGACATATGTTTGGCATCCGTCTCCCAAGCAACTCTCCCCAGCTTCACTTGGGGTAGCCCAACGTGATCCCCGGCAGGAAAGGAAATGTAATTCCTCAGGCAAGACTATTCTGAGTACCCTCCTGATAGCCAAACACCTTTCTCCATTTTTAGCCACCTTCAAAACGAAGCCCGTTTTGGCTGCTTGTATGTGCAACCCCACTCTTTCAGTCGCTACCCAGATCTCGTGAGCATAGGTGAACATTGGAACAATAACGGCCCACTAAATGGAAAGCTTTCGCTTCTGTTGTAGCTCTGTCTTTAGCACAACGGAGCGGAGCAGCACCCTCATGTTTAGTCCAGCTTTTGTTGCAATTTGCCTTGGCTGTTGAACAATGCCAAAAAGATCCTCAGATGGGGTGCAGCGTTAGGTTTATGGCAGGAGGTAAGGCTAGTTGTGAGGGCAGTTGGTTGGAAAACGCAATTATGCAGAAGTCAATGGATGGGGCATTACTCTGTTCAGGGTTCTGCTTTCTGCTCCACATCTGGCCTTGCTTTATACACAGAATATGGAATTGCTCTGATCTATTGCAAGGCCTCTCTCTCACACCCACAGTTGGACAGTGGTACAGCAGTAGTAGGTGTGCTCACAGGTGAGAGCAAGTCTGCACCCACTTCGAAAGTATATGAGACTTAGAACTCTGCATTACGTATTTCTCTCTGTAGCTCCAAATGTCCTAACATTAGAACGGCTCAGCAAATACTGTCAACGCAGTCTTCTTTATCTTATATACACTCTGCTCAACACTCCTCATTACTCTCACTTTTTTTCTGAAGATCAGGTAAGTAGTAGACCTTTTCTGGTGGGAATGTGTAATTCTCTACATGAAGCCTATAGGTTAGAAACCACAGAAAGTAAAATATTTCATGTTTGCTGTTGTAAACTGATGACTCTTGATAAGAAAAATGAATTAACCAGCTATGTTTTGACGGACCTATTTATAAGCTTGCTCAAGAACTTCATGAAAAAACAGCAGAAATTAGTTTTTTTTTTTCCTCCTGTGCAGTAAATGTAACATTTACAATCATTATACCCTTAATCTATTCAAATCCCCAGCCTTGTTTTATTTTTTTTTCTGCATATTTATGCTCTAGTTTCTATTTGCGGTTCCCCGTCTTGCTATCTCACATCATCATCATCATCATCATGTGAGTAACCACATGTTGTGTGATTTCAGCGTGAGGTTAAAGTGTTGGAGGGTTCCAAACTTTCCCAAAACTTGGAAGTCGTAAAACCATTAAACATATCACATGAGCCTTTGTTTTCGGGAAAGAATTCCCTTCATTCTTCCAGGACAGCAGTCATAAACGCAGTTCACCAGGGGCTGCTGCTCAAAAATTACATGCCACAAAGGACACAAGGAGAGAAGGGGGCCTAGTTTGCAGCAGCTTTCAAGGGTTGTGAACAGTGAGAAACGCAAAATATGTTTCTTTATTTCCAGGGAATTTGATGCCCAGTGCCAAAATCATATTACCATTTGAAAGTTTTGGCTTCTTTTTTTCTTTATATTGGGTCAGTTTCTTTGATTTTCAGCCTTTCAGCGTTGATTTTCTCCAGATAGAGTCGATTATTTATAAAAACAAACAACATGAACTCCAAGTCGGGTGAAATTGTGCGGATGCGAGTCTCTATTTGCGGTGGCCTGGTTACACTCCATACCAAAAGGGTTTGTAGCTTCTCTGTAGTTTACAAAAGGGCGTATTAATAGTTCCTGTATGAGGCACATTGGATGAGTTAAAGTGGAATGTTTTAAAAAGGACAAGAAGGTTGAAGCGAGAAGGAAGTAAACACAAATGAAAGGAGACAGAGAGTGTGACGCTGTGGAAGGTACACAGAGTTTAAGAAGGCTTCGCAGCCCTTTCATTATTGTGGATTGAGAGACATTGGTCCTGAACACAATGCTCAACAACCATAAGAATAGCTTACTGAATTTTCACTCAGCTTGCTTTCTCTCTTGATCTATCTTATTGCTCATTTCTTGTCTTTTCTTCCCATTTCTCCCTTTCATCCAGCCCATCCCCTTCTCTCCACTCCACCCCCACCTGTTCAAATATTATTTTCCCCCTCCTGTCGTCCTGTCCCCCCTTTTTTCTCCCTCTCTTTATCTTGTCATTGCCTGTCAGTAGGGATTCTATCTACACTGAGTGTTGTGTGCTCGCGTTATGTGTGAACATATTGAGACTGAGATACACTTAAGAGCTCATTGATTTAAAAATACCTTCGATATTGGAGGTCCCCTCCTGCAGATTCGTTGAGGAGCTTATCACACACATAGACATCCACGCGGAGATATGCATAAACCAAAGCTCCACTCCAAAGTTTCTTCTTAAACTTTGTGATTGACCTAGTTAGCGTGTCGTTTTGACAAGTTGTCTGTTTTGACACGACATCCTCTGGTGTTTATCAACATCCATTCTGCCTATCACACGCTCACATTGGGAATTTGCACGCACACACACACACATGCGCACGCTCAAAGATAAATCAAGCTAAGATTTAAAAAATTGGCTGGCTGGAAGTTAGCGCTGCGTTTGCCCTGGGTTAGATTAAACGAAATTTAATTTAAACGTGAATAAAAGCTTTGGTCATTTTTTTGTGTCGTGTGTGTGAGTTGTGTTTTTTTATTTAATTTTTTTTTGTTATTTCTCTGATGTCTATGGAACGCAAAACACCACCCGTATTATATTTGTCCACGGAACAGCCCGTTTGTGTGGGTCCAAGTGTTTACACGAGCCCTGGCGAGCACTTCAGCTTTAGCTGCGTGCGTGGCAGCTTGGGTGCTGTTTTTTTACTTTTTTTTTTTTCCCTCGCTGTTGCTCATGTGCGTTAAAACGAGCCTGGCTGCCAACTAGCCAGAGGTGAGAGGTCAAAGAGTCAAGTTAACTCCATCAATCCCCGTGGACAGTTACAAACGAGCCCTCCGCTCTGGTCAAAACAATCCCTGGTTCGTGCAGGACAGACAGGAGTTGGGGAGGGGTCCAGGAAGATGGGCTGAGCATATAACTTAGTTTGGCACGAGGGTCTGTTGCAAATTAACTGTAAATTTCTTTGCCGCAAGTACTTAAAAAGCATGTTTTCCATCAGCGCGACCTCTTTCGTCCAGCCAACGGGCTCCACATCTAATCTATAGATAGGAAAACTGGTTTTGTGACACTTATGTCAGGTACTGTATGCGACAACAGGCTATACTAACCTTGATCCCCAATTCCCAGACACTAGTCTTCCTTTCCGGAGAGAATGATTCTATTCATATTTCAACCGCTGAGAAGTTAAAGGGAAAAAAAATAACATCTTTGAAGTATTAGAGAAAACAAAATCCCAGATGAAAATATCCTAAAATATTTCAGAAACCCCGTTGGCTCAAAACCCCAAACCTTGCCATTTTCACTGACCTCAAACAGAGAGAGACCCTGACAAGATGCAGACTCAATGAGCACAGACAGACAGAAAAAAAAAAGAAAGGGAAAAAAAAAAAAAAAATCCCCAGGCAAACTTGTAAAGACTCGCATCCACACAAAAGCATGAGCAGACATGCACGGCAACACATACGTGCGCTTTTTTTTTGGCATGCCGCTGATGTGGGTAATTAAGAAAGGTCACCAAGGAAACTGTCAAAACACAGGCAATTGTCAGAGATACTGTGGACCCAAGAGTGGTGTAAACTGTAGTTGCTCTGTTGTGTTGCCTGTGTGTCATCCACCCACCCGCCACTATTACTCTGGACTACAATAGCGCATTATAAGTTTTTAAACTTAGCAGATGTCCCTTGTTTATGCAGAAGCGGCGATTGTTGCAAATGAGTCACGGAAACGCCGGCATTGCCACAATCCTTTTCAACGTCCCCTTCAGCAGAGAGACAAATGTTTTCCATCGTTGTACAGTAGGTACGACAAAGGGAGAAAAGGATATGTGCTGCTGAAGGAGCTCACAGACAGAAATAAGCGGCGCTCTGATTGCTTTGAGAGAGGTAAAAACACAGGCGTCATTATTCACCGAAATGGCTTTTTTGATTGCTCATTATTCATATTAAAATGTTTGCTGAATTTATAGAACATGATGGGATTCTAAAAATGCACACCTTTTTTTTTTCTTTTTTAAAATTTTGGACTGCATGTAAGATCATGTCAAATTGTTTTGACATTTTAGAATATGATTCTGTTGTATTTGCTGCTTAATGCGTTATTGTGACTTGTGAGTGTTAAAAGTCTTGTGATATGGGAGCTGTGGCTGACTCGCTTTGATTTCTACAGGAGCTTGCCACTTCTTAAAGGCTGCAGAAGAAGATGGATGAACCGGGAGCCGATGTGGAGGAGTGTGTCCCTGTCATTCAGGCCCAAAAGCGACTGGATGAACCCTACCCCTCTCACCTGGAGGTCTGTCTTTGTCTGACTCTGTGTTCTCATTTTTGTGTGTTCCTGACATTGCTGTGGTCAGGATGTAAAACGTTATTCGCGGAGTTTATTTCCAGCTGTTTGTTCTGCTGACTATTTTCTTAATTGTGCTGAGGTCAAGTTTAGTGTCAGCCCTTTTTTTTTGTATTTTCAACCATGTCCTGCTTTCCACCACACCCACTCAATGGAAAGGCCCAACCAGCAACCGTCCTCAGCTCTATCTTCTAACCTCATATGCAAGAATGCTTTTTTTTCCCTTCATGTATAGGTGCTGCAGGAAGAGGTCAGACATTTTTTTTTTTAAAAGGGTGAGAGCATATGAAAAAGAGGCCTGTCAGTTAAGGGGAAAGATCAGAGGCACCAGCATCTAATGCACCGAAAGGATGAAGAACAACAGCGGCTACACAATCAGCTTCATGTTAGTCAGCAGCAGCCAAGGCAGAAAATAGCTACGTTAAGGAGAAACTTTTGATCATTTTAGCCCTTCCACCGGCAGGTAATAATCTCTTGTGTAATCGGTGATTCAGTTGAACTTTTGCCTGTTAGCTGTAAAACCGGCTCGCAAAACTGAAACACCACGTTGGATTGGAACCAGCAGTCTGCTTCGCAGCTGAAACGGAACAAATCTGAACCCAGTCAAATACACGACAGCGTGAATTTAGAGAGCTGAGGGTCATGAAGCTCAAAGACCGTTTGAGGTCTGCCCTTCTTGGACTTTATGCCAGAGGGAAATCTTTTTTTCTTTTCACCGCTCCATCCGCTGAGCCATGATCTCACAGAAAAAAAACGAAAATCTAGTGTGTTAATCCAGTGAACAACTTAAAAGGCTAAACCTGATGCACTTATGCAACTCAGATCTAAATCACAAGCTTTACTTTGTTGTCGGCTTACATATATCTCCATCCACATCATCTGAGTTACTAAATAAGACAGGATGACCCCTCTGTTTGTCAACCTCTCACATCTAATTGGATTCAACATGAAAACGCACCGAGATATTTAAAAAAAAAAGAGGACTAAGATAAGAATAAAGTTATTATCAACCGAGGGTCATCTCGGGTGGTCATGTGACACCCATGAACACTCAAATGACAGGCCCAATGAGGTTCGTCAAGTCATGAGAGTCGAATGGGTTTTCTATCATGTTTAATGAGAGTTGTTTATTTCACAAAAGCACACGCTCCTAATTATGGTCACAAGAAAGCCACAGTGTCCACATTAAGCCTTGTTATGGGGTCTTTCATCCAGTAACAGATATGACATGCTAAGTCAACCATTAGTGGTTACACTGTAAGACAGAGAGATGCTACGGCACAAGGAAGAAAAAAAAGGCCGTATATTGATGACAGAATTACAAATGAAGCTCTTTTCTTATTTGCTACCCCTTGTTTGGTGCCTGTTTATGCATCTTTAGTATGAATTTACAATTGCTGGCAATCCCCACCTTCACAAGCACATCTGTTTTGGCAGAGTCAGTCGTTTAAACACCTGAGTGGTTGAAATGTTTTTTTTTTTTTTAATCATCCCAGGTAATGACTCCTCTCTTCCTTCCTGGTTTGTGTGTCCTTCTTTTCCCTTTTGCTCGAGCAAGCTGCCTACTCAGTCATGCTACCTCCGAATGCAGTGTTAGTCCTAGAAAGGCCCAGTTAATCCCTGGTTGAACCGAACTGCAGCGAACCGCTGAAATCTAACTAGTTGGCTGTCATTAGTTGTAAACCCCTCATGTTCTGATCCAGATTACAACAGGATTAACGTGGATGAACTCAAGATGAGTGCTAGAGCGGGTTTAACTTTCTCAACCTCTCCCCTTGAGAGGTGAGCTACGGTAGGATTCTGAGTGTATGCCAGGATTAAGGCTGGTTTCACTTCCTTGGTTCCCCAGTCATAATGACAGAGGTTACTGTGGAGCAGTGTGTGTGTATATATATATATATATATATATATATATATATATAAATATATTCGTATATATACAGTATATCATGAAGAAATATTGACTTGTAAAGTCTTTCTTTTTCTGATTGTTTAGCTACATGATATGGTATTGGTGAAATGATAGCTATACCTAATCTAATCTAATTTTAAATTCTCCCTTATGTTTTTTTGTTTTTTTAAACCTACCACGTGTTTTGTCATTGGCTGACATTGTTCCTCAATGGCCAATTTCTGCCCTGCCAACGGCAGCCTCAGAATATGTAGCAAGCTGAGAATTCAGCCATAAACTGGGACATCTCTGTGATCCTTCTAAATGACACCTTTGTATAGTGCAAACACAATGATTGATGGTTATTGAAAAGGGCCATAGAAGTCCAGCATGTGTCTGTGATGTAAAAATAGAGTTTAAAGTCTTGCTGTATGAGCTTGGCCTTATACGCTTGAATGCTGAAGAAATAATATGGTGATAATGATGCTGAGAAAACAAAAATCCCCTAAAGTACATAAATGAATAAGAAGAGATTTAAGTTCCTCATTATAAGATAAAAAATGCAAATGTTAGAATTATTATTATTATTTATTTACCTATGCATAAATCTATGGATTAATGAAATTTTTTAATTTTTTTTATTGATTTTAATTTACGTAATTATTGTTTTATCTATAATTAAGCTGCTTATTTTCCAAATCTTTCTTTCTTTCTTTCTTTCTTTCTTTCTTTCTTTCTTTCTTTCTTTCTTTCTTTCTTTCTTTCTTTCTTTCCTATATAGAGGCCCAAAAGAGACTGTGTCTCTCAGACTGGTCATATACATTTTTTGTCCAAAAATGTCTTCATGAACCCATAATTAGCAAAGATAACAAGAGCTTTTGGTCTAAAAAAAGCCATTTTTTTGTCTCTGTCAGTGTTTGTGTTTCTCATTACTGTGTTTGGCTTTAGGTTGCCGTAGATAAAGACAAGCTGAAGAGGCAGGAGATGGAGACGAACCTTCTTCATCAGCAGCTGAAAGGGGCTGATGAAGAGCAGAAAAAGGCGGTTTTGAAAGCACGGGAGCAGAAAGAAACCTTAACCATTTTTAAACAAAAGTACACTGCAGCAATAGAAAAAGTGCATAAGGTGCAAGGGCAAGTGGAATTCTTAGAAGAGGAGCTACGGTATTCACAGAAAAAGGTGGATGATATTCGACTGATACGCTCGTAGTTTAGTGTTCACAAGATCACATTCTTCCCCGTCTGGTGCCTCAATATAAATTGAATTTTATTTACATTTGTCTTACGTGTTTTGCATCTTTGGTCTTATGCTGGTTTGTGGTCTAACATTCTTCTCATTTTCTGCATCCAAATGGCAGCTCAAAGAGTCACAGTTAGAAACTCATTCGGTCCAGGAAGAGTTAGCCGAGCTGGAGAGGCGATACGGGGAAAAGGTTAGCCATTGGGAGAGCTCGCAGGAGGCTCTCGACCAGTTGACAGATGAGCTGCAGGCCTATCAGAGCGAACTGGGAGAGAGCCAGCGAGAAAAGGACCATTTCAAGATCATGATGGGATCCCTGCAGGAACAGATGGACACACTAAAACAGCAGGTTCGGACAAACATGCACCGGTTCCTGCTCCAAATCTAGAAGCAAACGCACCCTGCTTACTGTACTTCGTGTATATATTTGTGTTGTTTCTGATCTGCGACACATGAGAAGTTGTGAACAAGTCAGTCTGATTATTTTTGGAAAATTCTTTTCACACCTTCTTTCCCCCGTGCACTCCACTCCTCCTCATTTTTTTTTTTACAGGTCAGTATCAGTAAAACTGTGCGGAGGATGGCTGTTAACATAAAGATGACACATCTTACTGCACTGACATGTTCCCCGAGTTCTCAAAGAGAACATGCAGATTAAATACTGGAAAATATCAAATTTGTGTTGGTACAGGTTAATGTTTTTTGCCAATACGAGTGCACCACGGTGCATTTCACCTCCATCCACGCTGTGTGAGTTCATACATTAGAATATCCCTATTTATGGGTCCATATCTACGTGCATTTGTGTGGGTACGAATGCGACTGCAGGCACTGGGGTGTGTCACTTAATCTTTTCTCCTTTTTCTTTCGGTTTTATATTTACTACGTCAGGCAACAAATGAATCATCTTTATTACGGAGAAATTTAATTTGGATGAACTTAACTGCTGCCGCCAAGGTCAGACGGGCAGAATGTCATTTTAATCCAATCAACTTTAATCTGTTGGTTATAAAAGAGTTAGGCTGTTGAAGAATGGCTGTGTCTCAGGCCCTTTATTACGCCGGCTAATGACTTTGATTGTGAGGCGCCTATCAAGAGGTTAGGAGTTCTCATGGAGCTTCACGTCCTGCTAATTCGTTACCTCGTGTCACTGCTGGGCTCAGCTAACCCTAAAATCTGTGGCACCTTCCTCCCCTGGCTGACAAGATCTTCATTTAAAAAATTTGTTTCAACTTTTTAGACGAGGCTTTAAAGCCAATTTCGAACAACCTCACATTTAATTATTTTTTTTCCCGTATGAATTGTTAGAAATGTGAGCGTGGAAACTTCATTCCATCCGGTCCATTTGTATTCCAACAAGAAAATATTACAGTTTAACGTTAAGATGGATAAGTAAAATTGCTCTCCCCGTCCCACAAAGATGACTTCTTTTGAATTAGTTACATCATTTCCCTACAGAAAGAACTCTTGTTAATAGATTAAGACCATTAGAAAAGATATTTTAAGAATTTCTTCCTTTAAATAATGACTGTAGAAGTGCTTTCAGTTCTGGGAAACAAATTTTAAATTGATTCTATTCTATTCTATTTTTCTCTGTTTTTAAGAGATATCTCCTCATTCAGCGAGGCATTTGCTCAAACTAGATTACTTGATAATGCGGAGCTTGTTTTGTTGATGTTTGAAACATGGCCATTTCTTTTTTTTTTTTTTTTTTTTTTTTGTTTTTTTTTTTTTTAAGGGAAAATCAATGTCGTCTTCACTTATTTGTTAAGATAAATATTGAAAAGCAACTCACAGGAGAAATTTCTTTTGTGCCTTAGCTTTTCATTTCTGTTTGAAACTATCTGTTTGCATTTTTGGCGGGTTTATCTTCATTTTCTTGTCTTGATTTGAAATATTTTTTTCATTTTCACTTTTTTACTTTGAACTTATTACTTTTCTTTTAATTTGTTTTCATGTGGTGTCTTTACATAGAAACTGATGGCTGAGTTCAACTTTTGCCTTTATCAGCAGTGTCATATTCATTCTGATGAGGAGTATCTCAGTCTGTCAAGACTCAGACAACAGTTACAGAAGGTACCGTTCTGGAATATAATCATTGTAAATTCCCTTTACCACTATCTCTGTAAAACTATTAAACGTGCATGTTGCAGTTTGGATTTTTAGTTCTATTTTTGGAAACAACCAAAAGGATACAGTCTAGTTGATAAAATAGCCATGTGCAGTTTTCAGAAATAAGAAAAGTCAGTTTGGAGAAACAAACAATCTCTCCCTTTTTTTGTGTGTGTCTGTTTGTGCATCTCTATTTGTGCGTTTCAGTGCTGCACTGAGCAAGCTGAACGCCTTTCGGAGTGTGAAAAGGCTATTCTTAAGATGAAGTCAGAGCTGGAACGACAGTAATAATGGAGTTAATAAAACTCTCATTCTTCTCGCTGATCCTGGCGTCCGTCCTTGTCTCTACTGTCATGCCCTTCTTAAGTGTCTCCACCCCTAACCCACTCTCAATATCTCAACACTCCACTAGCATAAAGACTAACCATACAAAGCCGGAGAAAAGTAGAACATCATATTCCAATGCTTCAAACTTCCTGTCATTAAGATAGCCCTCTGGTGTAATCAGTCACATTATAAAGACTGTGAGAAGACATTTTCTTACTCTGAAACTGCTCTTTTCCTTCCAGAACTCTGGCAAAAGATGATCTGGAGAAGAGTCTCGCTGCATCTCACCAAACGCACCTGAGCAGTCGCAGGAAACTGGAACAGGAAGTGACACGTTTGAAACAAGAAGTATCGTCCTTAGAACTAAAACTGGCCGGCACCCAAAAGGTATTTGAGTGTTGTTTAATTCTGATCTGTCCTGCAATTTGGAAAACACCTTTGTTAATTTTATGTGTAAAATGAAATTGTTCAATCAGAAGTTTCTTTCTTTCAGTCAACATGTTGATATAGGGTCCATCTCAGAACCATTCAGGATTTGCAGGTGTTTCAGAGAAGGTTCGCTGGAAATATAGCCATGATTATTTCTAATTGGCAATTTTTTGTTGATTTAAATAATACATTTGTTGGCCTTAAAAAAAAGAGCCATTCATGACAGTGGGGCAAAATAAGGTCAATTCATCATATAAAAGGTCTATAAAGAAATATTATTGATATTGATATAAAGACTATTCTGTTATCCTTACATTAAACTTTCTGTTTAAATGCAATTATTATTCTATACAAAGTTTCATATAAAACATATAACAACATAGTAAATTCGCTGTGTTTATGTTTGTAGTGTAAGATAAATTCAGGCTTTATTAATATAAATGTTGTTATTTCTGTAATTGTTCATTATTTTCATATTTGTTATCAGTGTTACTGTTTCAGAAATAGCTTTGCTTAAGTGCCTAACCCTAATTATAGACATCTACCTGCTTAAAAGGTCAGGATTTACAGTTCCTGGTTTAGAACTATGAAAGTGTATTTGGTTCTCCCTTTATTAAGATTTTTTTTCACCAAAAGAAAAAAAAACTGTGCTGGCATAACCAGAATTAAAGTGCCCTAAAGTGGGTGCAAGATTTAATCTTGCACTTTGCTGGTGGATATTCCAAATGTTACACACACATGCTGAGAACATTATCTGAAGATGCAGTTAAACTTTCTGAAGGGATGTACTCCAACCACTGCATCGGGCACCGCACGCCGACCACTCATGTGATTGTCCCGTGATCGCCTGGCAGAAACAAATTGCCTTACCATTAATTAAAGTGCCAAACGGTGCCAAGGCTGGTAAAATTGACTCCAATTAAGAGCTCAATGGGACACTAAATATTCAAATTACTCAAAGTGGTGACTCCAGCCTGGCAGAGTGCCAACATTACTGGCAGTCTTGCACATATCATCTGTGTGTGTCCGAACCCTTTTATGCATAAGTGGATGTGTTTTGCTTCGCACATTAATTTGTCCATGGCATGTTATTCTTGCTAAGATCATTTGCATGCGCACATAAATTCAATCTAACAAACATAACAGTAGTATTTTCTTCTCTCTGTCAGGGCTTGTCCATTAATGTAGCCGTCTTCCCCGAGGAATAACATAATGCGTCTGTGTCATGTAGAGACATAGAAGTTGAGATCTACATGTACATTTATCACATATATTATGTATACACACATGATTAATCTTTATCATTATGCAAATGCACGTAATTATACAAGATTTAATGATTTACATGAATGCTTAGTCATGCATTTTCTGTTGGAGTTCAGGTCAATTAACAATAAGACTTCTGTGGGAAATTGAAAGATGATGTACTCCAATGATAAATATAAATGTTTTTGGACTTAAGATATCAATTATCCCTCAGCGGAATGCTATAAAAGTGATGGAAATCAGCGACTGACATTTTTAACAGAAATGACAGGACTAAACATGTTCAACAAGTAACATTCTCTAATGGCCAGAAGTGCAGGTCTATAGTACGTTACTGTAGACATTTCATGTGTACAGTATGTAACATATGAGAGGGATTTGTCTAGAATGGAAGGCCTGATTTGAACCATTCACTCACTACTCCTCTTCATTCTTCCGCAAGCTACATGTGATGCTCCTCAGAAGGGCGGAGGAGCAGCTGAAGGAGGCCAAACAGGAGTCTGCGATGAGGAGTAAGGAGGTGGATGTACAGAGAGGGGAGTCGCAAAGACTTGTGGGGTTGTTGCAGAAACAGGAGGAGAAGATGAAGACAGCTGCTGGAGAGATGAAAAGCCTGAGAACATTTGATTGGCAACTGAGGCAAGAGCTGGATGAGCTACACAGCAAGCACCAAGAGGCAGGTAGCTAGCTATCAGCTGCTATAGCCATATAGAGCTTGTATATTTAAGTCTATATGTCTCAAACATGCCCTGCTACTGATGTGCCTTTTCACTTGGGTCTCAAAGAAGTTAACGACTATGTAATTAACTACTTGCGGCGTTGATAAAAAAAATTGTGGAACAATTTTGCCGCAGAGTCGAATCAATCTTTGACCATTTTCCTGCTTGTGAACTCCAAGGCGGTGTTGTCTGTCAGGGGGCCATCACATGTTCTGGGAGCTGCAGCGGGCGGCGTGTCCTGCTTTTGTGTCAAAACCAGCCACACCGCTGTTAGTTAATCATTTTGCTCAAATAAGCCACCAATGTGGTCACTCAGTTGCTAGCCGTCTGCGAGTGTCACTAACTCGGACATCCACACACACACACACAGGACACGGAGGCTCAATTTAATGGTGCAGTGCTTTGGCTGTATGGTAATGATCTAGTTTTTATGTGCGAGCGTGCGCGTGTGCGCGTGTGTCCGACGGTGGCCTTTGTAGTGGTGTGTCAGCGCAGGAATTTTGATGGTTGGGTCTCTCTGGCCACAGAAATGTCTCATTAAGAATTAACGTACATATCTACGGTCACTCCAGGCAAACACCTCACAAATGCACACTCGCAGTCATTTCTCCCAACTCCCACTGCTTTAATTAGCACATGCACACGGATTCTCCAAGGTACAAACACATACACACGTGCACACAATCACCTATTGTCCACAGAGAGATGAATCTGAGGTCTCTCTCTGTGGCAGACCGTGGCTGGCTTGCTTGGTGAACAGTGCTCATTAACAAGATAGAGACAGAAGGACAACGCTGTGTAGCTTGGCCTTTGTCTGTGATCAAAAACGTCTTCCCTCAACTCCGCTCTCCAAACAAAACCGCATATTATTCAGCTTTTACCTACAGCAAATAGAGTCCACCAATGCAGAGCCTATTGTTGTGATTTAAGAAGAACGAAGATGCGTTATTATAACAAAAAGGACTGTGTTTACCTGGATATAGCAGTGATCTGAATAAACTGAGTGAGGAGTCAGCTTGTGAAATTACCGTCATGAACAAAGGGCCTTTTTATTAACTTGAATCCTCCTGTTTCTTTCTCCATTAAGGAAACGTTTCATTGAGTGTTGGTGCCGTCAAAAGTACTCATACTGCAATATGTTATACGTACTTCATTTTAGCGACTTCATGTACTTGTTTTACATGAAGTAGTATAGAGGACAAGTCTACTATAGAGGCCGCTCGCGTTGACAGAGCCGAACACAATGCGTATTTGATTAAGCGGATTCAATGGTCAAAAAGACGCAAAGAGGGGAGTAAAAGCATTCGAATCAAGAAAAGTGTCCATGGATGAAACCTAAGTGTATGCAGGCAGCTGGACTCAATCACATCATGTCAAGGTAGGAAAAAGAGGCTGAAAAGAAGAGAGAGATTCTAAAAAGATAGATTAAAGAAGTACTTGAATATAGTGGAAGACGCGACGTGTCAAATTAGCTGTCAGTCATGCATGGCTCTTGGGTACGCTTTGGTGTTCGGTACATTTAACATATTGCCATGCATGCATCGTGTGTAACATATTGGTTCACCGCAACAGTTGTAGAAAATTTGCGTGAAAGCGTCAATAAGTGAAGTGCTCGTTTATTATCTGTGCAATTCAAACAGGAAGGACGCTTTAAAATATTCAGATAGACTAATAGTGCCATCTTGTACGTTAAAGGGGATGTTTGCGAGGTTGCCTGCAGGATGGCAGATGAAATAACAACATGAGCCAAACTTAATATCCTTATTTCCACTCTTCCACAAAAACAGAAATATGATATTACCACCTCTGTGTACTGCTGATGTGCTTTCTGCCTAAAGATGATGAAATCATTAGGGGTGCATATGTATGTGTGTGTGTGTGCGTTTGATCATATCCAATCTGGATCCCTGGACACACACGTGCACAGGCCTCTCTCCTCCAATTCACCTCTATTACTAGCTATAATCCCATTTCACACTCTATCGATCCCCAAAACTGTTGTTCACCGGAACCGGCAGCAAACACTGGCATTTCTCCCCATCATTTCAACACTATTGTTCTTTATTACACAAAGAATCAGCAACCCCCACCCCCCCCCTCCCTCACCACGCCACCTCTCCACACCTCCCACCTTGTCTTAGAGCTCACTCAGCCCAGCCAAAAATATGAATTATAAATGTATGGCTAATAAAAGAGTAGGGGGAGAAGACGAAGAGAAAAGGGAGAGAGAGTTAGAGAAAGAGAGAAGTGGTTGGTAGAAACATCAGAGAAAATGACTCCTTTACAAGAGTCTATTGATCAGTTTCTATCAAAGGGGGATGTCAGACATGAGATTACCTGGCAGTTTGAGCATTAGGTGCCGTGTGTTATAGCCCCGGGCCCTTGTACCGCTGCCAGAGGATTGTAAATAAAGCGGAGAGAAGAGAGCAAGGGGGGAGTGTGTTGAGGTGTAAGTGTGAGAGTCTGTCTGTGCGTTAGTCTTTGTGAGTCACTATTGTTTGCATATCAGTGATTTTTTTTTTTTTCTTTTCTGAAGTGCGTTTGCGTGCACGACAGCGCGCGGCGTTGTGCCCGCACCCCTTTGGCTTCTACCCAACGGCCGTGTTGCAAGCCTCTGAAACTTCAGAAAAAGAGAAAAAGTCTTGGGAGGCTTTGGGATGTCTCTGGGGAGCACCTCAGCCAGCTCCGAATCCCCCAACAAAGCCAAAGGAAGCTCCCATGAAGCCTTATGAAGCTTTTATGAGGGACCAGGCAGGACCCGGCCCAGCCCCTCACCACTGATTCAGGGTTAGCGAGGTTTTCATCCCTCTCATGTTAAAGGTTAGCTGCGAGAGCAGAGTAATCTGACCGCGGATCTGCGATTATACGGCTGATGCTGCACGATGGGCTTTGAAGCATCCACCAAAAGAGTTGAGAGGGAAAGATTGGGACAGAGTTGGATTATGGACTAACATACCATAAATTGCGAAGCCAGAATAAAAGGGTCAAGAAAGTCTTAGACTCAGGGGCTGAAGATCTTTAGATAGCGGCCTACTGTCAAAACTCAACTCCCAAAGCCACTAAAAAACAGCTTGTAAAACACCTCAGAGCTCAGCGTGTGGACCCATGTGCTCCCTTAAGACACTAAGTAAATAAAAAGTAGATACAAATTTGGCAGTATTTGTTCAAGCCGAACAGTACATATTTTAAATATTCTTAAACTGACACTTCATTTCTCCAGCCTCCTCACTGTCCAGCTGCTTTGTTTCAATACATTTCTGTGAAGTTGAAGCCATGGAGCAGGTTGTTGTTAATTTTCCCTCATGTGGGCACCTTTTGCTTATGTGTGTTTGGGAGCAAACAGGAAAGCGTGTGTAAACGATCATTCTTTGCAGCTAATTGCTCTCTCTGTGGCCTCCCCTGGTGGGAAGTGTCACTGAGGTCACCTAAAGACTAATGCCTTGAATATGAATTTGAACCCCGTCTCAAGTTTTCACATCCCCTTCTTTATCGATTATTGAGATTCATAGCAAACTTTCACCTTGAGGTTCAGTAAAATAGCCTCACACTCGCTCACGCACACACACACACACACACACTCACAGACACACAAGATGTGCTTGTCTGTCATAAAATATTGAGAAATGCCAGTTACAGGTTCAGTCTTCCAAGGGCTGCGATTAAACAGTTTTTGGTGCCACAAAACCATAAATTGCTGTTAGTTTTTATCAAATGTAGATTTTCTGTTTGCTATTGTGTTCTTTCTGTATCGTTTTTACATTCCTCTTTTTCTGTCCGTCCCGCTGCTTCTGTCTCAGCCTTAAAAGCATTACTGAAATTCACTTAACATTTTCTCTATTTCCATTTGTCTCAGTCAAATAGACATGCGCACACTCAAAGTCAAGGTCCATCCTGTAAATATTCTACACACACGCGCGCACACTGATATCCCCAAACACACCTCTTCATATTCAGTGTGCACTCCCTCTCAATATTCACTAGCCTTGGCCATCGATGGCTGACAGTTAATGTTATATTCAATGAATACTGAATTTAGTGAAAAGGTTTTAGGAGCTATGAAGAAACATTGACTCACAAAACAGCTTTGAAAACAAAAAAAAAAAGAAGGGAGACGGCGAGTAGTAAAAATTTTAATTCAAACTGGTAAGGGCCTTCAAAACAAACCGAACCAAGAAACCTGGATTGTGGTTTATTATGTATCCACTCAATGTGTTAAACTACTAAGTGTTGGACAATGGGGTTTTATTGCATGTAGACAGAGGAGCAGGCTGAAAACAGAATGTGATTGAAGGGCTGCAGTGGAAGGGGTATGAGCTCTGGTGGCCTGCTCAAGGTAAAGAGTGCCATCTATTGACCAAACGTAGGATCACTCCCTTTTTTCCCCCCCAACAGAGTGACTGATTCTATGTCTGAGTGGAGGCAATGCAACACATTCATTCCTTCTCTCTCCACCTGTGAAAGGCATTCAGTGCCTCTTCTCTGGTGCAGTTCTTCATTTTCTTTGAAGGTGACTTACAGTTTATGTTTTTTTCTAT
Source organism: Menidia menidia (assembly GCA_907169785.1). Classification (NCBI taxonomy): domain Eukaryota; kingdom Metazoa; phylum Chordata; class Actinopteri; order Atheriniformes; family Atherinopsidae; genus Menidia; species Menidia menidia. Next base: position 8,847,274 of record CAJRST010006668.1, read on the forward strand.
TCATTCTGAACCAATGATCACCTTACTTGATATGCGTACAATGTAAATCCTTCAGTCAGACTCAGATGTACTGTTCTGCTTTGGTCTGTATTCGTGTTGCAAGTTAGTTGCCTTTTGATTAATTAAAACAGACAACCAAGGGTCACATGAGGCAATTTTGTCATTCATCAATTACCATTCCATCAAAATGTCATTTTCTTCTGTTATATGACCATTATAGCTATTTAATTCATTTGAACCAAGTGTCTGGTGCGAACTGTTGCACTTTATCTTTATCTCACTTTCCTCCCTCCGTCTCCTGCTCAGTGGAGGAGTTGGCAGCTCGTGCAGAGGAGGCAAGGCGGATGGAGGGGTGCCCGAATGAGCGGAAGCTAGCAGAGGAGAAAATAAGGTAAGAAAGGAGAGAGGGAAAGAGGGAAAGAAGCATCATCCCCCCCAGCCTATTTTCTATGCTCCCCTGTGTGAGCTCCGTAATCAAAAACATTTAGTTTTTTTTTTAGTTTTTTTTTTACAGGCATACAGTAGGCTTTTTAAGTGAACATATGTTGAACAGAACAGCCTTAAGCCCCTCGATGCATGCTCAGTGGTACAAAGAGTCACAAAGGAAGAAGCAAGCCTTGTACGTTTCTGTAGAACAATACACATGAAAACTAATTTGATTTTGGCTTTTTCGTTATCCATCCCTTCCCTGATCTAACGGTAATATTAGAATATGGTGAGAAAACAGATGTCAGGTCACGGAGTTCAAAGTTGAGACCCCTGGCTGACCCCTGTGTGCTGCCAGAGCTGCGGCGATGACATCACCAAGCATGTATCACCCAGTGCAGTGTGTGTGTTTGTGCGCGTCTGTTTGTGCGCGCATAGCTGTGGTTGTGGCTTTGGCTTCGACATGACCTCACTGCAGCAGTCTCCGTCTCGGGGAGTTTCTCGGTTAAGTTAAGCCATGGAACATTTTCATCCGTCGACCGACAATTTAAAACTCAGTATGGAGACTTTATAGTCTACATTCTAAATTATTACATTTTATTACATTTAAACCATATTTAGGTACTGCGCGGTAAAACAATCGCTGTGTCTGCATATTAGATCCATTTGCAGAATTATGCTGTTTACTGTTAACCCAGTATTATCTAATAACTGCGAGGACATGAAAGGTTTTTAAGCAACAACACCATACTAATGGCTTCCATCTGTGCTGTGGGAAATCCCCTCCTTTCTCAACAGGATGCCTCCTCTCTTTCTATCCTTCCTCTCTCCCACTCTGTTCATCCTACGATATGTTCTCTCCACGGACCAATCTATCAGCGTTATTCTTTCTCTATTTTTTGGACTATCTGGTTCTGCTTTAGCTTTACTACCATAGAGCTACTCTATTAAAATCGTCTTGAACGATACTGCTGAAGTAGTGCTTTTTTTCATCGACTTCTCTTTTTTTTTTAAACAAAAGAGTGCCTGGGCGGATTAATTCAAGTCACCCTTGAGTATCTCACGCTTTAATTCATGGCAGCTTTCTGTCATTCACTGTCACGTAAACTTGGTAATTCAAGCAGTTTTGAAACCCAAAGAGAGCCAATCCTGCCACAACAAGTCTCTTTAGGGTCAAAAGATGGTGTTGTGGATATTGTGTCCTCATGTTTAATTTTTTTCTCTTATTTGTGGCCGTTTGCATTTATTAGACTTATTAAAGTCGACAGTAAAAAAGGACATTTTATAATAATGTGCCCTCATTCAAATATGAGTACATTTTATCATTCTGGTTTGGTTTTCAGTGTTTTTGAATGGGTCAATTTAATTTCAATGAATTTGAATAGACATTACACATAAATTATTTTTTTCATTGACAAATCTTGAATATATTAACTTTGGATCATGTACCCCACCTCTATATTTCCATTATTCGATTATCAATTATCCTTATCAATTGGTCTTTTTGTTTATTTGTATGCTTTTTTTTGTATTTGTTTTTTTGGTTTGTGAGGTGTAGCATGGTTCAGGGGTTGGGGGTGTGTGTTTGGGTTTCCGTGTGTGTATGTGCGCGGGAAGGGCGGGTTGGGGTGTGGGGGCTCAAGCGGCCGAAGCGAGGTTGTGAAGGGAGGTTTGTGGAAATGGTAATCATTTGTCGTATCGATTCTGCTGTAGCCAGGGCAGCCGGCTCACACAAACTCACTCACACGTGTGTGTGTGCGTGTGTGTACACACGCTCGCAAACACTAACCGACTGGCATGCACACAGGCACACACAAGCGTGGCAGAAATAGACCCCTCCATATTGATCCCCATCACATTCCCTTAGCTCGGCTGCCACACACACACACGCTCACACACAGATATACTCGCACGTTCACACTTAATAGCTAAGTGACACATTTGTGCTTTTTTAAGGGGAAATTAGTCAAAATAAAGGTTTTAAAATTCATATTAGTATGAAATTCATTCCAAGAAAGCAGTTTAAACGTTTGCTTGAAAAGCGAATGTGAAGTATTTATTGGTATTGGTAAGATTTATTTTGCAATGAAGACAAGCTAAAGCTTGGTTATTTTTTTTGTTTTTTTCAGGTCGGCGGCTGTGCGGCTGGAGAAGGAGCTGAGCGAGATCAGGGAGAACCTTCAGCAGGCCGTTGATCAGAAACTTACGGCAGAGAGAGATAAACAGGATGCACAGGAGCGGGTAAATATTTTGAGCCAGTTTCCTTAACTGCATAGTGAGATGCCACTTTACTGAGACTATAATCTCAGAGAAATCTTTACCAATAAAACCACTTTATTTCCTAAAACGTTAATATTTAAGCCCTCTGCCGGTGAGTTTATTGATTTTTTTGCACTGCAGCTGCTGACCCAACCCATTTTGGGTCAAATATTTGAGCCAGGCTTACTGTACCACCAAGCATAAACATGAATACTGATAAACACACTCTCCTCTGTCCTCTCCTTCCATTCCCTCCAAGGTCTCCAGTACCTTTTCTTCCCTCCCTGCAACCCTCCCTCTCCCCCTTTACCTTTTTGATGATTAGTGGCATATATCCGGTGCTAGAGCCTGGATTATCTTGTCTAAGAGAGGGAGGGGGGTGTGCGAGGGACCTAAACCCAGCAAGGTGATTTGGAGCGTTAATTCCTGGGTGTAATATTCCCTGATATTCCCTAATGTTCTGGCTGGGAGCCGGGTGAATCTCAGGGGAGAACGGTTGTCAGAGCTGAGCTGCTGCTGTACAAAGGCAGAATGGATAATTAAGGGTAAAGGACGGATGAGGAAAGGGATGCTCACACACGTTTAAGATAAATGTAGGTCTGTGACAAGTCTCCTTGCTTGTGATGGTCTCTCAGATTTAGATTTTACATTTAGTTTAATTTATTATTTTTTATTAATTCTTTCAAACTTCCCCCCACCCTGTGTCCCTTTTTCTATGTTTTTTCTTTCTGTCATCTTTCTTGCTCTTGCGTTTTTTTCCAGGTCCTTTTCTCTCTCCCATTTCCTGCACTTTGCCTCACCTTCTTTTTTTTCCCTTTCTTTCATTACGTCCTAGTGAATAATGCAGCCCATGTGCGTCGCCCTCCTTTTTCTTGTTTGGCGTACCAGGGTTTTGACGAGCGACTGCCCAGGGCCTGCAAGACACCAGCTGAAGTTAGCCGACCGGTCAGTGGGTGATCGAGCCAGTTCTCCCAAAGAGTTCTTCAATTATTTCACGACTGTTAAGAATCCTTTCATCTCTGCCTTTCGCAGAGCGACTGGCCCTCTTTTCTCCGTCGCCTGTGATCAAAAATGTTTCACGACATGCCAGAGTTTGTCAGGAGTCTCTCACTCCATAAAGCCAGCAAAGGCTGTTGCTGTATAGATTACTTTGAGCTAGGAAAAGGTATGTTTCTTTAATGTTCAAAGTGGCTGGGGTTGTAGTGAGCCGTTTTCAACTTCTGATCTTTTTATTAATAATAATGCGTTCTTTGTTTGTATTTTTTTCCGAAAGAGTGGTGGTGGTGCAGTTGTCAAAACTGTTGTCCAAATTTCTTCCTGGTGTTTTGACAGGACATGTACTCTCTCTTTTTCCTAGATTATGTCACAGTTTTTTTCAACAAGTCGTTTCTTATTTGAATGCTCTCATATTTGCTGAAGACAAGATGTACAAATGTAGGTCAGCATTAACCCATTCACAAACTGTCAGTTTAAATTCTGTATTCATGTTGGTTCGGTTATCTCACTCGATTTAAATGTAGTTGCATAAGGTCATAATGAATTGGACTGGAGAGGACATGGAGGCCTGCATGGAACCTGAATCATACCATGTGATGACAAAAATTTGCATCTCTTGGATCCCTGGGTAGTCACAGGTTTGAAAAGTTTTAATACTAACCGTTAACCAATATGGAAAAAACGTCTGAAATGGATCTACTCTTGGACTTTTGTTTGGGTTACTTTGAAGTTTTCAGCTCATTCTGAGTTCTGAAGGCTCATAATCTCAAGGGTTCATGGTTTGTTTTTTCCATATTCTTCCCTGGTGTGTGTGTGTGTCTTGTGTGTGTGCCAGAAGCTTTTGCAATCCTGATAACTCATCATCCTCACCTGCTTAAAAGCCAAAGTCTTCTTCCCTCATATTGTTGGTAGTTCTTTTAAGTGGTACAACACACTGGTTAAATCTTTTCTAGTTGCCCAGGTTTCTGTCTTCGTGGAACTTGTTACGAACGTTATTTTACTTATATAGGGAGACTTGGAGCCGGATCTGTTAATGTTTTAACAATCAACAGTCCTGCCACCATGTTCACCAATGCAATGCAAATCTGATGCAAATCCGTTTCCCAACTGAAAAGTTGTCAAAAACTCAAATCAACATTTTACCGGTCAGCACAAACCTTTTGGAACGTACATTTTCTACTAAAGCCTGATCACTATATTTAACAGCATCGTCTCCAGCATCTGTAGAAACACCTGCCAACATCTGGTTCCAGGCATCATTACAGAATTCCATTTCAAATAAATCTCCTGCCACTTAGTTTACCTGGGTTCTTCAGTCTTTATTGGACCCTGCCTGAATACAATGTTGCACATAGACAAAAAGAGTACATGATATAGACAAAATGGTGAAGTCATGCCTGTTCACTTATCTTTTTTTTTACTTTTGTGTTGTTTTACCCGCGCCAACTGTGTCGCTGTGCATGGGGCCCACACTCAATCAGCCGAGTTATACGGTGCCCCCGTGTGCACTTATCTGTATGTCTTTGTGTACATTAGATATACTCACTTGGCTGACCCCTGTCCAGGTACAAAGTCCCTCACATTTCCACACTGCACTCCAGCTGTCCTCCATCATGTCAACAGCAGATGAGGTTTTCAATGAATTTGACTCTAAACAGTGTTTAAACACCAGCGTGATGGCTGTTGTGACTATAACTCCTTCATTAGGTCCCGATCTCTGTTATTGATGTCCAGAAGATGAATTATCCACCGGTGGAAAAAAAATCAAAGGGTTTGAAATGGTAAATGGTACACTACAGTAAGGCCTATAGAGGAAATCCATATTACAAATTGCCTTGGTGCACAGAGCTGAACCTCAGATACCTCTGTCTGTTCTGTGTCTATGTCTTTGTAAGAACCATGTGTACTGCCTGTGTGTGGTATGCATTTCATACAACTTTGTGTATTTTCAGGGCTGTTTAGTGTTTCAATTCTATTCCTAGGAAAAGGACCTACGGGTGACAGCTAGTGAGCATGTGCACACACATACACCCACTTCTGCCAGTCCTGCCCCTCTGCATGAGTCCAGTTCATAGTAAATATCAGGCATGTTTTTGTTACTGATCATGTCACCCTCCTCTCCCTCACTCCCACTTTGCCACACACACACACTCACACAAACTATAGTCATTAGTGTGTTTACCTCAACTTCTTTTTGCATGGGGTAAAAAAGATTTCAGACAGATTTAATGAGGATTTTTTTTCCTGAGAAGTTTTTGAATAGCAAAAGTTTATGAGCATGTTTTTATGCCCAGAAACTTGTTTTATTTGCCCAAAAATTTTAACAACCACTGATGTCATCATGTAGAAATACAATGACAGGGTAGATTTTAATCACTCTGAATCAGTAGGGTGCTTTCCAAGTCATTAGAAAGACAAGCTTTGTCCCTGTTTGATATTTCTGGGGGAAAAAAATCACAAATCGCATCAAATAACAACAAACCTCAGAACACTCTTAATTTGTTCATTTCAATTTTCGGTTGGACAGTAAATAGGGCAAGCCAAATGTTTGTTTGTTTGTTTGTTTTTTCTCATGCTTTCTCAAGCAATAGATTTCCATGTGCAACATTGCATTATCGGCATCATAGGCAAAGATAGCTGTTATAAAGTCGTGATCTCTAAATCAGACTGCATCTGTTTGAATGATGGTTTGATTAACCATTGTGATGAAACATAAAGGAAAAAAAAAACATGACGACAGTGGTGCATAATCAACTTCTGTCATTAATTTGAAGCAGTTTTTTTTTAAGATCCAACAAGTCTCAGATATCTTTCCTTTCACCTCAATAGAATTTTGTTTTGATTGAAAATGCTCCAAATGGGATTTTTTTTGTGAGCCACTACGTTCTGTCTCATGTTTTTCTATTTTCATGTGAGCTCTGAAGTAGTGGATATGCATTTTGAGATCCGTGGGTTCATATTTTTCCTAAACTCTGAATTAGAATGTTTGCGCAACATTAGGGAAACATAAAACAATGCGTAAAATCTGAAGTTCCTCTTAGTGGAATTGGGTCTTCATCAATACTTGTGTGATTGATTGTTCAATGTTTTGTTTATTTATGATGTGGGTGGATAACAACTGATTTTCAGTCTAGTGTGCAGCCCTATCGACAACATACAACCTGTCTTATATTTCGTCTCTTACATTCTTGTGTCGCGCATGGGTGAATGGCCTCATGTGCCTGTTTGTTCTCATACGTTATGTGACAAGCCCTGCTATTTTTCACGTTTTGATTTTGGGCATGCCATACAAGCACTGGTCTCAGAAGCGGTCATAGTTGGTCATTGATCTCGTTTATAAAACCTAATTAAAGCTTTCGGCCTGGCTTAATTGGCTTAGAATGACCTGTGCTAGAGCACCGCTTTTACACACACACACACACACACACACACACACACACATAGGTTTGATGATAGTGAAATGAGGACAGTCAAAGGAAGCTCATTTGTTTAGTTGATGAATAAAGAGAAGTGCTCCAATTGTCTGACCGTTAAACCATGGAATGAACTTGTATTTGTTCGGTGCGTGCATGTGTGCGCTATCACCATCCAGCACAGCTCATTAGGCTCCAGCGCCGTACTTCATTTGAGAGATGGAACGGACGGTCACACAGACAAACAAACCACATATTCTCTGGCTGTCTCTGTAAATTCTTTAGTCTATCTTAACTGTAAAAAGCCATCTTCTTAAAAAAAAAGCGTTTGTGTTCTGTGGATTGAAGCATATGTAGGAACTGAGGAGATTGATAAATACATAGTGATGGGAATGTTGGTTTACATGGAGAGATAGTCCCCCCCAAAAAATGTTTAAAGGCAAAGTTTCTCTGCCTTATGGATCAATTTTAGGTATATTGTATCGGTAAAGTGTCGATTTACTATAATGATTTTTGTCTAGGGGCGACGTTGGTGGTTAGCACCGTCACCTCACAGCAAGAGGGTTCCCGGTTCAAGTCCCCGGGGGGACCTTCTGTGTGGAGTTTGCATGTTCTCCCTGTCTCTGCGTGGGTTCTCTCCAGGTACTCCAGCTTCCTCCCACCATCCCAAAACATGCATGTTAGGCTAATTGGGCACTTAGAATTGGCCCTAGGAGTCAACGTGAGTGTGTGTGTGGTTGTTCGTGTTAGACTGGCGACCTGTCCAGGGTGCCCCCCCCCCCCCCCCCCCCCCC
>CAJRST010006668.1:8855261-8870245 GCA_907169785.1 Menidia menidia
ACCCCCCCCCCCTCCGCAAACCCACTTGGAATAAGTGGTATAGAAAATGGATGGATGGATGGATTTTAGTCTGTCTGATCATTTATTTTGCATAATTCCGTGACATATTCATCAATCCAATTTCATTTCACCCGAATAACAAGGCTGCGTGTCTGTGTGAGTTTTAACACCTTTGAATGTATAATCTTATTTAGATTTCACCATTAGCACTCATTTAAGTGTCCGATTCATGATGGTAAGAAAGGATGCTATTATTTTAATTGGCCAAGGTTATATAAGGTTAGCCTTAACCTTTTCTCTATTAAATCTCTCAGAAATGTTGTCAGTGTCAGTCTCAGGCTAAGAAACAAAAGAACAAAGACTGAACCTCAAGTGATATGATGGAGTGCACTGAACTGACACTGTAAAAGAGTTTTTTTTCTTTTGGCAGGAAGTTACCACGGGGTTTTAGCACCTCACATGAATGCTTGTTTCCAGAGAAAATCTTGGCCAAAACGTTCTGCATTGCTGATTTTTTATTGCCCTGGCTTGAAAGAAAAACCCTTAAAATCAGATTGCTCGTGGCACATCCTCATCAGTGTATTTTGTTTACAAGTGTGTGTTTCACGTGCTTATAACTTCAAGTGGACCTTTTTCCTGTGTGAACACCAATCAGTTGCTCTCCTAGGAAGTCCAGTCCAAAACATGATTTTTGGTTGAGGTTTGGTTTATGTTTTGGATGGCAGATTTAGTAAAAGACTGCTCATAGCAAGTGGGAGCTTTTTGAAATTACATCTATGTAAGACTGTGCTGGTGTGTTCTTTATAAATAAATAATTTCATTTCCAGCCTTTAATTCCCAGCAAATAGTCTATGTAGGGTAGGCAGTCCACAAAGTGCTATAGCAATTTAATTGGTTTTGACAGTCAAAACTATTGGTCATTTTCAAACCTAAAACACAAATTTCCTGTCCATCCATTCATTTTCGTAACCACTTATTCCCAAATAGGGTTGTGGGTGGACTGGAACCTATCCCAGTATTCAATAGGTGAGAGGCAAGCCACACCCTGGACGGTGCATTTTCTATTCATAAAGAAAGAATTATTTAGTTGTCAAAGTTGTTTATTTCAAGCTCTGCTGAAGCATCTGTGTTCAAAATTTAGGCAAAAGCTGTGATTCCATCAAACTGGACTGCTGGTGAATGGAGGAGGTTCATATGCTCTGATGAGTCCAGATTTATCAATTTCAAGAGCAATGACTGCATTAAGGTAACAAAAGCTGCAGATGAAGTGCTGCATACCGCCTACAGGACAGGCCCTGATCAGCCACTGATCAGGACCAGCTTCAGCAAAGTCCTGGCTTATACCTAAATAGAACAGATAACCAACGTTTTCTATCAGTTTTCTTTACAGAAGGATATGCAACCTAGGAGTCCAGACTTTAATCCCAGTGAGAAGTTTAGGGATTTAACACTGTATTGATGATGGACTTAACACAGTCCATCATCAATACAGCATTCAAGTGATATTAGGACATTACCTGAGCTCATCTAAATTATATCACTGCAATGTTCAGGTCGTGTATATACCATACTCCAAACCCATGTATACCTTTGTATTTAAGTTATAGCCCTCTCACAAGATGTGTGACCTGATTTTTGACTGCATTTCTGAAACAGCAACAATCAACCTGACCTAATTTTGAGAGGACAAAACCCGTTATCACTTTATCATTTAGTTGTTCCTAAGGTTGATTGTTGTTTGACAACATACTAAAGATGAAATGTTAAATGAATTTGGTGCTATATATTGTTTGTTTTTCACATTTACAATTTAAACCATAAACCTTAATTTCAAATCTCTCTGCATACATACGATCGAGGGCTTCTTCTGGCTAAGAAGTGGTAAAAAAAAAAAGTCTTCTAAAGCTGATAATGTGCCCGTTTTCATGCACAGGAGATGCAAGATGGGGGGACTCTGGTAATGGTGGCCACTGATAAACAACCCAGCAGCATGCGTAGGAGAGTATGTGATGAAAGGAATCAGGGAAAGAGTTAGGCCAAGCAGCAGCAGACGAAGGTAATTAAAGAAGCCATCATCAGCATCATTAATATGCTAGATCTGCTGTGGCCCACTGACTAGTCTAATGGAGAACATGTCATCATCGTCACCATTAGGGAGAGCAGGGCACACACAAACACACACAGACACACACACACACACTCTTAATGTTGGGTCACACTATGATTACCACCATTAAGCCTATAGTGAGAGGGTCTGCTTTGGAAGCAGCATTCTCTTTGCCATCTTGCATACACATGCACTACTACAACACACACACACACACACACACACACGCGCAGGCGGTTGTAGATCTTTAATTCAGACCATCTGACTGATAAGTATGCATATTTAAGTGATGTCAGGCCTACTGGGTCTTTTAATTAGACAGAATGAATGAATGTTTTATAAAAACGTGTTTAACAATAAATGTGTTCATTAATTTGATGAGAGGATGTGCTCTGATGAGCTGAGTGGAATGGAGTAATGGTTCAGATTCAGCACTTTTGATTTGATGACGGGAGACGCAAAAAACCGCGCTAGCTGTTTTTTTTATTTTTTATTTCATACTCATTTTCGTTTTGCTCTCTTTACCCCCCAAAAAGTCACCTAAGTCATAGCTGATGTGTATCCATGATGTTGGTCAAACTGGTTTGAGAATGCTGTTAATGCGCAATACCACTGGACACTAGATGGAAACCCATTAACTGCAGCAAAGTCCCTACCATTACTTTTTTTTCTTTTCTTTTGTTAATCTCAAGGTTAGGGCGGTACGGTGGTGTGGTGGTTAGCACTGTCGCCTCCCAGCAAGAGGGTTCTGGGTTCGAATCCCGGGGGAACCAGGACCTTTCTGGGTGGAGTTTGCATGTTCTCCCTGTGTCTGCGTGGGTTCTCTCCGGGTTCTCCGGCTTCCTCCCACAGTCCAAAAAAAAACCTGCATGTTAGGCTGATTGGAGATTGGGGAAATTGCCCTTAGGAGTGAATGTGAGTGTGAATGGTTGTTTGTCCTGTGTGTGGCCCTGCGATGGACTGGCGGACTGTCCAGGGTGTACCCTGCCTCTCGTCCGTTGACCACTGGGATAGGCTCCAGTTCCCCCCGCGACCCCATCAGGGAATAAGCGGTATTGATAATGGATGGATGGATGGAATCTCAAGGTTTGCTTTGCAGTATGTCCATGTAGTTCATTCTCATGTATAAGTTCAGCAAATAGAATAAAAAATTAGGTTGATCCAGAAAGTCTGTCTTGTATTCATGGGTTTTGTAGAGTGAGGCCTGTGGACTCGACTCAAACCTGATGAGGCTGAGCTGGAATCAAAACTGTAACTATATGCGCCGCGGTCGTAAAAATACCAAATCTTTCGCCAGCACGGCAGAAGTCAACTCACATTCTGCAGCGTAAAGCTGAAGGGACGAGTGGTATCACCAAACTTGGTTATAAATGCGTTTTTGTTGCCCCTTTTAGCCCCCCATCATCTGCTAAAATATTTGTGCAACAAAACCAATCTAAATGTTAAGCAGGTGCGTTACCTTACTCCTCCCCCCATCTCGCGGTCGCACCTCCCCTGTCCCATTCCGTTTTTTCTCTAAATGTCTTGTCCCTCTTGCGCACTGCCGGCCCCCTCTTTCTCACACACTCCTTCCCTGCCTCCTCCCCTGACACTGGTGGAAACAGAGTGATGATGTGTAATTTAGTCCTAATCACAACATCAGACTTGTGCTACGATTTACATCCCTTCACCAGCAGAGCCAGTCAGACAGTCAGGAGGGAGATGTTAATGTGAGACCACAGGTAATTACTGTCATTACAGCAGTGTGTGTGCGGCCGTGTGCGTGTGTATGGTTTGGTTTTTGACAGGCACCGTGTGCAGACAACTTGTAAGTGCCTTTTTTTTTCCAAATCTTTTGGTTTTTCTTTTTTTCTGAATGGTTACATTTGATGTGTTTTTGTGCATTAATGCACTTAAAATTGAATTCTCAAAATAAAATCTTTTGTGTAAAGATTTGTCAGTGTTTGAGACAAAGCAAATTAAATCACCAACTGTGGAGTACTCACAATATTTAGAAATGGAATTAGAATTGATACCCTGACTCAGTTAATCCTTTAAAACTGTCGTGATTTTTTTTTGTGTAATTTCATTGCCCTCGTCTTTTTTTTTTTCTTCTGTCAATTCTTGTTTTCTGAAATACAACCCTCTCTATGATCCAAATCAAAAGTCTAATTCCTCATCACTCTATGACCTTTGAATTGTTGTCACTGTCATTGTCACAACTTGATTTCATGCGTGACGATAACAGTCCCTTCAAAAGGAATCACATGCAGGGTTTTGCATTATTCAAAAGAAAACCACGAGGATTCCGAGTACTGAAACTCTTCACAGAGACCATTTATTTTTCACATGCAAGTGAACACACAGTTGTTATCGGCTCTTAACTCGCCTCCCAAAGCTTGTATTGTTCAGATATTGTTCGATATATATTATCTATAAACTTGTAGTCTCAGGGCACTAAAACATGGCACGTATGCATTGTTTGTCATGTCAAAAAATATCTTTATGTTTAAGCCTAAGCAGCGCAGGGGGGGCTTTGTTTTTCAGCTATGAGTTATCAGAATCTGCCTTTTATAGTGTAAGAATCTTACATTTAGGTTTGCCAAGTCTTCCAGGATAACAGCAACGGGAAAATATAGTTTTTTTTCCTTTTTCGTGGAATTCAAAGTACACACACAGACATGCACACACATGGACATCATCTCGGTGCAGCGGATGATATTTTTGACATTTTGGGTTAATCATTGACGTTTTTATGTGCTTAAATTATTGCCCACATGTGGGAAAGTTTTTCTATGTCTTTGTGGGAAGATGGGAAGGTATATCAAGGTGTTTCTATGGCGATAAGGGTAATATGTCAGGGTCCCCAGAGTTTAGGCCTGGAAAGGTCCTGACTGATAAGCAGAATGAAAAAGTCAGCAGTTTGGCCAGTGCCATCCAGTTACTGTTTTTCCAATCTTGTCCTGGCTCTGCTTCTGCTCTGTGCTATCCACCATCTTTCCCTCCTCATGACTGATACCTCACCTTGCTATTTATACCTGCATCTGCAAATGCCACCTCATTCATTCCCCATTATTCCTCATTTACCCCGTTTCTCCTAATGTCTCTATTATTACCTTGTTTTTGACATTTATATCCACTTCCCTCTATGCCTCACTGTCAGAGGCTCACTGCTCACTCTGTTTTTCACCATACCTTTTTCCCTACCCTTTTATGACCATTCTTCATTGACCCTACACTCCCCTTCACACGATATTTACCATGAAAATAACATCTTTTTCCAACTAAAAATGGTCAAAGTTATACACAGAGTTTGTATTAAAGTCAGTCAATAATTAAATGGGCTTAAAACTTGAATAAATTGCAAGAAAAAAAAGAAAAAAACTGATAAATCAATCCACTTAATTTGGTTCAACTATTCGTAATCTGAACGCTTATTTAATACACAGGTTAAGACACTGCAGTCGGAGCTGGAGGGGGCACGGTTGGACAATGCCAAACTCCGCCATGAGAGCCAGCAGGTCATTACAAACATCAACGTGTGGATCACTAAACTAAAGTATGACAGTATGATTCCACTCTAAACATTTTTTTTTCTTTTGATTTATTTATTTTCTATATTAAGATCAATATTAACAGTACTTAATTTACTTAATAGGGTATTACAGTGTTACCTTTATGTTTTATGTTATGTTTTATTCTCTTTAAGGTCAGACAATCCATATATATATATATATATATACGTATAAATGTATATTCTGTCCAGCATTCCAGTTTCTTTACTTGATTCCCTTACCTTTTCCAGTGCTTCTCGGGAGAGCCTCACCCAACAGATGGAGGCCCAAAACATGATGATGCTCGTCTTCAGTGAAGAGAAGGAGTATGTGCCGCACACAACAGAGAGCAGAATTTAGTGTCTAAACCCTTCAGAGCAGTTTTCTTCCCAGAAGTTAAAGTTATCAGAAAAGGGGTCGGTTTGTGATTAGAGTCTGTGTGTAATCGTATGTTTTTGTTTGTGTCGTAGAAGATTCACGTTTGCTCTGACGTGTATGCCACTGACAGGGTTTCCTCGTGTCTGTATTGCTGGGACTCAGACACACACACACACACACACACACACACACACACACACACACAGACGTCTGCGCAGACATGGGTGTGACTTATTCTTCTTCCCAGAGATCAAAGCAGTCTAGCCATCCTCTGTTATCCCTGCCCCCTACAGTGACATGCATCCTTCTTCTCCACCCAGCCGAATCCGGACCGCATGTATATCTGCTCTTTAGTACATTCTGAGACAGAGAGGTGTTTTGTTTTTTATGATTTTGTTTAGATGACATAGACAATAGACCTTCTGTATGTGGAACACATTAGTGCTGGGTCTCATTTCTTTATACATCATTGAATGCTTACATTAAATCTTTAAGGGAATATCTAAATCCACTTCCACAAATAAAACAATTTCAAAATTATCAATAGTGCTGGAGTCTCTGACTTAACAAGGTACTGGATTCATATCTGAAATGGCTGTAGAAAAAAATAATTTAGCAGTAGCAACACATAATATCTCTGTGCATAAGCAACCATAATAGCTTAGCATCCAGTTAAAAGCTTCTCTGGAAAGAGGAATGTAGGCCCCGGTGCAGTTGTGTAGCAAAAAAAAGAAAATCTGATTTGTTAACAAGAGCCTCTTGATGATAATAGGTGTCTGTCGTAGCATGCTTCTCTGTTTAGCTCTGCCTCTGCATCTTCCCCATTCGTCAGACATCTTCAGGAGGCTAATGACACGTTGAAGGCAGAGGTAAAGAGACTGAAAGAAGCGGTGGATGAAAAGGAACGAGATATGGAGCGCTTCAAGGTGAACAAGTGCAGAGGGGCAAAGCAGTGAACTACAAACGCAGACAAAAAGAGTAGATCACAAACAAGTTTGTTTTTCCTTTTTCTAATTGTTTACAGGCCCAGATCGGAGACTGGGGCATCCGGCAAGATGGGAAAAAGTGAGTCATCTACATGTGTGTGGTGTGAGAGAGAGAGAGTGTGAGAGAGAGAAAGAGAGAGAGGTAGAGAGAGCATGTCAGTGCATACATTTGTGTGCATTCAACAGCTGATCAAAGTTAAGCATTCACGTACAACAAAAGCGGTGCCCACCATGTTTTGCTCTTTCACACACAATCTAGCCTGAACAAAGCTGATGATGATAATAACAGCAGGAGTGCCAAGTTGTGAATGAAACACCCTGTGGGCCTGGACCACCTGTGTGTACTTTTGTGAGTGCGTGTGTGTGTGTGTGTGTGCATGCATGTGTACGCGTTATGTCTCTTCTTTAATCTGAATACGTTATTCACGCTGAGCCTTTAACAATGATTACACTCCAATCAAGGGCCTATCCTCTCCTGCTTGCCACCCCCATGGCTGTCAAATATCATTCATCAATAGAGCGGAGATATATTTATTATGTTCATTAAGGCAATGGAAATGAATGTGGCCCAGATGGGATTGGGTGTAGGATGGAAGTGGGAAATGGATGGTGTGTGCATATGGCAAAGGGTATTTGTATGGGCACCTGCCTACAGAAGTACCACTCATACTGTCGGCCTACCCACCCCCCCCCAAGATATTCCTCATTAACACCCCTACCAAAACATACCCCCATTTTACACACGTGCACCCCTTTATGTTTCCCCCCTCCCTTGACGAACCACCAAGCTCTGTTTCCAAAACGGATCAGATTTGTTTTGACTGGGGTAGGTTCCCCATGCTATTCAAAGCTGTCAGTCATTTTAATGATATCATTAAGGGGCCGCGACAGAAAGATGAATCGCTTTTCTTTGTCTTTCCCTCATAATTGCGAATGAACAAGAGAGTGGGGCCGAGTGAGAGAGGCAGTTCTTATAGGCGTACGCATGAGAGAGGTTTTGATTGAGTGAATATAATAACGCGGAACAAGATAAAAACAGTGAATAAAAGCATCTTCCATAGTGTCTCCCCATCCATTCTATCTGCTCTCCTTTTTTCTCTGGTCTCTTCTTTATTATGAGAATTCTTAATTTATTTCATTCTGTTATTAGACACCCCCACACGCAGACTCACCCAAAATGCCATATATATGAGAATCATACGTCTGTATGGAAAATGGTGTCATAGTATTTGCATGGCAGACCTTATATGTTATGTGTGTGTATGTCATCACTGGTGGCAAAAAGTATATCTTAAAAGTGTCTCTGCTCGCTTTCAGTCAGCAGGTTGTGAAGGTTTTGTCACGAGATGTACTTATATTAAAGACATTTACCATGATTACATGGCTTACAGTTCCAGTTTTTACAAATAGAAACATAGGAAAGAAGTTTTTTTTTTTTTTTTTTAAAGCAAATGGAGGGAACAGAAATGGCATTAGACGGATTATTTTATCAAAAAGCTAATAATAATAGATGCATTTCAACGAACAGCAGCCAGAGCTCAAATGGCCTGGGCGCCTCTTTCTTTTTTTTTGAGGAACGAAAAGATTATTTCAGCTCTGAGTCTGTTACATTTTCACTGAGGTCTAAGTTCATGGTAGAATTGGCAAATTAAGTCCCCTGGAGTGTGTCGCTCCACCCAGACGGGGCTCGCTGGAGTGTCAGCGCTGCCACCCAAAGCTTACAGTAAAAAGCAGGAACTTTGCCTTTTTTCACTTAAAATCTGTCCGTGTTACACACTTTACATAAATATATGCCGCACACTTTTTTTGATAGGCGTGAACTCTGGGAAATTGATGAGATTGACATTTCCTTTAGCTCTAATTTCAGCTCCTTTATGCCACAAACAGAACAACTCCTCCAGCCAATCTCCGATTCTACTCCCCCCCCTCACTCTTCAAGAGAAACATTAGGGAGCACATGTCCTCTTGTTTACAGTCATTTAATGTCACTCATTATTTTATTTAGGTATTTTACAACTGTGATGTTGTGTCACCATGCTAACTGGTTAGATATTTCTGTCTCTGATTGACATGCTTTCTTATAACAGAGTGCTTGAGCTTAAAATGGCAGAAATGTGAAAGTAACATTCTGAAAATACTGAGTGCTACAAGCAATTGCCCAACAGTTTAGCATATTCTCTTAAGAACAACCTTCCTACCTTTTTTCTGGATTTGTTAACACCCTGATTCCTGCAGACAAAACAGCCCCTTTTAAGATACGTGTACCTGAAAAATGTAAATGTAGCTCATTTTATATTTAAGGCTAAACTATGCCTTACGGGTGTTTCCCCCTTTACTTGGTGTCAACCAGTAAAAGGCAAACAAATTTGCATGAACTCAAGGCCCATGCCAACAAGTGTCCCTCACCGCCTGATATTCTCCATTGGCAGTTCTTTTTCTTCATTTCTGTTACTTGTTAAAGTCACCATGCAACATATTTGCATAATTCCTGCCCAGTGGCAAATTTGGCCATCTCTAAAACAAAACTAGATCAGAGAAGGGGAAAAAAAAAAAGAAAAATTGCATGTTGAGGAAAAACTTCATCAAAAGATGAAGTGGGAACAGCAAAGTGAATAATGAGCTCAAAATGTGTGTTTTACCACCATCGCTCAGCAGTACAACCACAACCTTTTTTCCTTTTTTTTTCTCCTTTTATTTTAATCAAATATTTAGACAGAGTTTAGAGCAGACTGGGCTTTCAGGAAGGAGTGAACAGCTAGATTTTCCACCTCTGAGCAAACGATCTTCCAAAGAGAAATGCCTCCCGCAATGATGAGGAGAGAGGCAGTTTGAATTTACACTTTTTCATCCGATATGGAAAAGTCCACGAGTTCAGAAAAAAAAAAGAGAATCAATCATTTGTGTACGCTGGAGAGTAAAAAGTTAATTTCATGGTGAGTATGTAGCTCAGGAGGTAGAGCGGATAATTCTTTATCCACAGTTGATGTTTGATTCCTCTCTCTTCCTCTGTTGGTCAGAGTATCCTGAACATTTTCCCTGGTAAGATCCACCAGTTGGCAGGGAGACGAAATCTAAATCCAATTGTTCATTAAGGTATAAGCGCCCTTCTTTTGCTACAGAATCCTTTTAATAGTAATGTGTACTCATTGTTGCCATTACTGCGAAAAAAAAGGAAAGAAGGAACATCTGGATGGCAAAAACTCCTGATTACACTGTAAAAGAACCATTTGGTCATTGTCATGTTGTCGAAGGTTTCTACATGGGAAAACATAGGATACGTTTCATACTGCAAAAATATATCCTGTCACATGATGTCTTTTTTTTCATCTGGAAAGCAGTGCAGGCAAGAAGCTGTTTAGAAATCTTAAAGGACTACAGAACAAAAAAGAAAAAAAAAATTCAATTATCTTACAGGAAATTATTCTCTAATATCAATTTCATTAAATGCTTTTTAAAAAGGCTATCCACATATCACCTCAAGTATATTAAAAGCCCTCTGAAAATATTAAAAGCAATTCACACACACTCCGAAACGCGCACTGGAGTGATGGAGGGCAGAGATTGATGCTGCTTGCTTGTGGCAACATTGACTCGGCGGCTGTCTGACGGCGTCCCCATCTGGGGGGGCGCGCTCGTAAAGCACCGGGCCTCATCACTCGCACCGCTAACGACGTGCTTCCAATTAACAGCTCCCACTGATCACAGCGGAGGATCCACACAAACACGGGGGGGGGGGGAAAGCAAAGTGACAGAGGGAACCCGGAGAGGCGATAAGAAAAAAAAAAGGGGGCTGTGTGTGAGAACTACACAGTACAAGTCTTGCATTAAAATTTACAGCAAAATGAGAGCAGTAAATAAGAAAGATGAGTGTGTGACTGGAGCGAGAGAGAGAGAAGCCGCGTAGTTTATTGCCCGGTTTAGAGAGCATGGCCGCTTGGCTTTGACACTAATGACTGTAATTATACACACGCTGATTGGGTTAGGCCGCTAATTACACTCATCTGTGTTTGCGTGTAAACACGGGGACATATGTTTACACGGGCGCCACGCCAGGCGCTCGGCGCATCGCCGCTCTCTCACATGGAGTGCATAAATCTCACACACTTGTCTAAGCAGCGGTGATGATTCACGATCTGCTGAAGACCCACATTACCATCCAGAAAAGAGTTTAAATCATTTGAAGAATCCGTAGAGTTGTGGTGCTTTGGGGTTTTTATGGCGCTGGCGTGTGTTTAAAGTTTATATCCTGCTGTTTTTTTCCCCCTCGCTGCAGCAAACGGAAAGCCATGGAACTCATCTTTAAAATGTCACTTACAATTTTAAAAGATCAAAGCGAATTTCGGCATTTCTCTCATTAATGCCCTTTGTGTCATCATTATGGTGTGAAATTAAAAGATCTGCAAGGGGTCAGTTGCAATTATCTTCAGTTTGTAAATGTCACATTCGGAAAATGAGGTCCCTTTAAATATGTGTGGATGGGACGAACTAAGTTTGTTTGTGATTTTTAAAAACAAGCAACGATTCGGGAGATTGGAAGTCATCTGGTGCATGTATGGATTTTTTTTCTTTTGGCATATGTTTGGATTTTGTTGTTCTCATTGGTACGAACCAACCAAAAGTACACCCGGTAGCACATCCAGATATGTCTTTGTGTTTTATTGCCTGTCATTAAATTGTGACTTTGGCTCATGGGTTCTGTGCTTCTCATCTTCTCAGAGAAATATTTACTGCAGTTCTTTAGACGTCTGCTGGAAACTAAAGTTGTGCAATATTTCAAGCCAACATGGTGTCTTTCTAAAAGTATCAACGACATTGTTATAATAATATGCTAATTCACAGATTTGTGCAACATTTCTACCATCAGTGTTTGTTTCATTGACATGTAGCAAAATTCATTGTAGGTCGTGTATTCAAGGGGCCGAGCGAATTTCATGAACTTCTTGCAGAAGAATGTCAGTTCACGTTGCTTCTCCCAAGTATTTCCCCTTATTATAAATGATTAAAGTATCAGCAAATAGGGCCAAAAGTTCTGAGTGTGCGTCTCCGCACCCCCACCACATCTTCAGGAACAATAATGCCATTTATTAGCGTTTCAATGAGCACATGCATCTTTTCAACTGAAGCAAAACGGGACTGTCTTCCCTTCCGCTCCTATGATAGAAAATCCCAGCTTGCTATTTTACTAGAAAATTAACATAGGGGAGGTACAGTGGTACTTTAATGGGCTAAGAAGTCTTCAATAAAGTATTTAGAAGGTTTTTCCAAATGCTAACTGGACAGGTTCATTGGGGCATGAAAGAAAGAGCGTAAAGCGGGGGCAGCAAGCTCCTCAGCTCGCACAGAGCACCATTATCCACCGTCGTTAATTTAATAGTCATTCCTTAGTCAGCCCTGGGTCTGAAGATACGAGACCCTAACATTTGTTTGTCATTTCCCTAAACAGTTTTAATAAACATTTAAAATCTTAAATGGCTTCTTGTACTCTTAATGTTCCCTGGCTGCGCTCGCGTTTATGTTTTTATTTATTTTTTTCCCCTCCTTTTATATGCACATTCTTATATGATTTAATGATTTCTGGAAGCCATTTGCTCACCCATCTTTGAGTTTAGTAATAAGTTATAATGACGATGTTTATAATGAAGATGATGTATGCCAACTTTTTCTTTTGTTTATGACCTAGATTTCTAGGGACTGCTTCGCGAATGCGTATCAGTGTAAGAAAAATAGGTAAACCGAAGTGTCAACTTATGCCTCTCAGACAAAAGTACACATGAACACATGTGAAGTTTTTATTTTTCTGCTTTCCACAACTAAAGAAATCTATCATGGTCCAAAGTTGATTTGATGTATTTATCTATTTATGTGTGTGTTTGTGAGCTGCTTTGCTCTTGTCTTGCAGCATTGAAAAGGAGACTCGTGTTGCTCGAAGCCTCAACACAATCGAGGACATGCATTCCAGGCTGCAAAGCAACATGGAGGCCATCGGCATGCTAAATCAACAAGTAAGAGCGTGCGCACACCTACACAGGCACACATTCGGTCCTGACAGTCCTTTTTACCCGACAGATACAAAACACAAACCCACACACACCATCCCACCTGCTGTTGAGCTCACACAGAAGAGGAAGCTTTTATGCGTCCAACTTCAAACACACAATTGCACTTACACAGAGGCGCACGCAGACATCCATTTCCTCTTCCTACGATAAAAGTGAAAAGTCTGCAGCGGGTTGGGGGTGCGGTGGCGGCGGCGGGGGGAGGGGGGGGGGGGGGGACAAATCGTATCGGGAAACGGCAGTGACGTTTCTTTCCACTGGTAAATGATTTCCCTTTCATGAAACTCAGAGAAAGATGTATATCAATACAGCCTTGCTGATCTCTCCCTGACAGCGTAGGGAAATGGCCCGCTGTGATAAAACAATGTGGGGGGAAAAAAAAAACACAGAGGAATATTCTCAAGAAATACTGACTTTTTTTTTTTTTTTTTTTTTTACTGCGTTGAACTTCACAAGAGTCAACAAATCACCAAAGGAGGGAGGAATCAAAAGTACTCCTCAGCCCCCTCAGTTCTCCAAAAAAAACTCCCGGGCCAGGGGAACGGCTCACCTGACTTTACTTAGTTTGTGGAGTGGCCCGCTGATTGACGTGCTGCGAGCAAAGCTGGTTTTTTGTTGAAGTTTTAATGTTGACATGAGTTGTGGGTTTGAGACAGTAGTCTGGAGCAGAGGAAGCGACAGGCGGAGAAAGGGGGGGGTTTGCCGTTTAACAGGTCAGGTGCGGAATGGCTCTTCTTCGTCTCCACCGGGAATCATTTTACACATTGATCCAACATGGAAAATCTCCTCACACGCCAATGTGGACCCAAACACTTCACTGTCCAAAGTCGCATACTGAGATGCAGATTGCACTTCAGAAGACGCGTTCGGTTGGTTTATCTGTGTGCAAGGTTTTTTTTTCAGACCATTTTGGTGTCTCTTTGCATCAGTTTTGCGTACTTTATGTTTTATGTACCAACGGGCCTTCGCTCGCGCCACGGAGCGCAGATCCCTGATTACCACTTGACTGTCGCACTAATTTCACGCAAACTTTTGAAACGTCGCCCAAAATGAACCGAGATGAAGGTGAGCATCAGATGGACGGAAAAAAAAGGGGGCGCTTTCAAAAGTTAATTAGCGTGAGATTATTTTTCTCCGGGAAATGTCCAGAATGTCTGCCGATGAGAAAACAGGAATTACATAACATCAT
The DNA here is from genome assembly GCA_907169785.1 of Menidia menidia. Taxonomy (NCBI): domain Eukaryota; kingdom Metazoa; phylum Chordata; class Actinopteri; order Atheriniformes; family Atherinopsidae; genus Menidia; species Menidia menidia. The sequence goes on from CAJRST010006668.1 coordinate 8,869,511, forward strand.
CACGGTTGGCTGAAATGAATTCATTTGACACTACTTTTGATGTTATAGAGAATCTCCTTTTCTTAACCGATGCTTCAGTACTCCCATGCAGAAGTCTTAAAAACCACAGCCCCCACCTGCTATGTCTTCCTGTGTGTCTTTCCCTGAGCCCCAATTATACGCATCCTCATATCCTTTTCATCCAAACATTTGCGCACCAGTTCACCCATAGTATGCGAAGGTTGAGGAGACAAGCTGTGATTTTTAATTTCACCCCCCCCTCCTTTGCAATTAGAAAAGTATCCAGAGCCACCAAAGATGGGGGGAAATTAAACAGGTCCCTTTGAATATGCAGTTAATTATAAATGTCAACCTCTGTGTTTCTCATCTCGAAGTTCTATTGCTTTTGGCGTAACGTAAAATTAACCCACTCTGGGATATTTGCATGCGGATGACAGTAAATACTCCTTAAGCGACTTACACCGGTTTTGACACGTCAACATGTTTTTCTTGCTCGCCAAGGGTTAAGCCCAAAACCCAGCTATTTCTGTCATCAGATGTAATACATTTGCTCAGATTTATTGTGCGTGTTATGTGTCTCTGTCTGTATGTGGAGTGTCTGGATGGGGAATGTTAGCGGAAGCATCCGGAAATGTGTCTGTCTCATCTCCGTTTGTGTTTTTCTCTCTCTCTCCCTCCCTCTCCCATGCACACACACACACACACACACACACACACACACACACACACACACAC
>CAJRST010006668.1:8870255-8905988 GCA_907169785.1 Menidia menidia
ACACACACACACACACACACACACACACACACACACACACACACACAAGCACGACCAGACATGTCAATGTGACTTCACTCTTTAACCACAGCAGTCAAACTCACACACTCAAAAACAGATGTGGATGACTTCAGCTGTCATTACACCACACGTCTCTTTGTTTTTACATCTTTTAATTTCATATTTTACTCATCCCCATTGCTAAAAATACATTATTTCAAATCTTTTATCCTCTGTCATCCTGCTTATTGCAATTTTTCGACAGGCCCATTTTGAATATAATTACCATGCTTTTCAATAAATAGCAAATGCTTTTCTTTTCTTTTTTTTTGCACATAAATCCACTTTTTAACTCACACTCCTCCCTGCTTTTACCCAAATGTCCTTGTCAAAAAGGGAAAATAATAAAATAAAATAACACCCTCAATTTAGCTACTCTGTAATTGTGTTTCAGGGAGCCCAATCATGTTCTGACGATACGCGATTTGTTTTGTGTCACGGATGATTTTGTGTCAAATCGACCTCTAATGATCGCTCAAATTGGTTGTTTTCATGTAGAAATTTCCGCCGTCGCATGACTCCTGCCTGCTACCATTTCAAACTGTGAGCACAATAGACTCCAGAACACCCATTGCAATTTTACCATTTGCATTTTTTGTTTCAACATGCATGAAAGCAACTGTAAAAGCTGACACTTAGCGGAACATCATGAACATGATAGTGATACACTTCTGATGGTTAGTATGTTTTCCTGTAACTTTAAATTGAGTTTTGTAATTTGACGGATTTGACCACTTGAGCATGTTGCTAAGGGTTCCCTGAGAACTTCCCACAAATCTGTCCGGGCTCCGCTCCGTTTCACAGTCACATGCTTTAAGAAATGCTGCTGAATTCAATTTTTCTGAACACGTCTTATTCTATACGGCTGAGTTTCTCTTGGTGTCTCTGTCTAGTTGAACATCATCTGCAGAGAGAATAAGCGGTTGCGTAGGCAGCTGGAGGAGGAGAGGTCCACGCGTAGACGAGTAAAGCACCAGATCCCACGTCCTTCCACCTCCCAGCACTGCTTCTTCATCCACCCCCCCCCACCTCACCTTAACAGCGTCTGTCCTCCTACCTCCTCCTCCTCCTCCTCCCCATCCTTTCTTGGCCTCCTTCATCCTCTGAGCACTGAGCCCGTGGCCGGGGACACTTGGGATTTGAACTCCAAATAAGCTGAGTGGAGCTGTTTCAGCCAAATCAGGTGAGTCCCAGGCTTTTCGGTGAGTCGCTCTGGGATAGCTAACTAAAAAAAGTCTGCTGTCTCCACTTCTTGGAAGACGCCGGATCAAGGAGGACAAGGCAGCATCTGGCAAAATGAAGCCCCCCAGAAGGCTTTGATTTGTCATGGCTTTCTGACCCCTTAGTTTCTCACCAGGGAATGTTTACTGCAAAAGGTTAATGTCCCGCGGATCGAAATCAAATCCTGGAGTTTTTTTTTTTTTTTTCTTTCCTGGAAGGGCCCTGAACCAGCAAACCCACTAATGTCTTTATTCTAAGTCTACATAGATTTGTTCTAAGGACATTTTTACACATTTAGAGATGGTTTTATTGATTTTATAACCTGGCAGTTAATTGTGTCTTGAAAGAAATTCAGCAATCTAAACAAATGTAGCCGAATGAACAAGTGTTTATCTCTTCAAATCACAATGTTATTTCACTATAAATTGATAACAACAAGCTCTAAGGTAGTTTTTATTGAAATTGTGTTAAAATAGATCTAGATTTAATGATTTTGGTGCAAATGACTCATGTACGAAGTACGAAACATCATCAGTAGTCACACACGGACCAGATGTTGGTACAAATGGCTGTAACACAGGTTGTGATTAAGCCACAGCTGTGTTCCATGTGTCCTGTGTTTATTGCAGTAAACACGGCCATATTTCTTCATGTGTGTGGATTCTGTCTGTGCTTAAGTCACTCTGCGAGCCTGTGGGAAGGATAGGATTAAGTATAATAGTTGTTTAATGTCTTAGATGTTGTTTAATATCTTTATTTGTCTTTTAAACTGTTAATCACTTGTTTGCATTTGTGTTTTAGCCTCATTTTGTGGTCATGACAGAAAATTAAATGCAGATACATCTGTAAATGTTGTTGTTTTGAATCTGAATTTTCTTCATATTCAATCTACAAATGGCTTATTTCTTTCCATTTGACGTTCTGCAACAGTAGCTACCTGACAGTTTTGCATTTTTGGGCCCTTCTGAAAGCTGGACTTGCTTGCTTTGATGAAGATCTGACATACTGCATTGCTTTGCAGTAAAATCAAATGACCTTATTTGTCATTTTAGAATTGCATCCTAACATGGTGATCTATATCCTTCGGAGTACATTTACAAGTGAGTCATACTTCCTTTTATGTTTTGTGAATTTGAAGTGAAATGTGGAGCCATGGAAACATATGGATTTATGCAGAAAAAGCACTATTATAGGATGATAACAAGAATTTTGGGGAAAAGCAGGACTCGGAGCACTATTGACCCCCTTATTCTTGCCAGTCTGTGTCACAATCACTGTCTTCCAAGCCACCTCTTTTTTAAATCCTTCTTCTTGGTTCTGTCTTATGTATAGTTGGGACATTTTAATGATTTTGTGCAGAGCTGTGAGGCCTTGTTAGTTTTCCTCATTTGCAAAGTCACACTCAAAAATACCTTCTTTTTATATGTGCAAACACTCACATGTACCTACTTACACCTCTACACACGTGTATTCTTTTGCAAAAGCACACACAGTGTTGCACAAATGGCACAATCATTAAAAATGAAACCACAGGCTTTTTGAAAACTCCAAGGACTGAGGGAAGTCAGCGGCGCAGCGGTGAAAAGAGTCCCCCTGGAAACAATGAGGAGAATGATCATTTGTTGTTCTTGAAAACCCGGTGAGGTTTCACAGAGGTTAAGCTTCCCTTTGATGTGTTTTTAACTCGTTTCAGCTCTGTGGAGGGATTAGTCAGCCTCCCACATGCACAGACACACACATTCAAACGCGCACAAGCACACGCAAGCTCTTAATTTCCACACCATGAGCTTTTTCTCTCACAAAGACGGAAAGCGCAGAACAGACTCCTTCCTAACCTAATTTCATCAAATGAGCGTGTGTGGTACTTTGCTCCTGTATGTGTGGTCCCTTGGAATTCTGTGGTAAACCAGAAAAATATTGCAAGTCAGTATTTTCTTTTTATCCCAAATTAGCGCTGCACTGTTTGTGAACAGTGTGGGCCCTCAACCTAAAAGAGGAGAGACAAAGAAGTTGTTGATCATCTCAGTACTCATTACTGTGTTTACAAGGCACTATTTGATCCCTATTTCAAGATGCAAATGATTGGGTGCTTATGCCAAGGATGTGTTTTTGTGTGAGTGAGTTCCTCCACTTTAGGTTGAATTGTGGTGTGTGTGTTCGTGTGTGTGTGTATGACTGGTTGCCCATGCTAATAAACACACATAATGCTCGTATTCATATCTGTTGTTGTAAGCAGATCTGCTACTAATAATGTTGGCACGGGATTTCAAATAATATTTTTTTTTTTTTTGTTAACCAACCTGTGGCACCAAATGGTTGAAAATACGCCACACTAAAGCAACTGTGTACATATTGTATGTCAGCATTTTGAGTGTGTGGTTCGACCAGAATTGCATTCCTGACTCATTTTGGTTGTTTTCATTTAGTCCTTTTGGATTTTATTAGCATCTTTTTTTGACAAACGCTATTCTCAGCAGGCCGTGCCAAATGTCTGATCACTTTGGAAATGTAATTGAAGAACTTAACCTCAAAGCAACAAGCTTGTTTACTATGTCATCCTGAGGGCAACAAGATGTACATGAATAGTTTTATTGTAAGAATTGAATGTGTATCTTCAATATAAATCGCTTTATATCCAGCAGCTGGCACATCCCTTTAGCCATAGAACCAGCTTGGTATCAAGTTCCTGTTGAATTGACTTAAGCAGTGGAGGAAGTTCTGTCCCACCACAATTAAAAGAAGGACAGGGAAGAAAAAATACACGTCTGAAAGAAATAAAAATGACAAGAGAGCTGGCACACGTCTTCTCTAAAATTATAGGTCACTCAAGAACAAATCAGAGAAAAAGAGACAGTCTCTCTCCTCTATGGTTACTTTTTATAGAATATACAGCAAAATGCTGACACACTGCAGTTGCAGTTTGAATTTAAGCTCTAGGCAGAGGTTCAATTTCACTGTGACAAAATGCCCCAGCAGAACCCCTCAGATTATACACAGAGAGCTTTATTAATCTTGTCACACACTGAAGACGGAATCAGCACCAGTTTTTCATCTGTAAACATATTTATATGAACTTAGTGGCCCACATTGAATAGCATTACTGTTGTGCTTAAATTCAGCATTTTCTAAATGAACTCCTGCTTCACTAAAAGTTGTGAATGCGAGATATGCCCTCATTTCTATGGGAACTTCAACTGTTTTGCACATACAGCTCTATCACATGCTCCACAGCCATTAAACTGCTCCCAAGACAAGATTACCGTGTTGCCCATTAGTTTTGTCTGATAAAAAGCCAAGTTGGCAGTGTGTTTTAATCTGAAAGCAGCACTCAGACAAATAAAACAAATTAATGTCTTTAAATTGGGTTGTTCCAACTCATTACATTGCTGCATTATGATTTAATTTGTATCATATGCCGCACTGTAGGGAATACAACCCTTAACTTGCTGAAATCTAGCTAGAAGACATGGAGACTAAGATAATATACTCTACAAACATGAGTATGAAACATGCCTGAGAGTGATTGAAGCATACTTTTTGACACAGCTTTTTTAATTTTTCTATTTTTTATTTTAGTTTTCAGAGGAGCAAAATGAAAGCAAGTAGGGGCTTTCTCACTGATAGAGCATTTTCAGAGAAGATATTGGAAAGACATGAGAGATGATGGAGAGCAGCAGCTTGAAATGTAAAGGTGTAGCCAGTAATGAGCAAATTATGATTGACTGAAAAACTAAATATGAATGTTTATATGGAGTTGGACTTTGGATATTGACCACTCAAAGCGCTTTACACTACATTACATTCACCCATTCATGCTCAGACTTGTGGATACACGAATTGGCAACATGGCCCAGTTGCCATGTTACATGTGGCCCATATGTTGTCCAGGGGAACATGGAGTCATGGCGCTGACTTCATGATCAGTAGACATGCCGTTTCTTTTTTTTTGTAATTTATTGATTGCCTAACTGAGACAACTTTTAGGGGACCTTCTTTTTAAGACAAGCACACAGTTTAATCCCTAAGTGTATCCAGAAGAAGGAACATTTCTCTGAATGTAATGTGAAAAGAAAAGAAAGATTCTTGAAAATGGGCTTGTTGGGTGGAAATTTAGATTTATTTGTTCTCCTTTTCCCCACAAGCAGAACCAATTAAAGTTAAAGGAAATAAAATGACAAATTTTTAGCACATAAGAGTCTACCAGTGGTATATTGACGACAGCATTTAAACTTTGCCATCACAGTGAACTATTATTACCACTATCCATTACCATGGATATTGGTAATAATAATTACTATTGATATTGGTAATGATAATAATAATAATGTAAAACTTTTACCCAAGGACACGTATTAATGCAAACTTTGAGAGCGACAAACATCATTCAGTTTGCCAAAGCAAAAGTGAACCATTTCAAACTGTTTATTTTTATGATTTAATATACTGTATCATAGCTAACAGACCACATGTGACAGATTTTTGCATCTATATTCCCATCTCTTTATGGGTAAGTTGACCATGTCGCCACTATTTCCAACAAGAGAAAACTTCCCCAGAGGGAAAGACGGCAGTAAGAGAAAACAGGTGGAAAGTGGTACAGTTTAAGACAGTGGGAACCCTAGAGGGAGCACGAGATTACGAGGCAATTTAAAGGAGGAAGAGTTGAGGACTACAGGGAAAGATGAAAAGAGGTAGCAAAGGAGGGATGCATGAGGGAAGCGACTGAAAGAATGTTGCTGGGGGATTTGGGGAATAAGTTTGGGAATGAGGAGGGAAGCTGAGAGAGAGATGGGAATGGAGGGAGACTGGCAAAGGAATGAAAGATTGGTGGTGTAGTGTTTGATTTAGAGAGTAGAGAGGTTAATACATGGAAGGAGGAGAGAAAATAAGGGAAAGAGGAGGAGTAATGGGACATTTAGGTAGAGGTGATGAGATGGAAAGAAAAGTTAAAGGTGAAAGAAGTCTGTGACAGTGAGAATGAGAGTTGGAGGAATGAGGAGATGCTGGGAAGGGACTGATGAGAAAAAGAGCAGGAGGGGAGAAAAGAAAGAATGAGAGTGGTGCGAGATTTAGGGTGTGTGTGGAAGAGAGAGTGCCAGAGAGGAGCATATTGTCCTTATCGGCCCGCTCCAGAAAGCCTGCTCCCTAATGGGACTGGTGTGAAGGGGAAATGAGGACTAGGCCTGATGCCACCTGATTAGCCATGGACTTAAACACACATCAAAGACTGGGAGGAGAGGAAGGAGCGCAAGGTGGGTGTGTGCCGTTGTAGGCCGAAGGTGAGTCACCGCCACCTCCCTCGGCAGGACTTTGAATGAAAATCACCCTCTCCTTCCGTACACACTCACACCCGGACACATGGCCATTTTCCTCAACCTTGAAAGGAGCGGCTCCTCTGAATAAAGGAGGTTCTCTGAATTGTGGTGGGGGTTGGGGTGGGGGGGGGGGGGGGGAAAAAAGGGGGGGTTTGGGGGGGGGGGGGGGGGGGGGGGGGGGGGGGGGGGGGGTAAATGCAAGCGGGAAGCAAGGATGTGGTGGAAGAGGGAGGGAGCAGATTGGATGGAGGAAAAGGAGGAGCCATCAAAAAGAGTCATCATAGTCCATATTAGCCCAATAATGAAATTTGCCTTTTAGCTAATGACATCACCCGAAAGCTCTGTTTTCACATAAATAACAGTGGACCGAACTGTCTCCTTCACTCACGGCCGCAGCACAAAAGCATCCCTCACACACACACACACACACACACAAACACCTACTTCCCAACAGAAGGAGACTCCCACAGCCGCGCGTATCTGAAACAATCAGTGCCTCAGCGGTGACCAGTCAGTGTCCCTGTTTGAAATTCAACACTCCCAGAGACCTATATCCCTTTTTCTATCCCACACCCTGAATTCATTACCGCCACACATTCACACACCTCTAATCATATTCATCATACCCACCAGCGCCGTCCCATCTCTCTCCTTAAATTTTTCCATCCAAGGGGAGCCCCACCATGGCTGCTGATGACCTTCATTAGTCTCCCTTTTTTCTTTCTGCTCCACATTCTATATTTGTTTTTCATCTCCCCTCACACAGTGTGCGTTCACAGACATGCCCTCGTCTTGTATTTCCCCAGTATTTTTTTCCTCACTGTTACACACACATTCAAAGCTTTTGGTTAATTCCCTGTGTCTCTCACGCACGCTTTTCATACTGTACTCTGCTTTCTGCGTCATTCCTTCCATTCCCTCCCTCTTTTAATCTGTCAGTCTTTTCTCATTACTCCCACTCTGTTTCATTAGCATACAGAGTAAGAAGATGGCGCCGGGGTAATCTGCTTGATTTGCCGGTGACAAAATGGAGGGCGTCATCGCGGGTCGCCATTGCTGTCATCAGCCGCCAAAAACCCCGGGCTGATGCCTCTGCTCGTCACACGCATGCATCACACATATTTGCAGCGCTCGGGATTGAAAGGAGGAAACGTGTATCCCTAATCAGGTGTGACACATCACAGTGCGAACGCCGCGATCTCACCTGACAGCCACACACACACACACACACACACACACACACGAGTCGTGTTTGCACGGTGGGCCACCAGGACACAAACACACACTGACAGGTATCTCTGAGTATGCTCTGAGATCCACGTAACAGCTGCTTTAATAATGACTGCGGCCGGGTTGGTTTGTTTTGTTTTGTTTTGTTTCGGGGTTTTTTAAGATGGCCTGGAGTCGTCAAATTCGGCAAGGTTTTTTCAGGGGTGCTGGTGCAGCACGAGATGAACCATAAAGAAGACTTTCATTTACAACCGATTATTACCCCAGTGGGCCGGTGTTTTAAACTGTTTTTAACCATTGGTGGGAGTTTATTATACCATCATCAGAACATAAATGTGTATTATTGCAACATCTGCCGGCATGAACAACCTTCTGTCCGTCTGAAGTTTTCAAGGAATGATTACAGGTGCAGACTGATGCAGTAATGCTGCCAATTGTCCACTCAGTCTTCAGATTTTTGTCCTTGAGTATTTTGTTTGTGATTTTTTTTTTTTAATTGACCAATGGACCATGTGCATGTTTAGTTGTCATTGTTGAACTGCCTGTAGCCATGTTAAGTTGAGGAGATAATGATGATATACTCTCAGATGTGGTCTGATCTTTACAAAGTTGATCATCACAACAACAAAAAAACACCTGTTTGTGAGCTGGTGTTTCTCATTTTTTTCTTTTTTTGTTAGTTGTTTGCCTTTTCTGGGCATTTAGGAGAAAACAGCAGCAATATTTTTGACACTGTGGTGAAGACAGAGTTGTTCAGACATCCCAATTGGAAAAGAATTACGTGTATTTATTTAAAATTATGTGTAAAGTGTGGAATTATTATCCGAAGGCCCAACACAACGCTCATCAGAAGGAGTCAATCTGGCTAATGGCATCATAATGGCCTGTGGAAAGTAGTTTAATGTCTTCGGATTTTATGAAACACTTTTGAATTAAAGTCGATCAGAGCCAGAGGTGATTTGATGCCAACAAATGTAAATTGTATTGGATCTTAAAGCATTTTAGCATTTGTGTCATGTTTCAGAATTGCAACCTACATTCATTCTTTATAAAGTGTCGAGAAGCAGCACAATTCCAGGTGAAAAAAAAGTTAGTTTTCTCGACGATGTGCTTGGATTTTGCTTCTTGAGAGGAGCCGAAGGGTATTTCTTTTTTCTTTTTTTTTGTAACCTAAGGTTTGCAGACATACTTTAAACTTCAAAATGATCAAAACCCATCAAGCCTTCATTGTGAAACTTTGTGTCATGAATTAACATAGTGCTGCATGTTCCCGTGATCAAAGAACAAAAGCAAAAGCTATTTATCATAAACCATGATGTTTGATTCGTGTGGTAAAACTTTTACTAAATAGTGTTTCTTTTATTTAGATTTGAAATGCAGAAAGCTCTGATTGGTTCACAGATCTCAAAGTGGGCAAGTTGTTCTCATGGTAATGATGCAGGGTTTTTGCTCGGGGTTAGAAAACACAAATGATGCATCTTTTCTCATATTTTGAAAAAGACCATTGATGCATCCTTTCCTTTTGAACTGATTAGATCCATTAAAGGATCAGTGTTAGTCAAGAAGGAGTTGAATTCACTATCTGACCTTCGCAGACTCCACAACTCTAATTTACATGTCCTGTCATGTTTTTTTTTTCCTGTTTTAGTCTTTCTTTCTTTCTCACCATGGGGGAACCGCATTATAGCACGACAGAACAGCAGAGCCAAACTATTGGGTGTGTGTTGATCAGTTGATGGCCTCGTCCTCCGGACTTGATTAGAAATCGTACACTTATTAATATCTGTTCTTGCGTGGGAAGTCAACTATATCTCAACAGAATAAATCACATCAAGCTCAAAGATTGAGGGGAAGACTGTTAGTGAATCATCAATTGGACGAGGGGAAATAGACACTTTGAAAAAAGAGAGTGGTTGTAAAATGTGGAGCCTGTGGAAAGAGAGAGAAGCAGAAAATGAAAGAGAGGAGGACAAAAACCGAATCAGGGATAAATTCCCAAAAGACTGTGTTAAGTTGCACTGGTGTATGAGCTTGTCTCTATAGTGTCCCTGCCATGGTTATGAGAGCTGGAAATACTTTGGTGCTAATAGACAGATTATGGAAAGAAACGAAGCATGTCCTGAAATCCTCTTAGCAAGACTTCATCTTCTTATTTATTTATTTCCTGCCATATTCCCGTCTTCCTTCCCTGCTCTTGCTTTCTACCTCTGTGGCCTTGGCATTGTCTCATTGAACGTGTTTCATGTTTTGTTGCTGCTTGGCGGGTAGTGTTGTCTCTCCCTCACTCTATCTTTTTCCGTCTCGCACGTTTTCAAAAGGCACTTTATTTATTGTCCCGTGGGAGCCCTACATTATGCATTAACCTGTTCAATTATGCATTCATTTATGCAGCCGTTGCCTTATGTAAATGCACTTTATGATTAAACAAATTGTTTCGCTGTTTGGCCGTGTGTTCCCCACATTGAGTGTTTGCCAGTGACATCATGGAGCAGTAGCTAGAGACTCCATGTCTAAAGTGTGTGAGTTCGATTTGTGCCCTATTATGTTGGTAAAGGGCCATGGAGACTGTAAGAACTCGCTGAGAGCTTCATAAACTGATAGTGAACAGGATAAAGCAAAGGTTTCTTTGGCTGCTCTGGTGTGTATAACTGTTTTTTTTTTTTCTGTGGATTTATTTTTATCTTTTATCTTCCGACTTGTTTCACTGCAAGGAATTTGATCACTGTTCTGAATATTTACTTTAACCATTTTAAGTCTTAGAATAACAGACAAAATGCTTAATATGTTTAGAAATTAGGACATGGAAAATGTGCCTCTGTTGTCTTTCTATTTATACACAGTGACATAGTTTCATGCTATGCTATGCTCTAATAAATAAGACCATTGAGGATGCAAAGTAATGAAAAACATGCATGTGTGGTGCCTGTCACCAAGCAAGCTGCCTCACCACAAGGTGATTGATGGTTTAGATTTTTTGCCTTGTCATATCAGTGACACAGTTGGAAGTTCAGAGGTTTATTTAAACCTATTAGGATTTATTTGTGTGATGTAGTGTTCTTAAAACACATTTTCTGTTGTAACTTTTTGTTAGGGTTAGGGTTAGGTCACCACATAAATCAAGAAAACGACAGGACAATAAGGGGAATGGTAAGTAGACATAACCAGATCTCCTTCATTAAAACATCACTTTTTCATTATTGTGGAAAAACAGTCATTTGGGATCAAAATGGAGTCTTGCGTTCTGAGCAATCTCAGGCTTGTTAAAGGAAGCATTTGAAAATGATCTTTGCAACGTTGAGGGAGAGCACAAGTTTCAGAGAGACAAACATTTCTTTGATTGTGCTACCGCAGGCACCTTCAGTTTCCTCACTGGGCACTCATGTACAGGTCTGTCTATGGATCTTTTATGGATCCATGAATTAATGGATTGTATAGGTTAGGTGGACTTGTATTTGTTTAAGTGATGATGTTGTAGCCTCTCACCAAAGGTCTGATATCTAAGTGAAGAAGACGGTGGAAAACACAAACAGCATTTTGTAGTATCTTTGAAACTAAGATGACTTGTCACGATCATTGAAAACTGAGCATTTTCTGTACGCGGAAGGTATTATTACTGTCATCATGCAACAACATGACAAGAAAACAGCGCTGATTGCAAAAAACTCATTCGAGAAAATCTGCATCACCAGTCTCTTATTTTAAAGATATCAGTTTTCTATTAAGATGAAATATTTCTTGAATAGCATTAGTATTTTTTGGGGATCTAACCAAACTTTTGCTTCATAAATAAATCTTAGTTACAGCTGGAGTTTCAGAAGTTTTACTTTCCTTGGCTCTTTGTTGGAAGGCAAGCTCTGAATTCACCCCCAACAGTGCAATATTTGTAAATTATGAGACCAACTAGGTGGATATGTGCCATGCAATGAAAGTGTCATTACAGTGTCAAAAAATATAGAACCCTCCCCTAAGTGCCAGCTAATTTAAAACAAATACATTTAATAAGCGGTGTTGCGATGGCAGGAAAGGCCTTGGAAGCCTCATGTTGACTAAAGACCCAAAAGAGCTGCTCCAGACATCTTAATCACAACTATATATAGCCTTTCTTCTATCTGACAAGAGAAATGAGCAGCCATTTAAGACAGATGAACTGTGTGGATGGCGGGTAGACTTATCTAAACCGCAGCCACACCTTTGATCTACTCCAGAATCTCCCACTGGTTTCCATCTGATACAGGCTATCTGATTTACCCACGCCACCGAGGAATGAGAAATTTTAGAGGAGAGAAGATGAATGGAATATGCATTAAGACACCCCGGCTATACAGTCACTCCATTTTTCCGCCTTGCTTTCCCCCTTTTTTTTTTCTTTTCACATGCAGCCATTCCTCAATCATGCGGTCGTAAGGCTGTGACTATACCCCCCTCCTCACGTTCCCCCCTCTTCTTCGCCATCACTCTCTCTTTCCCCCTTCCTTCTACCTCAGCACGCCTCGCTCTCTCCCCTCCCGCGTCCCTCCATCTCTGCCCGGGTGTGAGTGAGTGATGGAGTTTTAGTGGACCCTGTGAGTGGTCCTGTGGTTTTTCTGAGCCACACATCAGAGGCAAAGCATTAGCCGTCTGCATGCTTCAGGAGTTTGACTTGGCAGAGCACCAGGCCCTAACTACCTCCTTTCTCGCACTCGCTGCTGCCGGCACAGGCCAGACAAAACTACCTGAGCCCCGTTCGCAATATAACGTACGAAATTATGCCGGTGTCCTTCTGTTTATATTTATATCCATTAACCTCTTATGAGGGCATACGTGTGTTTTCATGACATTCATTTTTTACCGAATGTACCCTGACACTTAATGAGTTTAACTATGTTTATATTGGATGTTTTCACTGAAGAATGAGGCTTATGTCTGCATGATTTGCAGTACATCTCCACTATGCAAACTTCAGGCTGTACAGTAAGGAAGGGTGCACAAACTTTAGCTAAGACAGTGAATTGATAGTGAAGCAGAGGCATGTTCTTTAAAACCACAAAAACCTTCATGGACATTTGGTACTGGTGGCAACTCTTGATTCATGAAGCATGAGAGAAAGACGGAGCGTTGCCTATACTGGTGTATAGTTCGTGTAGTTTTATGCCTGTAAATGCTGATGCATAGAATGTCAAGTACTTAAGAGGAAGAAAGAAAAGTATTTTTCTTAACTGCCTGCTGCTCCCTGTGCTACTCTTGCAATTTCGCGTTTGGCATCTGTAATTAAAAACAGATGAACACTGGTAATATGGTGAGGTCATGTAGCACACGAGCCATGGATAGGATCAAACATAAACATTCATTCATTATTTACATCACATTAGCAAATATGCTGTATGTAGTCAAAGCTCCCAGCATTTGAAAGTTCAGACATTTCCTATGGTTGCCGTTTTTTACTTTTTAATTAAGGCTATTCCCCATGACCCTACTAGGAATAAGCAGTACGGACAATGAATGAATGAATGAATTAAGGCTGTCTAAGTTCTACAGAGCAGCATTTGTACTTTTTTCTTTTCACAAGAAGGAGAAGGAGACATTTATCCCTGGCCTTGGACCCGGGGTCATTACAAGAAACCAGGGGTCTTCACAGTCAGGGACCCTGCATGAGACGTTTTTCGTCCCTGGACGTATTCTTAAAAAAACATTCTTCCAACGAGTGACGGTGTGATGGAGGCAGGAGGGCGTCAGGAGTCACTACGGCAGACAGAACGCCTCGGGCTGTGCCACACACCACCTCCACCATCCCGCCCTGTGCCTGTGTCTTCCGCTGATGTCCATTTTACACATATACGGTCAATACAAAACACAATCTTTAAAGCTTGAATTTTGATTACGCCGCCTTATGAAATAATAATCAGTGAAACGCTGCATTTGCATAATTCATTGCGTTTCTGTGAAAGACAGGAAAAAATATGCGCACTCCACACATCATGTTCCTGCTAATTCCTGGACATTACGTTCTGCTAATACACATTTGAAACAGCTCTCTAGTGGTAGTTTTGCAACGGAATAATTTATCAAAACAAGTGCTCCGTTATTTTTGCTGCCCCTCAGTTGATTGTGACCAGCATTTAAAGATGCAATACTAAGGCATGCACCATGCATAGAATTAAGCCAATGGAGATCACTTTCTATCATATGCATTTTTGTAAGGGAATTTATTATTTCATCACTTAAATCTAGTAAGTATGGACTGTCAGTCTGGGTTCAAACCAATCCTGGTGATACTTGAGAACATTTGTACATCACTAGTTTGAATTTGAGTTGCCATGGGGAACAAAGAGATTACATAATCATTTGAACATGCTGTTATCCAAAAGCATGCCAACATATTTGTATTTATTTGCTGACACACACTTTTGAAGAGGTGGCCTGAGAGGCCCCAGATTTCTTATCACGATTCAGATATTCCAGAAATGTTCCCTTTCATGTTTCCCTCCACTACACGTGGAGCCTCTTTTCACAGACAATCTCGCGACGATTTAGATCTTCATTTGTCTCACATTCGCTCAGTCCTTTTGACAAATGAATCGCATTTTTATAATGGCATGAATTAGTTGCTGAACAGGAAGACTCTTTGCCAAATGTGTCCGTTTATAGATATTAGTTCAAAAGCTATGGCTGTATGTTAATGATGCTTAACTGCATGGTTGATATGGCATGCATGCTCACACACTCTTATATACAAATTACAAAAATTCACTTTGCTAGTGACACCTCAGTAGTCCCATACTTGTCCATATATCTATGATAATGGTTACTGTGCTGATGATCAGAGCTATTTACCTAAATGGGTTATTATGGGTGGAAGGCTCTACCTTGTGATGGTGATGAGGGTATTTGACAGATATATGTATTGCCAAGCGGGAATAGGTGGTGATGATGAGCCACAGAAGTGTTCTGCTGCTCTGTGCTTTCATTTTCCTCCCGTGCTTCTCCACTTCATTGTCGTTTCACCTCTTTGTCCTTTGGTTCAATTTTAGAATCGCGAGTCAGAAGCAGTCAAGTGCTGCCACAACAACGTGCCTTGGAATTCTAAAAGGAGACGTATGGGAAACGTGCCGGCAACACAAAGTCTGCGCTCTGTTTTTAGTGATTTATTAAGAATTTATGGTGGTAATTTCATCTGGTGTATCACTTTCAGCGAGACTCTTGTTCTGCATGTTTAAGATATAGCGCAGCGCTTGACTATCTGCCTCTTTGGGGAGTTGGCAGAGAGCAGACTGCTGTGTGATGCTCCGCTCATCCCAATCACAGCTTTGAGTCTTCAAAGAAAATATGATGACTCAAATTCATATTTGACACGGTAATAAAAAAAAACTACTTAAAACTATAAAGTCTTTTCCGAATCCCCTCATTTTCACAAGCCTGTGTTTATCTCCTCGTTTTAATTAGTGAGTGGCATTAATTTCTGCTTTTGCTTTTATCACCAATCATTTACAAGCTCTCGGATGATCGTGTTAATATTACCGAATCATGGAACACATTTCCCGGGTTAATTAGGTTGTTCTTTTTAATTAGAATGTAATTGTAAGAATCTGAGTCGTTTCATGGGGAATGGCAGGCCATCAGACAGAACGAGCTGTTTGGTCTCTCCCTGCAGCTGAGACCGTGGACAACAGTGCACTC
Source organism: Menidia menidia (assembly GCA_907169785.1). NCBI lineage: Eukaryota > Metazoa > Chordata > Actinopteri > Atheriniformes > Atherinopsidae > Menidia > Menidia menidia. Next base: position 8,885,735 of record CAJRST010006668.1, read on the forward strand.
TAGGTGTTAAAGGGAAAACTACATCGGGAGTAGAAACTGGCCTTCTCAGTATTACTGTGATGGATGCATGCTTCTGTGTCAGTGTGTTTACCTCAAGCTTTTTTTTTTATTGCAGGATTTAACAATTAATTGATGATTCATAAATTAAAGTAAGCACTATTCGAATAATCTGTTTGAATGTGTTTATTCTTGAAGATATTCATGATGATAGGTCACTTTTTTCTTATTTTTTTCCGACCTTAAACTGCGGTTTTTGAATAGTCACCAATGTTCTGTGAAGGTGGGAAGGGGAAAGTCAAAAACAGCTTTCCCAGCTGAATCACCCTGGCCGTGGCGTGGAGAAAAGCGCTTGGAATTAAAAGCGTTGCGTCTGTGCATGCAAAGGAAGCCGTTTTTTTCTCTCTTTACCTCTCCGTTTCTGAACCTTTATGTTTTCACCCACGAGTTACACACCAATGTCACCGACAAAATCCTTCCTCCGCCGCCACCCACAAACATCAACCAGAACAAAGGTAAACAGCACTATCTGCGGGCCAATCCTTAACCGGGGATAAGGTAATTACAAACTCTGCCCGTCACCGCTCAGCACCCTCCTACACACAAATCCAACCCCATGCACACACCTGGAGACACACCCCTCGGTTCTGAACCACCTAACGCACACTCACAATTTCATCTTTCCCTCGTTCTCGTTCCCTCCCTCTCTGCATGTCATTCTCTGTCACTCGCCATGTGCAAAATTGCACTGAAGCGAACTGCCACAGTATTGAGGAATAGTGTCATATACTGGCAATTTCCTCCCCAGGTGTCAGGCATACTTTACCTTAATATGTCTGCAGCGACTCTTAATAAAACAGTCTTGTCTATATACATATCTCAACCGCAGCCTGGCCTGTGCCACACTGCACACGGCACTCAATAGCATGCTGTTAAATATTTACCTCTGCTGAATGTCAGTGGAGGAGGAGGAGTAGGTGGAGAGGAGAGACAGAGGAGAGAGAAATGGAAAAATGTGTTCCCGGCTGGTGTTTTAGCTGTCTGGATCTGTTGCATGGAGAAATTCCATATCAGCCAGCAGAATGTTTTAGGATATTGTGACGCCATATCAGTGTAGTCTGTTTGCTCTAGTAGGGGAACAAAAAAAAAAAAAAGGCAAAGAACTGGAAATTGAAAAATAGTTGAATGTTTGTGCCGCAGATGGGCGAGGGAAGGAAACGGGAAGCGTTCGGATGTGCAAAAGATGTACTGCGTCTGTCTGCCTTTTATTTATGATGTTCAGGCCACATGTGATACGGCAGAAATCTTTACATTAGCACGCCTTTGACTCAAACCAACGGCGGGCCCCCTGCAGTGAGTCTGGGCAAAACATATCAACAGTAACCAAGAAAAAGGCTGCGGCGGGTTGGAATTAAGCTCTGCCGTGCATGGCTTTAAACCACGCTTCTTTTAGCAGACTTTCGTCTTTTTTTATATATATATATATCCAGCACATTTCAGCTGTGTGATGTGCTGTTTTGTCTCATACCCGGCGGTTTGGTGAAGGGCGAAAAAGTTTTCAACAGTGTAAGGATGACGAGCCAAAAATAAACATTTGACACTTGACCTTAATTTCCAGGCACGCTGGATGATCCTTTGCTCTGATACAGTAGATCTTGATTTACGACCAGTTTTAGCTCGACTCTGGCTTTCTTCAGTGTTGTCACACGTGAAACACTAAATATAACACAAAGCACCGTGTACACTGTGTTCAGAGAGATAACGCAGAAAGTAAAGGGAATATGTCTTAGGCTTCCGACCCACTGGTAAGATGAAATAATCCAGTTGTACATGCAATTGTTGGCCTGGATAATCGTGAATACTGGGAATCACCATTGTGGTATCTATCCTCAGCGGTAGCGTGTGGAAGTTGAAAATGTGCAGTCCAACCCAAAACTTCCACCCCACTTATTAGTCGTATTAATTTGAGTAAAAGTTTGAAAAGTATCTCCTGGATGTTCACTGTGTGGCAGGTGATCCTGATAATAATCATGAGCTTGAAGGAAGGAAAGCTAACATCTCCTTTAAGTGCAGATTTTCCAGAGCTCAGAGTTTGAGTCGGAAATATTCTCTGCGAGTGGAGGCAGAAAAAAGGCAGAAAAACGGCGGCTGGGTTTTTTAATGACTTTCTGCACATTAGAATAATCTGTCATTTCAATTAGCGGGATTGTCATATATGAGACGTTTCCCACCGCACCCGCGCATAGACACACCCACGTGTGCACACATCCACGCGCACACATACCTATACCTTGAGGTTGTCATCTGTACCTCTCATGGGAGACAAGCAGGGGTGTCAAAGAAGTGCACCCCCACCCCCCCCCCCCCCCCCCCCCCCGCCCCACTCGCCTTCAACCACACGTACACACACACAGCCCCCCCAGTATCACAATCACCACACACACAGACACACTCAACACCAACACCAGCACCTCGACTACACACATCATCCTTAAAAAACAAAGCAAGGTTTCAAGGGAAATTGCTTGACAGCAGCTTAAAAGCCAGTCAGGAATAACTTATCAGGCGAGGGCTGCCATCATGCCTCACGGGGTCATTTCATTACGATTACCTTACCCTGCTTAACTCAAAGAGAGTGAAGAGAGAGAATGAGTAAGAGAGAGGGGTGGGGGCGCGGGGGAGTACAGGTGGTATGTTGGGGATGGCAGGGAGGGGGGTAAACTCTTCAAGAAATATAGAAAGGAAGTAAGGAAGCCAAAGTTTCAGGAAGTGCTTAAATTTGACTTTTTTTCCTTCCGCACTTTCTGGTTTTAAAACTTGTCTCGGTAATGAGCTTACATCTTTTCGGGGTTTTTTTTCTGCTCCCCCTCCATCTGAAGCATCTCATCTGCTGTTTCCTTTCTCCTGTAGGTGGGATGTTTCAGGGCTGTGGGGAGTGACAAGGGTGACCGGTTATATTGTTTTTTTTGTTGTTGTTTTTAAGGTCCTTTTTTGTCTGTTTTTTTTTTTTTGCAGTGGACCATATTTTATCCAAGACCTCATTTGGCCAGAGGGCTTCACTTCCCTTCAGTGAAGGGTGTGCAACAAGACAGATTTCAGACAGAGAAAATGACCTACCCTTCATAACCAGTATAGTAATTTCATTAAACTTTTTTTTGTTGTTTTGTTTTGCTTAAAGTGGATTAGCTGACCCACTTTTAAGCTGTTATTACCTCTATCTAATATCTAGGTTGCAGAAGAATACGCCTTTTTTTTTTTTGTTTCCGTCCTTCTGTACCTGAAGGCAATTAAGAGGCTTCTAGAAAATAAGACTGTATGGCATGAAGGGATGATGTTATGATTGCTAATTATGCCCCGATGCGGCCCTGAGAAAGGCTCTGCGCTCTGGCTTTTGTCCGGCTGTCTTTGCCAGGCCCAGATAATATTTATGAAATGTAGACATTCTTGGGGCTAAAGCAGAGTCTTTATAATGGGAGACAGATGAGGTCTGCTTCGGATTAAGAACATCGACTCCACTATCTGTGGGAACACCTTCTCCCTCTGTATGTGTGCACTTAAATGCATGCGCATGTTCGCCTCAGTACGTTTGCATCTGTGCGTATGCGCACCTACTGTAAGTGCTCACTCATGGGTGAACGTGTGTGTGTGTGCTTAAATGCGATTGTCTTTGACAGCCGCAGTGTAGTTATTTTTTAATGCATTTCTGAGTTATGATAACCATCGCACAGTCTGCTCCGTCCAATTGCTTATATATCTGACAGTGGAAATGGGAATAATTGTGTAAAATGTTTTTGAAAAAAAACCAACAAAATGATCCCTCCCAATTACATAGCAGGAGTCCATTTTGGCCGCAACGTTGTTATTGCCAACAACTGAAGGTATGTTTCCGAGTAAATGTTTTTTGGTTGTTTTTTTGTTTTTTTTCAGTTTCTGATTCATCAGAACCAATGAACATCCACAGCCTCGTTGAGATGGGGAGATATGCAAAATGAAGGCAAATTGCAGATAATACGTCCCTGAAAGCAACACTACACAATGAAGTGTATTGTTTACACAACTGACATGACACCATAATGACATCGAGCTAACCCACTAATGATGCCTTGATAAATCCAAAAACACAAATGATCTTTGGGCTGGTTTAGCAAACAAAAGGCTGTTCAGTCTGTCCGTTGCAGTCATTACAATGTAATTTTATCATTGTGATTTCCAGAACTGCTGAAATCATGTAAAGACATCTTGTAGTGATCTGGTGCCCTGATAGAACTACATTATGTGCGTTAGCTTCCAGGATAACTATACGTTCAGATGGAGTTTTATAATTCATTGGTGTTTTATTTGCATAATAATGACATTATTAAAATACAACCTATGTGAAAATGAATATTTTTACTTTACTTTATTAGCCTTCCTTCACTGTCACGTTTCTTTCCCTTTTTCTATCACTGTGCTTCCATGTTCCGTTTTTTTCTCTCCCTCTCTTTTTTCTCCCTTCTCCTCTGTTTCTTATTCTCAGCTTTTTCTTTCTTGATATCCTTGTCAAATGCCTGGAACAGGGTGGAGTGGGGATTGACAGGATAAGGAATGTGTTTCAATAAGACACTCCAGGAGAGGAAGGATTGATAGTGAGACAAAAGAAGGCTTTACTGAAATATAGTGTTTATAAGCATGAATAAACATTTGCACGAGTATACGTGTTTTATATTTATGTGTGTAACTATTCTGACATGCATGGAATCCTGTCTGGGCTTTACACTCTGATTTTTCAGCTATAACAGACAGAAAATGGAGTAAAACTGAGATGATTGCATTACCATTGAACAGGGCTCAGATTCAACCAGCAAAACACTGCCTCCGTGAAATGTATTGGCTAAAATTCATAAAGACACTAACCCTCCAGACCTGGGCAAAGAAAGCCAGTAGATTTAGTGTCTTCTCATGTTTCGACTGCTCCAAAATAGCTCGACTTTACTTTCTCTTCCATACCAAGAGCCTAAAAACATCAAAACATCCTTTGTGAATTTAACACAGATGTCAAGCTTCAGTTTGAGCGGAAACAACAGAAACAAGGTTAAATCCAGCCATTTTCTCCCCATGTTAATATTCATCCTCCTCTAAATTGAGCAGATAGAAATTAAGTGAATCTGTTGAGACTATATTAGTCCCATTTGGGTAAGTGTCATTGAAAAGATAGTGAACAGAGCTCAGTCGAATGACACTTTCAGCTCAATGAATTAGCCACAGTTAAGGATTAGCCCACAATGGAGGTCAATTGATTAATAGTGTTAAATACAGTGTTAAACTTGGAAGTTTGACTAAGAAGAACAGAGAGAGAGAAACAGAAGAAAAGAGGGAACCGCATGAAACTTGGAAGTTTTTTTCTTTTGTTTGTCTGTGTTCACAGGTCAAGGTTTGCATAATGTGGTTTTACCAACTAATGTTTCTTTCCCCATTGAGCATTAGCTCCTGGAATATCAAGGATGTGGATCGACCCTCTTTCACCCCCCCCACTCAAGTATTTTATTTCTTTTTTCCTTCCGCCACATCTTTCCTGTCGTAGCCCGTCTTTTGTCGTTTGCCTGGTTTCATCCCCCTACAATAGGGTAAAAATTACATTTTAACTGGAACGTTTCATGTAGCAAAGCGCCAGCCTGTGTAATCTTTTTTTCTGTGGAGGTGAAAACATCAGGCTGCATTTGCTGCACCTCATGTATGTAAATCAGAACAGCGATGCACACCTTCTGAGGCTGGCTAGACGATGCGTTTAGACTGCTTAGGGGGGGACTGATACAATGTAAGCTCTCAGTGTTTATGTGTGCGAGTGTGTGTGGTTTTGACGTGCATGAGTGAATGTGGTTATGGGAGCGTGTGCAGGTCCCTGTTTATACCTTTTAGTGACAGCCTCAACATAATCTGAGCTTGCTCTACAGGCATGGAGGATGATACTTCAAAGTAAGTACCTTCTAACAGACATTAGTCCATGTAAACAGGGCATACTCTGTCTAAGCTGGGTGTACAGGACTATGTCTGTGCGTGGACGATGTGTGTATTCGTGTACATTTAAAGGTTCAAGGGGCACATGAATTTCATCAGAAACTGTTTTGCCGTCCAGTTTTGTTTTCACGTTTGCGCGTAAAATTATGAAACTCTGGACAAATCCGTATGCACATACAAACGTGTGTGTGCAGAACTGAGTGTGGTGTGTTTGCATGTCATATTGCCTCTGTGGTGGTAGGTGTGGGAGTCACATGTAATGAGGCTGTCTCCCTAATGATTTAAACATGAGCATGGAAAAGTGGAGACAGAGGAAATCAGTTCGGTTTCTTGAGGCTAAGAAATAAAAAGGGACTGAGCTTCCGGCTGTGTACCAGTTTACAGCATTTTTCTCCTGCTTTCCACTCTTTTTTTTTTCTAAGGTATGGTTAAAAAAAGATGCACATTTACATCTTTGCATGGATTTATTTTCACAGATTTAAATGAAAGTAGAAAAATAAAGTAGAAAAATCTTTTGAGTGGGTTTGAGACCATTGTGAGGCCTCAAGCAACAGCCACACAAATGATACTTGAGTTTCTTTATCTCACATGCTTTAAGATAGTTGAAGGATGAATATTCATAATTCGCTCGACAAAAAGTGCTTTCCAGAACACAAAAACAGCTGCTTGCCTTTTTAACGGAAGGGCTTCTTGGAAATCCAGGAATTGCCATTTATTTCATTTTAGAAAAATTCAAAGGGGATCTGCCCAGATGACGTGGCGTCTGGGGTTTGCCATCTTATAGGTTCGTAAAACAATGCAGCATCTCCATTTTGGCCAAGTGCCGTTTTTCAGTTATAGAACTAGCTGTAAAGCGGGATGTGGAGGGCCTGGCGAAAACCTGCAGCAAATGACCTATGAATTGTCAAACTGATCTGTGTCTCTGTGAACATTTTACAGTGACATTAAGACAGAAACGTTTCATCTTCCTTCTATCGACATGTGGTCTGATTTACATATCATTCAGGCACAGAATTTCTGGGAAAACAATTTCATGTTTCTATTAGTTGACATTGGATTAAAAAACTGTTGACCAGAAAAAAACATCTAATTGATTATGCATTTTGAGATAAAACTTTCCATTTATACAAACAAACCTGTGAATGGTAGATACACAAATACCTCTGTTAAAAACACCTGAAAATACATGCAAATAAAAGTTAAAAGGTTTCTGTTTAATTCGCACAGAGTAGAAGCTCAGTGTATACATTTCCTGTTAAGAAAAGGGGCTTTTAATATGTTGGAAAAGTAAACATTTATGTAAGAATCTTTCTTTTCTGTCCCCGAGACTCATTTTGTCTAGCTGACATTCTGTCCAAATAAAAACTATACTAAAGAAAATTAGTTGCACATAGATATTATGTGATCAGGAAAGGATTTTCAGATATAATACATTGATGAGAGCAAACATGCTTTCTTGCACATCAAGCGAAAGAGGAAACGCAATCCTGAAACAGGGGAGGCAATCATGAGAAACCGGATCAGAGACGAATCCAGTAACGCCGTCGCTCTGTCATTTATTTGCAGTTTTTCTGCCACAAAATGAGATTTAGGGGCTCAGTATGATTCACTGGCTTACACTATCTGTTAAGACGGATTACCTCCGAGATGAACACCTTTACCTTATACATCACAATGCTGCGGAAAGCATATACATCAAACACTTTCATCAAAGACCATTATCACACCTTTGGATGCATTGGTCACCCAACCTGTCCAAACGAACCAGTTCATCATTCACCACAGGATTTTTTTTTTTCTGTTACGAATGAGAGAAATGAAAGTATAGATGTGAAGAAGGTGCAAGAAAGATCACCTCTTGCAGACATCATTCCCACATTGAGAGCTTCTTGAAGATTTCCCTTTGTGTGTGACTTCCATCCGACATACTTTTGCACTTCCCTCTTTGAATCCCTTCCTCTCTCCTCTTGTCCTGTCACTTCTTGCCTCTCCCGCCCATGTCCCAGCTTGTCCGTTATCACCGTATGTTCGACACAGGCCGAGGGACTCGGCTCCCTTTCTTCGTTTGCTCTCTCGTTCTGCCCTCCTCTTTCCTGACAAAACAATAGGCAGGGAGGATAACCCCTTACTCCAGAATTAATTATCTGCCCCTTTAATTCCGGGCCACGCTGATTAGCTCTGTATGCAAAATGGAGTCCGTATTAACATAATATTTGGCTATCTCCTATAAGCTGAGGTCCCCTGACCTTTTCAACCTCCTAAGTCTTTCTCTCTCTGTCTCTCTGTCATCTTTTCCTCTCAGGAGGTCCACGGCAGTCCCAGCCTATGAATGTGATTTGAAGGGGTAAATTAGATTTTGCTTCTCTCCCTGCTTTTCTCATGTTTCCCCTCCCTCCCACTCTCCCGCCGCATGTGTATGAAACTAACGACAGTTCATTTCCAGGGCCCGAGTATAATTACGTGTGCTTTTTTTCTTTATCATTGACTGCTCTGATGGCAAGGCTGATATGCCGTGTTAATATAAACGTTTAGCTGGGTTATTATGAGTCCTGAGAGTCATAAAGGACAGCCAACCTGCGCGCTGATTGTCTCCCGCACAGGACGTCCACCTTCACTGTCTGCTGCTATTCTTCCTTTTATCACAGTCCCCTGTCTCTCAGTTCCTCTATTTATCACTATCTACTGTCTGTTCTCCCCCTTTGTTATCTTCTGTGTAATGTGCGCTTTGCAGTGTAACAATGAGCACTTTAAAATCAACTTTCCTGAATGGTCACCGAGAACGGGCGGCTGCTGAACTGGTGATGATGTCATTTGTGCAAATCCACATCGCTGTGGTTCCTAAAATCAGGACAGTTGATGTGTCATTGCCCTCCTAGCAGATTCATCACATAAACAATCGCATTAAAGGAGGCTGATCTCAAAGAATATTCAGCATTTAGAAGGTTTCATTTGTTTTGACGTATATTTTCAGTTTCAGGTGTTTTTTATAACCAAGCCCTTGGAGCACATTAGTTTTGTGTGCTGAGGCTTTATTCAAATGTCGTCATCTCATTCCTAAATGTTCTTCATCCTTTGTAGGTTTAAAAAATGCCCCTTGGAAACCAGGTTCCTGCGCATCGCATCGCCTCACCGTTTGCAGTGAATATATTCAAATGAATGGCATGAGTTTCTCCATTTTCCCCCAAATTTAGCAGTCCAATAAAAGCACAAAAAAATTTCAACGATAGCCGCCTTCTTGGAAACTTGCTTGTACAGAAGTACAGGTATGAATAGAATTTTTCGCTTCTGTATATTACCAAAAAGCCAAAAGATTTAACTTTAAAACATGTACCATTTTCCCTCTTGATCACAAGAAGAAGTGTAAGAACACTGGCAGACTAAATGGGCTCGCACGGACCCCTAAAAGGGTGAGTGGAAGCATTTCACATGACACACCAGACAGACAGTCCTCCATTTTTATTATAAGGAAATGCAATCACTTGATCATACTGATTTATTTACAATTACTGCTCCAAAACACATAATCTCAATTCGGAAAGTTCTTTAATTGCCCTCCAGCGTATTATATTCTCAGTGGGTGTGTATGGCCGCCCACTCTTCATCTTCCTCCTCAGCCTGTTAGATATGGTTTGTGTTGTTTCAGCTCTGGGCAGGTAAACAGTCACAAGGACATTAGTTTCCAATCAGCCTGAGCTAAATCACCTAGAAGTTTAATTAATTTCAATCCATAGGGCATATTGTGTGGAGATACTTTGTGTGTGTGTGTGTGTGTGGATGTTTGTGTGTGTACGTGTGTGTGTGTGTGTGTGCGTCTGTTTCCATTTAGACTCCCTTCTAACCCTTTCACGGTCAGGGTTTCTAAAACTGCTGGAAAGGTCAGCACATAATCACTCTCTTTAGCCTGCCTCACATTTTAATTGACTGTCACCCACCTGCCCACCCTCCCATGCAACGCGCACACACCCTAACACACACTCATACTGTACATAGACACAAACCCCCCCCCCGTCATCATGGCCGGTATAGATCCCAGTATGAATTGATGATCTCCTATCTAAAGCCTAATCACTCTGCAGGACCTTAGGGAGATTCAGTGATCCGTTGCCTCTTCTACTACACCACAGGAATCTCACATTCACATGCTGGGCCTGTTGATGAGTGGAAAATGAGCATTCTACCTGCTTTAATATCGTACTTCATCGCATGTCCTTTGAAAAATGGAAACGGACATGAAAATGGAGATGGTCATCAAGATTGGAGAGATTACTGGAAGGAAAGGATTAGTAGTAGAATGTGGCAGCGAATCTTGATGAATAAAAATTGTGATGATTTGCTTTTTCTGGCAAGTAATCAGATATCATGGCTGCGCAGAGGTGTAAAATGTGTAGAACATGAGTTGTCTTTTGATCTTTTTTTGTAAAGTAGCGGTAATTTCTCAATAAGGGAAGGATTTTAATCAAATGGCTTCAGCAAGGATGAACAGTGTTTTGGGTTACAGTACTAATTTGGTTGTTTTAGATAGCACTGTACATTCTGCTAAAAGAAGGAAAATATCAGTAACATGGTCAAAGTAACAGTAAAGCAAACAAATCTTAATAAGACAGCCTTATGGCAGAAATGAAGTTTTTAAATGAAAAAATCATTTAAACCGTTTTTTGTTGTTGTTGTTTTCCATTTTTCAATGGTGCTTATATAGTGGATAAAGAAATGTAAAAAGAAAATAGCCATCGTTTACTAGTTTGAATTTGAATCTGCTTTTTTTAAGCAAGGAAATACCAAACTGAATGTATTGCAACAGTGAAGCATCAGAATTAAATGTGTCCTGGTGCTAAAGTGCTTCATGTCCAGACCTGACACCCCTGACCCCCTCCCAGAAAGTTCCTGAACACTTTATGTGGCTAAAAGAGGAATCAAATAAAAAATATTAGATTTTTCCAAAGCAAAGTGGGTTGTTACTTTCAGCATTTAATACATTGTTGAGAACATTGTAAGTCGTTGTGTTCTGCTTTTATTTCCATTTTGTTGGTTTTGAATGCAGACAGGACGCAGACAAAATTACGGGGCGCCCATTTACAGACAGACAGACCCTGGGTGGCTGCTATTCAGACATCTACATAAAGCCCATTGATGCACCATTTCCTGGAGGAACAAGACAGGACGTCTGTATGCACACACATACATTAACAGACACACACACACAAACAAAATGGCAATAACACAAGCCCGCTTTTGTCTCAGCCTTTTGGAAGAGGAGAAAATGTGAGTGTGAAAATGACTGAACAGGAGAGAAAAGAAGCCCGAGATGAGGTGTGTTATTCAGACTCACCACAGGGGGTTAGGACAACTGGGAGAGCAGGAGAGTCTGCCCATTGTCCACACATGCCACACACATGCACAAAAGCCAGGCAGAAGGCAGGCTCTGCCACAGCACAACCCAATACGTCGCAACATTTGCCAAAGAAATGTGAAAATGAGTGTAAATTGAGGTTATTTTCTCTACCTCTCTCTCACCTAACACTTGTTATCCAGTCACCCTCAGATGTGTCGGGGGGGTGAACTCATTCTACACCCTTGTCTATACTGTGGTGTGGTATGGAGTCCTATGCAGGTGCCACTAGATATGTATGTAAGGAACAGGGAGATGGGGTGATTTATTCTTTTTTTTTGTTAAACGCGCGTCTTTTCTGACTGAGATTTTAAATTAAAGGCTAATCTAAATCGTTTTTATTATTTGCAAAAAATTTAAATGGATATTAAAAGATTAACAGACCAAGTAAAACGTTACATTATTTAATGAGCAATCACACTTTGTTAGAGACCCTCTCTTTCTTAAATCACTATAATGATACAGTTATCACGTTTCTACTGGCATTTTTTTAGCACATTTTCGTATATGAATGCTTAGAGCCAACACGCATATTTTAGCCCATACCTTTTTTGTCAAACTGTAATGCAGTTTTTTTGGGTTTGGTTGTTTTTTTTCTGGTGGTTTGCAGGTTTTGTTTTTTTTACCGGTAGCATTCTGCCTTTTTCCCCCCACATAACAGTTTGAGAACTTTCTGGACAGCCTCAGTAACATCATTATTTATGGTTTAGCTTGAAGTTATGGTGAGGTCAAATCAAAACATGTAGGATTAGTGGGACCTAATAAGTTTAATTTCTAGACCGATAGTACAGGTAGTTTTCCTCATGTAGGCAGTGTGGATTTATCTTTGTATTTAAAATGTGTATTTATGGTTCTGAATGTCCAAATGACGTTACTACAAAATTTGAATGACACAATAAAGACATGATCAGCTGAAAACTTATAAAACCATTTTGTTTTAGATTTAAAAAGTTAATGTCTGATGGTGTCTGCTATGAGGCCAATAGAGCAAAGTTCCAATGTGATCATATTAAATATCATAGTACAGAGAGGCTAAAATGGAATGTCAACATATTTAGATGCGGGGCCTCAGGAAGTTAAGATTATCATTCAAATAGGAGTTTGAAAATAAAACAGAGCTTTTAGGACTCAGAATTTTAGCCATCTAAATCAAATCAACTTTTTTTTGTGTGTGTGTTTATAAGTAAAATTGCTATTATACTAGAGCGTACATGTTGTCCACCAAACGTATCCATGCTGAGCTCTGTGCCCTGCAGATGCCCAGTGGATGAACTATGAAATACGGTGTGGCTGTGATGGCCGACACCCACATCTTCCAAGAAAAAGTGTCACAACCGATTGCACCAAAAAAGTTTTGGTCTCTTCGATTAGATTTTGTCGCCCATTTATAAGGCAGTGTTTGCCTCTGGTATCAGGGTCAGTGCATCATAATATTTATGCTGAAGAAAAAGGTCAACAGAACGCAGCTTTGACAAAAAGGTACTTTAAATGTGCGCCTTGGCATTAAGAATTTCTATTTCTCTCCAGAAGAGATTTTTGTGAAAAACGTGTCCATGGCCCGGCTTGTCGACTAACCGAGCATCTTTTCCCGCCTTCCATGCAGGTGGTGGTCTGTTTTTGCTGTTTAGAAAAGGAATGGTGTGAAACTGATTGGAACTACCATCTTACATGTAAGAACCTGAGATGTTGTTGATTAGTGCGTGATGAACAGACATATTGTATTCCAAATAAAATAAGGACAATACTCGTGTGACTGATATATCTCTCTCTGGCTTCACAGGAAGAAAGAAAGATGAATTCCAGCTCCATTACTACAGAAATCCTGCTTTCCATCTGTAAGTTACTTTTTTATGTACATGTTTTTTTGGTGTTGTTGTTTGTTTGTTTTTTTGGTATTTTGATTCGAGGTCAAAATGAATCCAATAGGAGCTCAAGAGTTGTTTTCTATGATGAAAATCACAGACTGTATATCTAGGTCTTTGTATATTAAATAATATATTAGCTGTACTGATTTTTCAGTCATTGATAGTCATCTTTCAAGATGGTCTTGCCTGTTTTTCTGCTCTATCAAAATTGAGTTGAAACTAACTGCTCAAAACATTGGGATTGAGTATATTTTTTACCTTTGATTTATTTGTTATTATTGATTTTCTCCCTTTTAAGACTCTGTCTTTAAGGAATCCAAATCATGCAAAACGCACACGTTACAAAAGAGGGTCTGCAGACTGACTCAGGGACGCTGTGAAATCATATGAGACTCATTATAAATGTGCCATTCCAAATATTTTGTACACTGTGTTTATTAATGATGCCGAGATCCTAATTTTAACTGTCTGCATGCATACATCATCAAGACACAAACTGTGTTCTCTTTCTGGTGCAAGTTGCTCAGAACAAAGTGGGGACACATAACACATCTTGCTGCTTTGAAAAAGAAGTTGATAAGGGTTGATAATGATATATAGAAGTACAGAGGAAACTGTCATCAGTTGTTCTTTGCACGCCACCTTCCAGTCTCACAAATCAAAAATCCAATCCTGGGGCTCTCCATTTGTCTCCAAGTATTTTTGATCATTCTGCTTTATCAGTTTCAAAGACAATATTGCTCAAAAAAAAAAAAACATCACATTTGCTAGGCAGTTGTGACACTTGGCAGAGAAAAGATAGAACTTCGACAGTATTCCGCATTATGAAGAACCAAGCAAATCTGTTTGTGGTCTCATTTTATGCCATGCTTTTTTCTTATTACTGCTGATCAACCGCTTTTAGCAGGTGAGCGTGATTTGTTAAGTTTTTCTTTTGTCAGGTAAGTTGCAATCTGGCATTGTGTAAAAAAACATTCAAAAAGGGAAAAGAGTTACAAGTTACAGCAAATATTGCTACATTTAATAATCTATGATTTTAATGAGCTGTGTGTATGAATTGTGGCTATTTCAAGTTTATTATTGGTCTTACGTTTTTCTCATAAAAATTAAAAGTAAAATCAGTGACATTTTTAGATAATATGACATCAAATCAAGCAGTTTACAGAAAAAGCTACAACGTGACTCCAAACTTTTGCACTGTCTTGTTTCCTGCATAGCAAAACAAACAATCACTTCAACTCATCACTTGATATTCCACTGAAGCGTTCGTATCTATAATGCGTTCATTAAAAGTTGATTTGTGAGAGATGAGGAGAGGAGGTCATGCCTAAAAATAGAGAAAGCTGGGGTGCTCAAGAGGAGAATTTATTTTTCTTTAATTGCCGGGAGTCAAAAGCTCCTCTTAAAGGTGTTTCTAGATTTGTCCCTTATGTTTATGAGCCCTGTGAAATGATAAATTCACATGCTTCTCCCTCTTGGCTGCGGTGCCTCTAACCTTTCACCTTAAAATCTATGGTCGGATTTAATGATGCAGTCAGTTCTCACCCTGAAATATGTTGCTATGGAAACTCCCCCCCCAACTCAGAATGCAAAAGAGTTTTCCATCTGTGTCTAATTCAGTGTCAAGCAAAGACCAATTCAGAGAGTCTGGTCACTGTGTCCACAAATACCAACCAAAGTCCAGCCATTATTCTAATTGTCAGTGTCTATTAATGTTGCAAAAAAACAAACATTTTGATTCATTTTAATAAATCTACTGTCGTGCAAAGATACTATTGTTGTTTAATAAATAGATGATTGAGACAAATAACATTTTAAACTTTACAATCCACCTTCTGCCCCCCTTCATGTTTTACGCAGTTGTTCTCCAGTTTGATTCATACATTTGAGAATATTGCCAATTTTATTGGAACTATTAGCGCTAATGTACGTTCACACTTGGCTGCATGATTTTAAATATGCATATTACCGATAGATGCTATTGCATGGCCAGCTAAATGTTTGCCAAGTTAACAGGATATGGATTCTGCATGTCCAGCAATTGGGAGGAAGGAATGAGCGGTTGCTTTTAATCAATGTAATATTTGTGTCTGTGAGCTGTGAACCAGCCACATTATCATGTCAAGTCACAAATTAAAATGCCTGGCCGCTAACAGACTGGGGATATAAATGGCCCATCATGGCCATCTAAAGTGTTCTAATGACATTTTTTGCCTGCCAGACAATTAATTCTATCAATCTGCATAACCTTTCCCGCTTCTCAGAAAACAATGGCATTTTTATGGCTCTAAATGAATGGAGTCCAACTAAAAAGTATGCTAAGGCAATCGTTACGTTATTTAACAAATGCATTTAATTGTATTTGGATGCCATGGTGTCTGTTTCTGGAGCACTGGGGCCAGCGTGCTGACTCCAGCTCCGGCTAATTCAATAGGCTAAATGGAATCAGTGGAAACACTCTGCAATCATCACTGCATTAGGACGCTCATTCCCATCATGTAAACATTGCTTTGAGCCCTTGCCATTTATCTTCGAGTCTCTCTGTCTCTGTTTCCCCTTTATTTCCTCTGCTTCTCAAGACATTCTTTCATCCTCCGTTTAATGAAAGTTGAGGTTGAGTTCCGTTTTGGACTCAAGTGAATTCACAAAAAGCAATTTACCAAAAAGCTAGCACTTCTAGACGCATGAACTGCTTAGCTCCTCACTTTTCATAAATTAGGGGTGGAAGGCTTCCATCAGACAGGGTCTCCAGGGGATTGGGAAGGTGCTAAGCTTGTCTGCCTTTAACAGAGGTGAAAAACAGACTAATTCATTAAGCATTGATCACCCCAAATGACAGCAAAGTGCTTCAACATTTAGCGGGCAAATAACTGGCAAATTGGCACACAATTTTTGTACATTTCCAACTCTTTAATGGCTAAAGTATGGAGCAAAAAGGCAATAAAAATGTTAGCAGACAACCCGATGAACCCACACCCAGCCCATTACGTTCACCACTCCTTACGGCTAAACGCCCCTAATGTCTTAAACTGTGGGCAAGGGCTGTCCTAATGATGCATTTTGGTGAGTGTTTCTTACTTTTTGATCAAAATGACATGTTTTATTTGATTCTTTTAAATGCAGTTTGAAATAGGATCTCCATTATGCAGTGGCTGAATGGACCCATTATGAGGGGTTAGGCTTAAAGTACCTGAGTATGTATTCGAGTGAATGTGCTTAATCTCGAATGCTCTAAAGTAATTTCTATCAACACTTCACCCTGTTCCGGCCTGTCAGATGAATACTGATATGACCTTATTATTGCATTATCATCAGTTATGCTGAATGCTCCGCAGACATACACATACAGTCTCACTGTACTTTAACCTGCAGTAAAAATACACGACACTCACATATCAAATGTTTGAAAAGAGCATTGCGCATCCTCTGTTCTCACATAAATGGCAAAGGAAATGAATGCATCTATATTTTCAACAGATCCAACCTTGGGCAGCTCCATCTGAAAAACAATTAAAAGGGGCCAGAGTATGTCAGGAAAGGGAGCAGAGAGCCGACCCGAGCTTCCTCCACACTTTATTAATCACGGCAGGAACTTTTACCCTTCTGACTGAATGTCCTGAATGTGCTGCCTGTGATTACCTGACTGTCTGCCTCTTTCTCTCTCTTGTGGCTACTTAGTTGATTAATTTTGTTTTGGTGAAGAATCAAATAGCAGCAGAGGGATTTCAAAACGTTTGAACGGTGGTAATGATTTACAGCATTAAATCTGCCGAGGCCCGAAAACCTGAAGTGTCTCTCTGATTAATCTGTTTCATCTTCTCATTACAAAGTTGCGCGTGGATTGATGTTTGGTCCCTCTTTTTCCTTTCAAACTTTGTTTTTTATGGCGTTTGCGTTATTTTTTTGTGTGTTTATGTGTGTTTTGTGGTTGCAAATGACTAGTAATGGCTGTGTTTCTTTCTGGCGTTTGTCAGACCTCTTTGTGGAGTCCAGATTATCAGTTATCCCTAAATTATTCCAATAATGAACTGCCTTCACTGCTTTATCTCAGGTAGATAATGCCAATATTATGGCTTTGTTTAAATATATAATTGTGAAATCTTAACAATAAAGCAAGTGTAACTTTTGAGTTTAACTTTTAGTTTCTCTGCTTAGTGCTCTATGCTGAATTATTCCAACTCTTTCAGTCGCAAAAAGCCCCATCGGTAACTTCAGTAAAGTTGATATGAAAAATAACAGCCTTGAAAAGTTGTTTCTTTTGAAATTCTGAGAAATCTAATGGCAGTTATCAGTGACTATTGCACTTACTGAACATCGCTGAGATGATATGAGGGCTGCGCTGTCAAAAGACTGTGCCGAACCAGAAGTAGCTGTGTTGTCTATTTCTCTTGGGAACCGAACCATCTTATACCCAAATGACACAAATAAGGCATAGAGGAATGATTAATGTGATTGCAAGAGTGATTGCAGGATTGATTGATAGTTGGCCTCTTTTAATAAAACGTTTGTGAGAAATAATCTATTTTTTGTCACGAGAAAAAGAGCAGAAGTATGGCAGGGAGTGGAGGAAAGTACCCAGACGAGTTGGTGCAATATTGACTGTGTCATCTGTGATGTGTGTGACTTCAAAGGTACAATTACTTTGAGCAGCTTTAAGACTGATACCTGCTCATGTAAAGAGGCAGCCTCTCACCTCCGGAGAGCAGCCTGCCAGATGAGAAGTAATTCATTTTTAAGAAACTTAGGCAAGGGCAAATTTCTACAGCGTAGCTGTCTTCACATCCATCTTCAAAGAGAAGAAAGTTCATATATGAAACAATGGAATATTTAGCTCTTTACTGAAGTCATGGGGCTTTTTTTCATTGTCTGTGCAGGGTCCTTTAATTCCTCCATTGTTAGTCCTCTGGGAAGGCCTAAGAGGCTTTTTTTGGACCCCACTGGACATTCTTAAGCATAGACCAGTCAGGAAGCATAAAAAGCAATGGAACGTTCATTCCAGAACCGAAGGGATTTTGGTATCGGGGTGATCTCCATCTTTGGAGACACAATGTAAAGTCCTGAAGACATCCTGAGGGTTTCCCTATGAGGCCATTTTGTTCTCTGCAGCTGTTCTCGTGTCTTTTAAATGACAGCTTTGCTTTGGCCATTAACATGCATGCCACTGAAACAAGTATTATAGTTTAATTCCTACCATGAAAAGCTTCCAAAGGCATTAAAATGGAGCCATGGTGTGGAGGAGGGTGCAAAAAGAGACAAGCTCCAGAGGCCTCGTTGCTTGTGTGTTGCGTTGGCTTAATGGCAAATGGATGTCATTGGAATTTTCCAGAGAGCCAGCAAGATCTTATCACCAAG
Organism: Menidia menidia; assembly: GCA_907169785.1. Classification (NCBI taxonomy): domain Eukaryota; kingdom Metazoa; phylum Chordata; class Actinopteri; order Atheriniformes; family Atherinopsidae; genus Menidia; species Menidia menidia. The sequence continues at coordinate 8,904,329 of CAJRST010006668.1, forward strand.
ATAAGTGAATTAATATTTTACATTTTAGTCGGGTTTTTTTTTTTTCTATGCAAGAATACTAGAGTTGGATGGGGAATGTCATGTAAATTAAGGAAAAAGAAAAGTGAATGAGAAAGAGTAGGGGAGAAGTAAGAGGCTAGAATGTGAACTCTCTTAATGTTATTCAGAGGCAGTGAGTCATGTAAGAGAAAAGGATCTTTTCTTGTACCAGCCAAGGACATTATCTTCTCCTGCTAGCAGTTATTAGCATTAGCATTTATATATTCAATGCAATTTTGAGGTCTGGTGATACTCTGAGGGGTCAGGAGAGAAAAATGAAATGAGAGAGGAAGGATAAAAAAGGTCTTTCTCTATGTGCAATTGGTGCTAACCAGCGCAGAATAGCCAATGAGGTAAGACACAAGGACATTTCATGCAGGAATTCAATCTCTGATAAGAGCTTAAATTCTATACATCAACATGAGATGGCCATGGTGTGGAAAAAAACTGAAATAATAGGAAATTTTAGTGCGATCAAGACACGGAATCTTTTTTATCTCTTACCTCACTTTAACCAATGGACAGCTCATATATTTGTTGTTTTAGGCTTCAGTTACAATCGGCGTTCATCTAGCAACGTGCTCTCGTTTTAGACACGTTACACATAAAGCGTTAATGCCATCCAAGATCCGGAGATGTGTGATAACGTTAGTGGGTCAGAACGCATTTGAAGGAAACGGTTTGAATAATTGAAGATTGGGTGTTAAATTGTGTTTTTCCATAAAAGAAAAGTGGGGGAGGTGACCCACTTGATAGACACGCACACACAAAGTGAACGCTGTCAGCTAATGGTCCCCCCCCCCCCCCCCCCCCCGGCCAACAACCGGAGGGTCAGAGATCAGGAGCTCAAGCACTCAATCTGTTTGACGCACTTAGATGCATCATCTGTTCAATTTAAAGACAATAAAAGGCAATCGAAATGGTCCATACCTCACTGATAATTGGAAAAATTGTGCCATGATGTGCACATGATTTCACTGACTTTTATTTCTTACGAAAACGCTTCTTTTGGGTGGCTTTGCTGCTATTCATCACGCAGAGCAAAGATAGCTGTCGAAGGATAGTTAGATACCGTATGTTACAGTATGCTGGTGGATATTCACTTGTTTTGTTTTGAGCTCTCATTTTAAACAGCAACAATTTGACCTAATCTTGGTCTAGCTGAACTTTATGAACCAAGACGTTTCCTGCTGTATTTTTTTGTTCTTTATAACTGTAGAGGCAATAGGTAACCTCTCAAAAACCGATGCCCTGCAACCATTACCTTTCTTAGAGGGGGCGTGGGGCCCATATTTTCCTCTGCTGATATGAATTAAAGAAGTGAGAGATATGAGCTTTGTGTTTCTTTTTTTTCTCCTGCCTTCAGCTTTTTTTTTTTTATTTCAATGCAAAAGAGATAGGAGGCTGCTCTCTGTAAATCTGGTACCAATCTTGTGTGAATATACCTTTATATATATCACGTTTGTGAACTATGATCTTAACAAAAATTCATGCTTTTTTTCTGTGAGTCTGAAAAAAAATCCTCTAATATCCGTCGATAATGAGTCCCTTCATTTCCATCATCTTTTTGTTTGTTCCACAAGTAATTTTGGAGGCCTTAAGTGTCAAAATGTGCCCCCCC
>CAJRST010006668.1:8905998-9006552 GCA_907169785.1 Menidia menidia
TGCGACGAGATGGCTCGCACTTTTTCACCACATCATATCCCCCCCCCACCCCACCCCACCCAACCCAACCCTGCACACCTCTCTTTCTCTCTCCCCACTAAAAAGATTGTAGCATTTGCAGTTTGATTTTGTCTACACCCTTCTCGGTCCCAGTCTCACCGTGCCTCTCCCTCTGTCTCCCTCCACTTCATATGAAGTCCATCTGGCCCCTTCATTATATGGTTAGTGTTGTTCTTTGATCGTTCTATTTCCAAAGCTAACACAGGGGCCTGTGTTGTTCTCCCCATCACGCAGATGGCTGGGAGATGATGGCTGCGATGCCTCTGTTCTCGCTGTTGTTCAGAACCACTTTCGTTACCTCTTAGAGCACTCTTTGAAGCTGACAGGAAGCACTCTAAGAGAGAAAAGTTGCTTTATTGTCATACAAAAACATTTTCCTCCGCCCTTTTTTTCTATGTTAAGTAAGCCTCCATCTATCTATCTGACTATCTGTCCGTCTGTCGGTGCCTCCGTCTATCTTTTTGTTCTCCCGTTGGTAACAGGTTAAGGGACTTTATTTAGCACCCATGTTCCACAAGAGACTGGAGGATGATCTGAAAGTCCTAACTAACAGCATTACAAGCACTGAATTGAAAGTGGTTTGAAGCTCAACACCTGTGCAACCGGTGCCAAGTCAATACATTTAATAAATGTTCTGCTGTCCATAAAAATGTTCAGCTAGGAGGAGCCGCTGTTTGCTTCGCAAAGAAATACATACGAGTAAAAGACCTTTCCATGCTCATAAACTTGTTTCTACAGAAGCACTTACCAGGCATTGTTTGGCCGCAAGACAGTATTAATATACAAATGAGGAAAAGTGGATATATATGAGGATGGGAAATACACACAGGCAACAATACACACACACTTTCTACGCAGCTGGAATGACTCTCTGCAGACTAATGTAATTAATAGCTTTTTATCCATGTAGAATTTGAAATGAAGATGTAAATTGTTCGTTTAACATAGCCATAGGACATGGAGGCTTCTGCTGTCAAAGTCAATTACAGACTCAGCATAGTCCCAGACTTTATGAAAACCTAATCAAGATGTGGTCTGTGTGTATCTGCGTGTGTGAGTGGGTGTGTGTGTGTCTGGACACGAGATGAAACATGAAGTTTGAGTCTGCGCGTGCGTTTGCATGCGTGTGCATATGAGTCTTAGAGTAAGCAAGATGTTTTACATGGACTTTGAGCAGTTAGTTACAGATAAGAAAGATAATAAAAAAAACACCAATCTTGTCATCTGAGTAAGATGTTCATTCTGTCTCAGCGACTTTAAGAGGAATGATATGATCTTAAAATATTTGGGGAAATATTTTATTCTCATTGGGGTCTTTTTTTTATTTTTTTTCATCCAGTCTTTGTAATGTCATATTTTAGTGTAGTGGTACCATTTTCCTATAAATTCATCTTTTTAATTGAAAATCTTTAGATATTTTTATTCTTATCCATTATACAGTTTAATCAAGAGACTGATGTGTCAGTATAGCAATAATCCCAAATCTTCAGTCAGAAGCATGACTATGTTCAAACTCGAGGCAAATCAGGTCCGTTCCTTAAATCTGACAACATCTGACCCGTTTCTTTGAAGAGAACACGTTTGTGTAAAAGTTTGTCTTCTTTAATCAGTGATATGTAAGTGTTTTCACTTAATTTTAACAAGCAAAGTAAAACTAAAGCAATAATAACAGATGTGGCTTCATTTGATTGAAACAGGCAAACAAAGAACATTTCTCCCGCAGCAAAGTAAGTCAGGAAGTTCCTCAGGGTTCTGTTCTTGGAGCAGTTCTTTCCACATTATCTCTCCATATTGTCCATACGGCTGCTGCCTATCCAGCAGACATTGGGTGAAGTACACCCCGCACAGGTCGCCGCTCCATCCATGCATCACACATCGTCGAACACGCACACTCACACGAACTCCTGGGGGCAAATTAGGGTCTTCAATTAACCTAAACATGCGTGATTTTTTGGATGATGGGAAGAAGCCGAAGTATCCGGAGGGTAACTACGCCGACACGGGGTGAACATACAAAACCACACGCAAAAAAGCCCCTGTGGTCCTATTTTCCACTGTATATGTTCTTCAATTAGGTGACATCATTAGCTAACATGGCATACATTTTCTCTGTCATGCAGATGAATCTCAGTTCTAACTATCCAGGTGAAACTAATCAGCTGGTTGAATTTCAAGCATGTTTTAAAGACACAAACACCTGGATGACTGCTTCTGAATTCAGACCCAGTAGAAGCTGTTGTCATTGGAATGTCAGGGAGGAACAGAGCAATTATACAAACACTGTAGATGGCATTTTCTGGCAAACAGTCCTACATAGAGTGCCCTTGAAGTTTTTTTTGTTTTCTTTAACCAAAATCTGTCATTCGACTCACATATTAAACAGGTTTCGAGGACAGCCTTTCTTTCACCTTCGTAATATATAAAGCAATATATGAAGCAAAAAGCTAACTCAACACATCACACATGTTTTGTGTTTTTTTTTATTTAATATATTTAAATGTATCTGTTATTGATCAGTGTACAAACCGCTGCTTTGCAAAGATGTTTCCTCTTTCATAGGCAAATATTGCGTGCCCTTGACGGCAGAGATAAGTTGTCTTTGTGAAGTGTTCAGGGGCTATTTTGTTTGTTTGTGAGGAGACCCAGCAGGTTGCCTCTTGTCACTGATGGTTCTTCATGTCAGTTTGGTGTATAAGAGCTCTAAGAGAGCCGTAGCACCCTCACACCCTGCTAACGGCAACATTGATTCCACTCAGATGTGTTGTCCGATAGTTGTGTGGGCTGATGGAAGCATTCGAACTCTACTTCAGACAGCCGCAATCGTGCATAGACTTGGTGGCCCCCACACAGCTCTAGTTTTCAGCATCATTCCAGATCTGCATGAATAGACAAGAGCAATTATGATACATGTTTATTGATCAGCTACCTTCCTTATATGTGTTAATGTTTATTAGATCTAACATGGAGATAATGTAGTGATACACTGACAACGCCCCTGATCATATTCACTATTTTCACTGAAGCTAAAAAAATAACTCGATAACTTGTACCTGTTTTTCTGTGTCCTTATGCTTAACCTGCTTTGCTTGGCCTCCCTTGCTTAATCTTAGACTGAAAGCATTTCAGAACTAATGCATATCAGATGTCCACCTGAATAACTCCCATGCAGTCATGTTTCAGTGTCTTCGTTAACTAAACCTCTAACCTACTTTTCCAACCCCTGGAGTTAATTTCCTTGGTTTGTTCAGTCTGCCTCTTTATTTCTCTAAAGTAGAACATATGAACACCTTGTGTTAATCTCATAATATACCGTCACTATACTTTTCTGTCAAATTCCACTTATAATGTCTTTGTAGGGACGTGAAATTAAACAAATATGAGTCTGAACTGGGTTTTTATTTTAGTAAAAAAATTAACCATATTCTCTATGATATTCTAGAGTCTAAGTTGATATCTGCTTAGCTTTTCTGCTCAGTTCTGGTTTATGTGGCTTGTGTAACAAAACCCCCACGCTTGGCATTTTCTGGGATGCTTCTGTGAACACCCTGCAGCTCACCTGGTGGAAACAGAAGTGCCCACGATCACCTCAGCAGACTGTCTGAATCACAGTGCATGCTGCTGGAACCTATTCCGAAAGATGTGTTCCATTAAATCTAAATCCAAGATTAAAAAAATAAAATCTTTATGAACATGTAGAAGAACAATATTTGAGAACACAGAAGCAAATGGAGTGATAGAGAGGTCGAGTGAAACTTCAAATAAGTAATCTCCTCACAAGCGTGTGCAGGAAAAATTCCAGATTTATGAACTTGAACTGCAGATTTGATCACAAAAAAATGTTGATGTAATGATGTAAAAAGGTAGTTGCAGCTCCACTGAAGTTAATGCGGCTAGTTAGTTACCAAGTTATAGCACAGTCAAGTACAAAACACCACAGCAACCCCATGTCACATTTGAAGTGAAACGCATCTTAAAAATCACAGCAGGTTTTCCATTGAAGCTCATTTTTCACCCACCTTTCAAATCATTCAGCCAGCACTGTGTCTCACCCAGAAAGTCCAAAACAGTAGTGAAGAATCTTGTCAAACTTTTTAATGCAACTTGTCACGCTATCAAACGACTGACACAAATTCTGTTGACAGACCTCAAATACCCAAATGAGCTCAGCGGAGTAAGCCATGCAGGCGGAGGTTTACTTGTATGGAAAGTCATTTATAAACGCCAAGGGTAGCCATTCATGCTCAATGATTTAGGACTTTCAAAACACATTTCTGGCTCATTTGAATAATAATGGTCATAAAAAACACTGCCTCGGGCGCAGCAAGCATACATCAAGCAACAACAAATGCCTTCTGAAGTTGTCGAAAGGCCCACAAACATGAAAACAATTAGGACACACAACTTAATTTGCAAGGGGTATATTTCTCAGTTACGCCTTGCTCATTTTAATGAGTTTGAAGGCAGCAGTGTCCTGTAGTTTGAGCCTCTGATTGATTGACTGCTGCAGCCTTACAGTACCAGCTCAGACCTCTATTAAACTTTATTATGTGTATGTAGATGAACCCACATAGGCCTGTTTACGCACACACATTTAAAAAATATATTTTGCTCCCCCTTTCTATGCCATACTTAATCACTCCAGGTTGCTGATGATAAGGCATTCAAACACCCACATGCACAGACTCACCCAAAGAAGGATCAAACAAACCCATCCACTTCAAACAGATGACCTCGTGATTGCCTTACATCAAAACTAGCATGCAATTAGGGCTGAGTAGTGTTCATCAGCCTGGCCTTGCGTTGTCCAGAAGCTTTTCATTGTCCAGCACACTTGGCAGCAAACATCAGACAGAGATTCAAAGATGAGTGCAATTACATATTACCAGTCAATGGAAAATGGAAAAAAGGAACCTTTAACCTCAGAATAAACTGAGAATCAGATTTTTAACTTAAAGTGTTTCTGTTCAAGTCAGCTTGTGTAAACCACATTTGTACATTTATTTATACTGACTGAGGTGGATACATAACACAAACACCCACGTAGCAGCTCACCTCAGTTATGTTGAACTGTATACAGATGAATATGTTGTCCTCCATATTGTGAAAAATATGATGTCCTTTTCGTTTTCTTTTACAAACATAATGCAAGTTTCCCACATTCGTTAGAAACTGTTTGATGGATCACAATGAACCAAGTCTGTGATAAAACGATCTATGTAGGAATAGTTTCTACATTGATAAATAGTTTAAGATACATTAAAGGTGTAAGTTTTTTTCGATTATTCTTTTACAACTGCTTTCATTTATGATTTGCAAATAAAATGTTATGAAAATGGTAAACAAGAGACTGTTCAACACTTTGAATTAACAATAACAGATACAAAAAGAATGTTGTAATCTATAGAGCTATTCTTTCCTTTGTTTTACACTGCAGGCATTATCATTTTAATGGAGGTCCACTGTGTGTATCATTGTGGTGCCTTGAAAAGCTTTATTGACTTCCACATGTGTTGGTTATTGGTCATTTCATTTAGCAAATTTGCAACCACCTCGGAAAACGTCTTTATTTAGAGTGAACAGAACAACTTTGTCCTACAGAGCTTATGTTAGATCCATAGAGAACGAGGGTTGATAAATAAATCTGTACTGATACATTTTCAATGGGCTCCTGGATTCTAATCAAACACAAGGAGAAGTGATCTGTAAGTACGGATAAAGAATATCTGTGCCTTCTGTTTTTGCAGTCAATTCCCATGGATTTCCATGTTTTTTGTCCTCAGGGAATAAGAAAGTGTGAGAGCATGTCATACTCCTACTCCTGCAGATGTGTTGCTGCTGTCCACCACAGGTGCACATTCACTCTGAACCGTAAATGGTCTTCAGGGTGTTAAGCCTTCAGTGTCAGCTCTGCTTTGAAATTTCTGCTTTGTATTGGAAAAAAAAACTTCCTTACATCCATCCATTGTCCACGGCTTATCTGGGGTCGGCATCAGCCCAAGCAGGGAAACCCAGACTTCCTTTTCCCCTACCAGTTCTGCCATCTCCTTCGGGGGGATCCCAAGGCGCTCCCAGGCCAGATGAGAGACATAGTCCCTCCAGCGTGTCCTGGGTCTTCCTCTAGGCCTCCTCCCAGTTGGACGTACCTGGAACACCTCACCAGGGAGGCGTCCGGGAGGCATCCTAATCAAATGCCCGAGCCACCTCAACTTGTTCCTCTCAACGTGAGGAGCAGCTGTACTACTCTGGTCCTCATCCCACCCGCTTCACACTCGACAATGAACCGCTCCAACGAGAGCTGTAAGTCACAACTTGATGAAGCCAACAAGACCATCATCTGCGTAAAGCTGATATGCAATCCAATCAGTCGTACAGGAATATAAGAGCCTGTAAGAAAGGGCCTGGTATACCATACTCTCGAGGCACCCCCTAAAGGGTTTGCCCGAGGGACACGGTCGAACGCCTTCTCCAAGTGCAAAAGTCTCATCCACCCCCGGAGCCCAGCCACCATGGACCTTTAACCACCTCAGGGACTTCAGCCCCAGAGATTAGAGCCCGACCCGAGAATCCAAGGCTTTACTCCTCTGCTAGTGGGATTTAGAAGATCTTCGGAGTGTTCCGGCCACCGACCCACACGTTGAGGTCAACAGCACACCATCCCCACTGTAAACACCGTTGGTGGAGCACTCCTCCACCACACCCCTCCAGGTCTCACTGTCATTGTCCACATGAACATTGAAGTCCCCTAGTGGAACAAGGGAGTCTCCAAGAGGGTCACTCTGGACTCTGGACTCTAAAAAGGGTGGGTAATCTGTCCTGTTGTTAGTTGCATGAGCACAAACAACAGTACGCACCTGTGCCCCCACCCGATGGCGAAGGGGGGCTACCGTCTCATTCACCGGGATGAACCCCAATGTGCAGGTTCGGGGCCTCTCATCAAGGGCAACTCCAGGATAGAAAAGTGTCAAGCGCTTCTCAAGATGACTGGTTCCAGAGCCAGAGATGTGCGTCGAGGCGAGACCGACTATTTCAAGGCGTAATTTCTCCGCCTCGCACACCAACTCAGGCTCCTTCCCCACCAGAGAGTTACATCCCACGTCCCAAGAGTCAGCTTCTGGAGTCGGAGATTGGTCCATCAAGGTCCCCTTACCCGGCCACCACCCGTTTTACATTACACCTGACCCCTTTGGCCCCTCCCATGGGTGGTGAGCCCATCGGAAAGAGGACCCAGGTGTCCTTTTTGGGCTAAGCAGGGTCTGATTCCTGGCCACCAGACACTTGCCAACGTGCCCCACCTCCAGGCCTGGCTCCAAAGTAGGGCCTCGGTTGCCAGAGTCCATCACAAGGGGTCTTTGGGCTGCACTTAGTCCGATGCTTCACCTAGGACCTGTTTGCCTTGGGTGACCCTACCAGGGGCTTAAAGCCCTAAACAACATAACTCAGAGGAGCAATTATAAACCAAAGGAAAAACGTAGAAATGAGTAGACCCATACCAAACAAGGTAATGAGAAAGGGCAATTACATTAATTGAATAAATATTATTGTTGTCTATTAGCTTTGTACATGATCAAAAACTGAGTTGGAAAAACATCAGGAAATCAGAATAGTCTCCAGAACAGTTTTTTTTTCAATATTTTGCATATTTAATTTGTTTGAAAGGAAAGGAATTGTTTGAAATTGAAAGGAAATCATGTATCACAATCAAAGGATATTTGTCAATTGTTTCCGTCTTCATACAAAAGATATAAAGACTAAAAACAAAGGCACTTTTGCTTCATTCAATACATTTTGGATTACCAGCTGGATTTGTGTTATTCTACATCATCAACTGCTGAGAAGGTGATGCAGTGTTTTCTTTACCACCATGCACTTAAACCAGCACAATCACCAGGTATTGTGGTTGTAAATACTTCCTGAAATAATCAAATGAGATATGATTAAAATTGTTAGGCCAATCAGACAAATCTAATCATCACTTTTAAGAATCTGTGAATGGATATAATGTTAAATATGATATAATGTTTAAGTATTTTTCATATGCAAAATATATTCAGCAGTAATGCCTAATTGCTCAACCTTTGTTTGTTTACAGGGAACGTAAAATAATGATGAAAGATTGAATGGCAGCCCCTTGTCATATCGGCCTGCTTTCCACAGCTTGTTTTTCAGCTAGATGCTGCTCCCTGCCATCAGGTTTGAACCACAAACCGACTTTTGTTGTCACACACCATCGCTGCACTCACTGTAATTTTCTTTGAGCAAATCAAAATTAGTTGTCTGTCTCCTCAGGAGACGATGTACCTGCTTTCAAACGGTACATGCATCGACATGTGGAACAATATGCAGAGAAACACACACACAGAGGACAATGCCCAATGCTGCATAGGTGAATGTGACACAAACAAACATACACAGCTCACGGACTAAAAAGGCTATGAGCAAACAATGCAAAGTGAAAGGATATTAATATTTAAATAGATCATTTGCAAGATTGGTATAATTAGCAGCTCATATTCATGTATTCACTTCAGGGATATCACATCGAGACATGTCTACTTATTCAAATAGGATGCAACATGTCACAGGGTGCATATATGCAAATGCACATATGCCACTAATTACACATTGCCTGTCACAAAGAGAGAGATGCTTTCAGCAAAAATGTTCAAAGTTTTCTATGAACTGTTCAACCAGGCTGCTCAGGCTGCTTGTTCAGGTCTAATTAAAACATGCATGTCCCCAAGGCTTCATCAAAGCACTGTAGAAATATGTACATCTCAAATAGAGGGGAATTAGCTAAATAAAGGACCTCCCTGGTGCTTTTGTCCTGCTCATATTCCAGACTCGACTCTGACAAACTTTATTTCTGATTGATTCTGAAAGTCCACCTCAGGGATTCGAGAATATTTTGACCTGAGGCAGGGGACTTTCATTTTGACATCTTTTCCCCTGGCACAGTCGCAGATTTGATTCTGCACTTGACACCAGCTGTATTGAAGGCAGTTGTGATCGGGTTTGTTATTTTAATGAGGTGGAAATGAGATGTAAACCTTCAAGGAAGTGTTTTCTAATTAATCAAATGGTTTAGCCCATGAAGTTTGCCACTGACAGATCATAGATTGTGTACCGCACAAGTATGACAAAAGGGTTTATTTTAAGGTATCAAAGAAATCTAGTTTACTTTTTATTGTGGTGCTACAACTTTGACTGTTTCTCACTAAAATGCTTTCCCATCATAGTCTTGCTCAGTGTGAAAACAACAGGAGTGTCACTTTTGAACTAATTAAATATAATCAGAAGTTGCCGTTTTTATACAATTCCAAAACAACTACAAGAATTCCATGTATGAAGATAGCAAACCATCCCTAAATAATGATGCTTCTCTTGTCATGCTTTACCAGTGTGAAGTACACTGGTCTTTCCGGGTACTCCAGCTTCCTCCCACCATCCAAAAACATGCATGTTTGGTTGATTAAGAAGTGAAAGTGAGTGTGTGGGTATTCATTTATGTGATGCCCTGTGATGGACTGGCATCTCACCCAATGTCAGCTGGGTTAAGCTCCGCCTCCCCTCCAACCCTATTAGGAGTAACCGGTGTGGAGAATGGATGGATGTGCAAGGGTATTCTGCCATCAGTATTCTTTTTTTTTTCTCCATTTGACACACCAAAAACATTAGATTTCTGAAAGTTTGGTTTCCATTTTGGTTTGGTTTTCAGAATTGTTGGTTGTGCCTTTTGAGTCAATTTTACAGGCCGCTTACTCCCTCTGAGGGTTGCAGGGTTGTAACACTCACAGATGCCATTTTGTCAGCCCGTCTTTTTATCAGTGACGAATGCTCAGGTCTCAGAATCACGTGTGACACATTTTCTCAGCTTATTCCACGTACAGCGTCAGTTGTTGCCACTGAAGTACGATTTACAACAGTCTTTTCTGAGATGCAGAGACTTTGGTATCTCTGAAGTTCATTTTTCTAACCTTATTTTCTTCAAAACAAACGCAAAACAGACTTTTTCCACCCTGAACTGTGACCGTTCGGTAACACCACTAAAAAGTGCAACTGTTGGTTTATTCGTTCTGTCAGACTATGGTTTGGATAAAGATCAGACCATCGTAGTCAATAGAGAAATCCTTGAAATTCTGAGTGGTACCGTCACTTATTGTTCTAGCTGTAGGTGAATTTTTTTGCTTTTGAGCAGTGGTGGCGGACAAACTCACTATTGTTTCCCTTTCTTTATATTTCTGTGCTTTTTGACCAAAGATATCCACGTTGAAGCAAATGAATGCTTTTTCTTTTATTTATTTTTTTAGTTCTTATGGCCAGGCACGAACAAAAACAACTAAAAAGTAAAGCATCAGTCAGTGCTTAAGGAAAAGGCAGGTATAACAAGTGCATCTGTCAAGAGTAATTGTCAGAAATGTCATTTGTGTTTCACTCTTGCTTTCAGGGATCCTGAATATACAATGATGTTAACAAATTCTTGTATTTGTACACTCTAACACAAAGGGCTTTTTCATCCATTCTGAGGAGCTCAGAGGTGTCCAGAAGCCTGTTGGTGTGAGGATAATGTATTCAGCTCAAATCAAAGTGATGTTGCACACAGTAATCTTTCTACATTAAGGATGTCACTTTTTGCAATCTTTTTGCAATTGCGGCCTAATATCTTTTACCACTCCACTGCAAGGTTGGTGAGCTTCTGCAAGTATGCGCGCACACACACACACACTTATTGTCTAATCACACACATCTATGCTGTGTAGATGTCCCTCTGAAGGACTCATTCATGTGTATCTCTCATATAGGTTTTGAGAAAGCTCTTGATTAGGACGGGAAGTCATGTATGTAAAATTCACACTTTTCCTTTTTCCCCTCCATCTATCTATACTCAGTGGAGGTAATGTGTGTCTGTGTGTGGAGCACACATCTATAGAAAACATAATTAACTGACATAGAGGTAAATAGTAATATAAAATTAATTACACGCTTACAGTGAATTCCTTTGTACCTTTTAAAGTTATCTCAGTTCTAATTTTGAGGTAAAATAATTAGATCCGGAGCTGTTTTGCAAATGAAACGTCTCGCCTCTCCCATGAAAGACAAATTATTTACACTTGGTTTGTTTCTGATGATAAAATTCGAAATGAAGACCAAACAGTCTTGTGAACTGGAGATAAAAGTGGCTATTGTCTAATTTTACTGAGCTTCCCCGGGTGCATTTAGATCTTATTTTATTTTCTTGATTAAACCTAATTTACTCAGAGATGCTCTGATTCACACTGATTCTCCTCAGTGTGCCATCGATGACCTGCAGGCGCATCTTTACCTGTGGGGGAAAAAAAAAAGAATTTGCATACTCTCTTTGCTGTAACTGTATTTCTCCACTTAGTATAGGAACATGTAATTCTCTATCTGCATCCTACCAATTTTGCTTGAAAACTTCAAGAGAACATCCCTGAACCTGTTGAATTGGAGGTTTTTGGACTTAATCTGTGTCAAGTGCAACCAACTCAGATGACAAAATTTAAAAAAAAGACAGAATCCAAGCTTGCACACTTGAGAAAAGGGGATGATTATGGAATACCCAAGAAGCAACTTGTTTTATGAAAGCAATATCACATTATGGACTCTTGATGCAAGTGCCACTGGAGAAATTGTCACCTCTGCCGCCACTCTGATGGAGTTTTTCCCCGACTGCTGAACATGAAAATGGTCAAAACACCGTCCTGCTTTATTGTCAGAGCCAATAACAAGATTTAATTATAACGCCAGGGATGCTGAGGTTGAATGTTGTTCGCATTCTTTGTTCCTTGCCAGTCATCGCGCAATTTTCACATGCATTTTGAAATGCACTATTTCCATAGGTGTATTTTATTTCAACGGCTATCTGGGCGACAGTGCTGGAATTGCAGCTTGTCGGGCAGTTTGAAGAGACCTAGAAATAAGTATTCACAAAGAAACATGACTGAATCTCCCAGTGGCTCCATAAAATGTAACATGTAATATCTTAGCTGTTAATGGTCAGATTATGAAATTTCAAACTGTGATGATAGCAAGCAAAATGAATTTTCTCTCCAAATCAACCATCCATGCATTCTTTTGCTACGCGGCTCTTGCCTAGTGGGGTCACAGGGGGGGATGGAGCATATCCCAGCTGTCCTTTGGAGAGAGGCGGGGTTAGCTTTGGACAGGTCGCAATTCTCAAAATCATCTTGTTAGCAAATGTTGATCACTGGTTTACACGATACTAAGATGAGAAGCGTGGTATGCATATATAACTTTTTCCAGTGATTTATTTTACTATCATTGCAAGCTTTTCTAAAACCTGCCAACATAGACTCTATTAGTCAGAAGATGCATTTCGACCATGAACAAAGCTGTAATACCTCAGTGTTCTTTGTCATTAAAACAAAGCCATAAAGCACCTGACTTAAAACCACATCAGCCTTGATAATGGAGGTTTTGTGAAGTTACAATAGGAATGTGAGGAGAGGCATCAAAGAGAGGCATCCAGTCTTGGCTTTGAGTCCATGCTGCTTAGTGCATGAGTGTATGAATAAGGTCAATATTCATACACGCTTATTACTGTCTGATATCACCTCTCATGGTGCAAAACATAGCCCACCTGCGTGCTACAATTTGCCACACATTTAGCATCATTGACCGAGGTCCGTAGGCCTCCTGTAATTTAAGATAGCGAGCCCAGACTTCCACTGTGTCTCACTACAGGTATTCCTAATATCCTTTAGGCTGAAGGTGTTTTAGTGTCTGCAGCGAACCTGTGACAACATTAGATGAACAAAAAGGTAAGAATTCTCTAAATGCAGATGGAGTCATCTGAAATCGTGGCACCGGCATTCAGTCCTCTTCCTCCTTCTCCCATCCCTCCTTTTTCTCTCCCCTCGCGTCCCTTCTTTCTCAATTGTGTCCCTCGCCTCTGGCAAATGGGAGTCATTTGTTTGTGTGAACTTCCCATAACCCGGAGTGTGCCAGACACTTATCATTCAGAGTGGGGCTGCATCGTCCTGAGTTGTAATACCTCTTCTTCTCTCCTCCTCTTCTCTTCAATTTTTTTCCCCCTCTCACGCCAACACACCACGTCTGTTCCAGTTCACTTTCCCTATGGTTCATCATATATGAGTATCCATACTTCTCCATTTTTTTCAGTCCCTCTCAAAATCTCTGCAACCCGGTTCCCTCCTCCACGGAACACCCCTCCTCCTGCTGCCTCTCCCTCTCTCCCTCCAATCTCATTCCCTCTGTAATCTCGGGGTACACAGGACCATTTTCATTACTGCTCCACTCATCTTATCATCCACCCTGTCATCTCCTCTGTCTCCTGTCCTTTCTATATTCCTTTATTCGAACAAGTCTGCATCTCAGAGCCCATCAGTGGTCCACCCCTTTTCATTTCCCTAATGTACCCCAACAAACACACACACACACACACACGTGTGTGCACACTGCTGAATTATCCTAACCCCTAATTTCATTGCTCTAACCTGTTCCCCATCAACATGATGTAGAGTGCACCCCAGCTCCCTGAACCTATGTAAATCCCTGTGTATATAACCGACAGTTCAATAAGCATTTTTTTCTTTTTCTTTTTTTTTTCTTTCCATGTGGATTATGTCTGCAGGCAAAAAGAACACTAACAAGACAAAAAAACATATTACCTAAACAGAGAACAAGACGGCTAAAGTACAGGACAACAAATGAATATGGAAACTAAGGGAAGCGAACCAGGGAGAGGCAGACAGAGGGAGGGAAAGCTGTCGCTGAAGGCCGAGGTGAACCCTTACCCTCCTGCTTGCTTTAATCCCTCATTTAAGTGAACTCAGCTTTGAAAATGAAGCTGTCAGTGTATTTTCCCTTCCTTTACCCATCTTGTGGTGCAACCATAAACCACACGTGCATTCAGCATACGCATGCAGTTGCAGGACAGAGACACAGAAAATCACTCAGGAGAGGTTTTTTAAATTAATTCCAGAGGCACGGGCAGAGATTCATACCGCCTCACCTTGTCTCCCGGAAAAGAGGGAATCATTGGATATGTTAGAGACAGAGGGGAATTATGGGTAGATGCACTGGTGAAGAATGATAGTCTGCAATCTCTGGCTCTAATCCGGGGTTTCTGTCACACGCCAATCATCTCAGACTCAACCACCGGCAACCAACCCGCCATGGTGCAGAGCCAAGTGTGTGACTTTGCAATATTTCTGGAGCAATTTTGGGGATAAAAACAAAACAAAACTAACCAAAAGATGGTTTGAATTGACAAAGCGGTGTTATATGAACGAAAATTGAAACCTTACAATAAATCGTCCTTGTTGTTTAAATCATTCAAATATTTTTTAGCTCACTTGTTCTGTTGAATTGTAGTTGGGAACAATCAGTATGAAACACTTTCTAATGCATTCTTTCTTGATTTCTTAAATGTTCCTATATCTGAGCATACATATATACATTTTGTTTTTTAATCTTTTAAAGAAAACATGTATTAATTATTAAGGATTGTTGTAGATCAAGAATACATGGGAGGCTGCTCTGCTCTTCTCATAAATAAGATCATTATAGAAACACGCATCAGGAAATAGTAGTATTATAGTGCCATCTAGTGCTTCTAAGGGAAATAGGTTGGCTGAAAAAATAATTGTTGTTTAACAAACGTGGATATATGGAAAAATAAGTGCTATACATAAAAAAAAATGTAATATGGTTTATTTATCAAATAATATTACATTAAATCTACAAAAATATACTGGAATCTGTACCCTTATGATATTTGTATTCTGACCTTTGGACATAATATTCACAAGTATATTCAATTGTGAAATGAATATACTTTATTGATCTCCAAAGAGAAATGGACTTCCAGTCCATTTTCCAAGTTTAGGTTAAAAACAAATCATATTCGCGAAATGTTGCCTCTCAAAAGTGCCTCAAAATTAACCACAGGTGGGAAAAAAAAATACAGCACGTCCATACACACGTCTGAGCCACAGCTGAAACTAGAAACATTTAGGAAGAGAATCGACCCTCATTCAGTCAAACGGATATGCGGCATAAAAGGACACAAAACATAAAAGAAGACATTTCATATTCCTGTCCATCCTTTGTTCCTCCAGCCTTCTATCTCTTTCTCCTTGTCATCCTCCTCAGGTGGAGCGAGCATCATACTGGTGTGTAATAGCGTGCTGTCAGTGTGGGCCGCGGCAAGGTGTGTGGAGGAGAGCGGTGCGTCTCAGATGAGATATGTGACTGGCATGCTAACACTCAGTTTTATCTCAGAAAAAAAGAGAGACAGGGCCCCCACATCTCTCACTATAGGCCTTTGATTAAAGCTCCTAGGGTACACACACACACACACACACATGCACGCACGCACTTTCTAAAACACACATAGGAGAGCATACATACATGCACCCGCTCGGATTATAAATAAATTGCAGGTAGGAGCATACACACACACACTGTTGGTGCACCTACACACATCTGCCCATCGTAGGTGGTGTTGTTTTGACCTAAGCCAGGTAGCTTGTCCATTATGGAGTTGATAGAAGGATTTGGCCATGTTGATTCTAGACAACATCATCTCCTTTGCCATAAATAACCTGAGTGTTTTTCTCTGAGTCACACAACAATATATACAGAGAATAAGAGATCTCGGCTTTATCCCCAGATCTCATCCACCGCACGCAAACACTCACATATAGCACATAAACCCGAGAAAATGATTGTGTTGGGATGGACATAAAGAAAATCACAGGTCTAAAAGTACAGTCTGCTTCTCAGTTTCAGCCCGAATAACCATTTTTGTCTGTGTTTGACGTAAGTATGTTTTCTCATAGGGGAAACGAGAAAAAAATAGTTAGATTTTTAGATGAACAGCTTCATCAGGCAGCGTGGAGTCTCAGCAGCATCCGAATAAATCTTTGGATACAGAGTGTTTATCCCTAACCCATAGACCCATGGTGAAGCTTTGTGGCTTCCATGAAGGGAGTAATGGACAAACCACATGCAGCATTACTGCATGTAACCATTTTGAATTACATTTCTGTCAACGTACCATCATCTTTCTGTCGTGATTGCTTTTTCCTTTCAGGATCAAATATGAAAGAAGAGAAAATGTTTTGTTTACTCTTCTGCTTTTCATCAAATTGTAACAACACGACTTAAATGGAATCCCTTTTTTTTTTTACAACTTTGGTTATCGTCTCTTATTCATGTCACAACAAGAACAGGCATGAACGCATTCCCACAAAATAGTACATGTCTTATTGAACAGCAATACAGAGCCACACTGTGATTCTGAGTCACATCTGGGATAGTAAAGTTTTTTAATTGGCAAAGAAATTAAGAAATCTTCACATTGTTTAGTAGATTCAAGAAATTATTTTTATATTTACACAATTTTCAGAGAAACTTACATATGTATAAGTAAATGTATATTTATAAACACACACACACACACGTATATACAAAGAAAATGTGTGTCCATGTGTTTCCCTTATGCAGAATTTTCTATTTTTATTCATCATGCAGAAATTGGCAAGAGATGAACTCCAAACATAAAATAACCATAAAGTCTAAAAAATATGCTTGCATATCCCAGCTTAAAGAACGTAGGCTTTATATCTGAAAGTCTACAACTCAAACGAGCCATGGTTTTAAACATTGTTGTATCAGTAAGCTATAGGTTTATGAAAATGTGCTGCAGTGACACAAAACCCAGCGCACAAAGTTGACAGTCTATATACTATTTACACAGAGCGAGACACAGTGTCTAAATGTAGTCAAGAGTTGGATGTACAAATATAAACGGATTACGCCAACCGTTAGTTGTTTCTGTTCTTGACAGTTAAAAATGCTAGAACAAACTCTGGAGCATTTAAAAGAGCTCATTAATGGATTGGAGCGGCTTCGGTGGGTGGAGTTAGGTGAGCTTCAGTTACTAACAAATCACTTTTGTTCAGGTTGTCCCAAATCAGCCTGAACAAAACGAGGGCACACATCTGAAGCACCAAAGTTCCAAAATAAAAACTGCCCACCACCTCTACTGTTACTCCAGTTCGATTCAAGTGGGAAAAAGTCTGTAAGTGGTCAAATGAACAGGCAGGTACGTCGACCACGTGGTGGTTTTTCCTTTTCTTCTTCATGTGCACATTTATGTCTGAAAGGCACGATAAACTTGTAGAATGTTCACCATTTTTGATACATCTTAAAACAAAAATCAGCCACAGTTTCATGATCCATAAACATGTATGGCATTATAAAAAACTCCCCCTCTTTGACAGGTGTACTGAAATCCCGCAGAAGAATGAGCATCACCTTCTGTTAACCTGTCAGCAGGCAGAAATCCACCCAAACCAACGGAGATGCTGTGTTTCTACAATCTTAACATGGCGGTACAATTTGATTTTCTTCTTCATCGTGCAGTGGTCTACCACAAGCTTTTATCTTCACTGCTAACATGCAGCTCTGACCTCATATTTATTTATGGAGGAGATGAAGCCAGGCAGGGCCAGCGTGATTCAGAGACTACTGCAGGTAACAGACCAGTGCAGCAGCGCCCCCAGTGCTCCGTGGTTTTCATATTTTCGAAGCAAACAACAGAACTCATGCACATATTTGTTCTCGGCACGAGGACTGGACTAAAGGCACAGGAGCAAATATTTATTTGAAGCACTTAGAGTGGCAAAATGAAAGAAAAACTCACTTCGGTAATGTATGTAAGGTTATATTGAATTAATTCAAATTACCTTTAGCAAAAGTTTTATCATTCTGAATATCTGCACATTTGATAGACTCACCCTTGAGATGGCTGTATTACTCTAGATGTTTTTTCTTTTCTGTTTAACTTAAAATCTGTGAGAAAAAACATGATATTCTCTCAGATGACTGATCCTGCTTTCATGTTGGAATATTTTAGTAATGTGAGTAAAGTTAAAGCTGCACAATCACATTTTACCTGCTGTTGTGCAACGGTGAGAGGAATTATGTGGTCCGAGCGACTTTTAGCACAGTTCACAGCTAAACTGAACCCTGATATTGTACTACTATTTCTGATGGGCTGAGTCTTAACTGCAAACACCTGTCTCTGGTTCCAGGACATAAACCTGGAGGGTGGGTGAACGTTAAACCCCAGTTTGGCTTTGTGTCTGACAGAAAGAGCCCCACAAATGCTACCATTGCTACATTTATCATTCTCAAGCTGGTAGTGCAACTTCACAGGCAACGAAGGGAGGAAAGGAGCTGGTTAAAATATGAACATGTATTTTTACAATGTTTCATGCTAGGATAATGAGTATAGCATGGATAGTAATTCCACATCGGGTCTTTGGCGTTGGGGAATGAAGTCAGGGCTCCGTCTGTGCGGATGGCGAGGGGCTGGCCGCGGGACAAAGGGGCTGGGGAAAGTGTTTGTACATCTCTGTAGCGGGACCTTGGGGGGGCGAAGGGATCGGAGTGTCTGGTGAGGCTGGAGGAAGAGAAGAAGCATCAGGGCAATTTAGTGTACAAATTCAAACAATACATTTTTGTCATGAAAAGCTAATTATATGTCCATGCATTATTTATGATTTCAGAATGTGGGCAGAATGGCCAACACCTGACATTTATTTCAAATTGTAAACTGATTGGAATGAGGGTTTTCCTTTTTGCCTCCTTTGAGTGTCTTACCTATCTGTGGAGTGTGAACGACTGGCATGGAGCTGATGACCAGTGTGTGTCCAGTCACTGGGTTCTGGGCGAGCTGGGTGTGTGCCGGGTGCTGCAGGTGTGTGGGATCTGTTGTTAGCCCTGAAAACACACCACAGGTACACACACCGGATGAGCAGCGGGTAGAAAATGTCATGTTTTAATTTAGTTTTGCTGATACATAGGCATTCCTGACAACAGCGTGCTGCACAAAGCCAGCTCATATGTCAGTTTCTCATTTTTTTTAAGTGAATGTGTCGCATGTTTTCACTCACTCTGATATGTCAAGGATGTGACACAACCCACAATTTTTTACACACAAAAGCTATTGATTGACATAATTTCCTTTTTTTATTGTCTTGTCTGATGAACGACTTGTTTGGTTTCAAACTGGGAGGAATAAGCCGCATCACTATCCTCTAACATTGACGTTACTAAATATAATATTGTCTCAGCAACATTTGAATAGCGTAGGGTTTTGATGTTGTTGCTGTTTTGTGTGCATTAGCCCCACATTCTGACAAGATGTTTTAAAATGCAGCCCTTTCTGTACACTGTCATCTGAGACAAGTTGTCATACCGAGGAAGGTTTTTTTAGTATGTATGGTGAAAACCGTGGGACACGTTGGAAGATAACATTTCTTTTTTTCCATACCTCGTCTTCTGCTTGAATTGGTTGTCATGGCTCTCCCGAGAATACATTTGATGCATTCTAGCTTTAACTTCAGACTTTATTATTTATACACACTTAGGGATGTCTGCAGATCCCCCTCGCAGCACATTGTATACCTCGTACAGTTTATTTTGGCTTTCCCCTGTCTAAAAGTGGACTATGCAAAGTTACACAGCCTTTAACTTTTTAACTTTTGCATATATTCCAGAAAACTTTGCTGAGCGTGTTTACTTTTTCTTTTTAACAATGCCTCAACACAGTTTGCTCCACTCACTTCTGAGCAGTTGTGTCATTAAAGGTCAACCTATTTGTAAACAAAATTGCGAGCGCAATTGGTGGCCAGCCTCACCTCCCAGCAGCATCTCGTGCAGCAGGTTGTCTATCTTGGCCAGGCCGCACAGCTTAATGAACTGGAGCTGTTCGATCATCTGCCACGTAATGCTCTGCAGTGTGGGCAGCAGGAGCAGGAGCTCGCCAAAACGACCCCTCGAGTCGTACTGACGGTCATTTATGTAGTCTTCCAGGCTCATCTGGACCTGCAAACACACACACACACAAAGCCAAGGACCTATTACTGTTAGAGGACTACATTAGTACGTGTTGACTTTGATGCTTAAGTGTGAAACAATGTGATTTTAAATGCATTGCTTGATAATTTACCCACCTGCAGACGCATGGTCTTAATCTTTGAGGGGTCCCGCAAAGACTTTGCATCTAAAAATTAGGAAGCAAAGCACAGATGGTGTGATTAGGTGGGGATGGACAGGAGATGCTTTTAGCCATAGCGTCTCACGTTCTGGATAAAAGCATTGTTCTTAGAGAACTTAGAGAAATTAGTACATTTTAGATATCAATGAATAAACATTTAAAAAATGAAAATATCAAGAGTCTGCCAGGGGTGGAGAGCACATCATTAAGTTGGTTAAATGCAGTTTCAGCAAGGAAAATGTGGAGGGGGGGTTAATGGGAGTAAGAAAGTGAAAGATAAGTATAGTTAGATATCAGGGATTGGAACGGGCGCTGGGTAGCTTGTGCCAGGAATGGCCTGATCCATCCTGTGTTAAATAGTGCATAGCAGCACAGCCGAGCAAAGGTCAGCTGGTCATCGGTGATGAGACCCAGTATTTAGGACATGGGTTTAATTGCTAAAAGGATAATGGTCAAACAGGGGCATGAAGGCAAAATGGGGGGCTTTAGGGCCAAAGGGGGCCATAGACTCTCATTTGGCAGAGGTGACAGAATGGAGGGAAATGGAAATTACCATAGGGAAATGTAGCCAGGGCATATTGGTCTGAACAAACATAATTTGGGTCAGTTTTCACAGCAAAAGTATTGTTCCAAAATCCCCTCTTCAAATTGTATTTGACATCATTGTAATTATTCTGTATGTATGTCCATCAATAGTTTAGTATAAAGTTGTGTGTCAGAATTATATTGAAAAAAAGCATGATCCTGATCCTAAAGGTTCAGTTTGTATGATATATTGACATTTGGTTTCCCAAAATGTGTATTTCAACTAATACAATGTCCGGAATTTAGCCCCAAATGATATAAAAACTAGTATTGAGACCACAAAATGGTTCATCATGTAGATATGATGTTTTTGCAATCAATATACTAAACTCCCTAAAAGCCACCACAGACTACGGCCACATGAAATATCCGGGCTATCTCAAGAACAATCTTGAAGCTGAAAAATATGACTCTTTTTTCGTTATCGTGCTCTGGAGAAAATCCAGAGGTCTCACGATGTACTGCACCCTCTTTACCAATGAGGGGTAAAATATAGCTGTCAGCATATGTTAGAAAAATGAATCTCCCAATCCCTTAATGGACTTTTCATAATTTACCTGGGTCAAAGAAGACAATTGCCTTGAGAGCCGCATATTCATTTTCATCTATCTGAATATCTTGAAAGGGCTGGACGAGCTCGTCCAGCACTCTGTTGGCGACTCTGCAAATCTCAGGTTCAGGGCTGTTCCGGTGTATCACACTGCCATTACCTGCAGACAGATTTAACGCGGTTAGTCAGAGGCAGAGTGGAGAAGAGAAGGCTGGTACAGAAAACAGTGTGGGTGTGTTTGAGGTGGGGCACTTGTGTGTGCACACAGGGCTTGTTGTTACCTTCTAAGAACCTTATTCAAAGCTTTGTTAATCAGTTTTGGACTGGGTCCTCAGAAGAAAGGTAATATGTAAGGTAAGCTATAGTGTTTGTTGTTAAAAAAAAAAAATGTTGTTTACATTATGATCTCAATTTATGTCCCAGCATTGAATAATGCTGTTTATAAAAGACACATTTGAGGTCACAGAGAAACAGAAAGCTTTAGTTAATCATTTTCAGTCTTCACACATCAGTGCTGACCCACACAATTGCAGAGAAATGAAATGTCATTCCAGGGCTCGGTTTCTACCTAAAAGCAGGAAGTCCTTGAAGGGCATTGACCTTTTGGAAACCCCGAGCAAAAGGTGTTCACCTGCGTGAGCCCTGAGTAAGCTCACCTGGGGAAAACACACAAACACATACACAGTTAATCAAAGAAATCATTTATACATATATATTGGCACAACCTTAAAAATTACACTTAAACTACTTCTGAAATAATAATATTTCAGTGTTTGAGTTCTTGCTGTTTGCTACTGAAGGGAGCTAAGTTTTATGTTTTTTTTCACCTAATTAAAAAAAAAAAACTGAAAATAACTAAACAAAAGATGTCATGATCTGTTTACCTGATCATCCAATGGCAGCTCTCCAAAGGCTGGAATATACTTTGCCCATTCCACCAACACCAGCAACTGCTGTCTCATAGAATCACAAATGTCTCCTACTGTGGCCGACTTCAGCTCTGATACATCTCCCATTCCAACAGGGATAGTGATCTACATCAAGAGGGGAGGGGAAAAAATAGAGAAATTAAGATTCCATCAGCTGACACACACACATAGTACACAGATAATGCACTGTAAAGGAAAAAAAACATAAGCTGATTATTACCTGCTGGGATAATGATTCTGCCTGAGCCAAAATAGTAATGGGGGGCAAGTCATGGGTGTCAGGGATACTTCTTCTGGAGCTAATACGATCCCTCTCATTCTGCACAGCTGAAAATGAAGGAAACACTTTTGTCTTGCATGTTTATGTAAAACATGGGAAGAAATCAAAAGGAGCAGAAAACAAAAATCAACACACTTTCAAACCAAAGTATGCCCTGTTGCTGGTCTCATATTGAAGCAAACTCCCTTTCGTTTGAGGTTATGAGATATAATTTAACCTGAGTTCGTTCTTGAAATCTCAAAAACTGGAAAGTTTCCTCAGAGTTAAGACTTCTCAGGGGGGAAAGTCCAACATAAAAATGATAACAACATACATAAGTGAAGTTAATAGTTAGGTCCATAGCCTCACAGAGTGGAATCAGCAGAGAGGAGTAAAACGTTAACCAGTTGCAGTCCAGAACAACATGTTTGAATAGAGCATCATAAAACTCTGTGCCAAGGCTATACCCCTCATAAACACACGCAAACACACTAAATAATAACTTATTTTATGGTTGAGCCCATTTCGACTATCTTGAAGTGTTTAAATTCTATGACAACAGTCTTTTCCTTGAGTGCCACCAGTTTGACCCATGTCTTCATCTCAGTGGCAAATATAAAAATAAGCCTAAATTTAAACATGTAAGCCCATTGGCCCGTCCAGGTCGTTCCCTGCCTCTCACCCTGGAAAGCAGAGATAGGCCCCAGGCCTCCCTCTACTGGGTTAAACAAATATAGAACATAGATGGATGGCCCAGTCTTTGAGTGAGTGTCTCTTCTCCCCATATGCAGAATTGTGGGTTCAAATCCAACCAATGGACATTTCCAACATGTGTCCCCTCCTGTTTCTCTGCCCACTGTTGCCCTCGACAATCAAATAAATTCTACAAGCCCAACAAAACAATGGATAGATAAAAGTATGTAACTATACCCAATATTAAACATAGATGATCTGAATCAGCTATTTCTTACATATTCCAATATATAAGAAACCCTATTTTGTTTTCCGTCCCTAAATCTTTTTTTTACACTATCAGTAAAGTATAATCTCCTCTGCTATAATTTTCAATGCTCTACTTTAAGTCTTACCTTCCTTTTTCATGCCAGCTCTGAAGCATTTGTTGAGTCTGCAGAAACGACACTGGTTCCTCTTATCTTTATCCACGATGCACTGTCTGCTGAACCTTCATATGAAAAATACACAGATATTGTATTGCTTTCCAGGACAAGACCTACTGCCCTGTGACATTAAGTTATGCAACATGATGTGCCAAAGCATGATGAGAGAGTTCTCAAAGCTACTCTCTCAGATGTTTGCATATATCCAAATGCATGCACATTCATATATAATGTCCAAACAGTGGCATTCAGCTAAGGAGATGTACATGTTATGTTATGTCTTGTCGTGAGTTGTGTTGATGATTTTTTTTTTTAAATGTGTGTTTTGCGTGTGTGTACCTGCAGGTGTACACGTGGCTCTTGCGTATGGAGCGTCTAAAGAAGCCTTTACACCCATCACAGCTGGACGCTCCGTAGTGTTTTCCTGTAGCTTTGTCTCCACAGATCGCACAGTTACTGCTGAGTCCGTCCGGACCCGTGTGGCTTGGCTCTGTTGGCATACTTTCTGAAACACACATACACAAATGAATACATTTACACTTTCACACACAACATTCTCATTTATTTGGAATACTGAGCAAGTGGAAAACAAAAATACAGCAAAAAAAGTATTTATTAACCCATCCATATTCCTTATATACTGAAAGGTATATTTCTAATTGTGGAACTGCCTATAGGCTAGGAAATGTAACTGTAGTCAGCTGAAAAGCACTTTTAAGTGAAATTTATAGACATAGCAAAAGGTGCAAAACAACATGTTACTAACAGTTGCTATGTCTTTTTTTCATAGTACATCTTAAGATGTTGCAAACCATTATTTTCCCTCATGTAGTATAAAACTTAGTCTTGAGATGATATTGGCTATTAATGTAAGTGATCAGTAATCAACCTGTAATTGTTCCCACTATCAGTCAATAAAAAGAGTCAATGTTAATTACACTATTAACGCAACATTAGATGCAGCATATTGTGGAATATTCAATAACAGCAAAGTCCTTTCGGTGCATTTCATTGACTTGGAAATACATTTTTTTTTAAAGAACGTATGTCAGTTAAACTGTCACTAATATGCAATATTAGTGCCTTTGTGTTATTTTTTTATGGTCATCACTTTATTGTCCTCAAAGTCGTATTCTTATCATTGTTTTGTCAGTTCAGCCGAAAGCACAGTTATCATTATTATCAGCATATTTATTGTTCTGTCAAACCAAACAAGACTAATAGAACATGGCGACGGTCTTAATCCGAACGCAACATAAGCGTTAGTTCAGAGGGCTTAACATTCCTTCAACGCGTCTCCTTCAGTCCCACAGCAGGCTGTGCCAACGTGACAGGAGTTAATGTTTGACTGATTCTCTCTGCTCAAGTGGCCAACGTGACATCAGCGTTTCACTAAGGTGGGTGCTTGCTTTTCAGTAAACTGAGTTTATGGCACATATTTCCAAACTCTACAATCTTAACTCCACAGCCTTGCAGAAATGACAATTAGATTAATGATGTAGTCACTCCATAAATGACCATTTCTGATTGCCCTGCTGTTAAAAGAGAGCCATGGCGTAATGATTGCCTGAAAGTTATTTTGAACTGAGGAATGTTATAAAAAAGGCAGAGGCCTGATCAACTTCACATTTCAACTCACATGGAAAAATGTTTTGTTGAATGTACCCAAGATACACATAAATGACCAGATCCTTTCACCCCTTCATGCAACAATAATGCGCTGTTCAAATATTCCAAGAAGAACTACTGTTATTTCAATAGTTTTCTATTCGAGAGTGTCAAGAAATGGAAAGTGGCCCTATATTTATTCTTTTGACTTGCCGTATATTTAGGTGTACTTAAGCAACTGTCTTTTAACAGTTTTTGCTCGCTGCCAGGAGTCTCGTGTGTGTCGTTTGAGGAAATTTCACCAGAACTTCACATGAAGTAGTTTTGCAAGACTCTTGGGCTGTCTTGCATGCAAAGCTATTTTTTGTCCACTGGTTGTTGGTGGTCTTTAGGTTTGGAAAATCGATGACAAGGCCAAAACCCCAAGTTTGTGCCGTTTAAAACGTTCCATTGTAAATGTTGCTCTTTATGACCACTACCCCACAAAGGAAGCTATTTAACCAAAATGACAATAAACAGTCATTTTACTGTGCCTATTATTTCCTCACATGGAAAAAGGTTATCTGAACTACTTGCAGAAACACAAAATAAAATAAGAAGATACAACCCTGTGTTCAACACTCAGAAATGAAATTGTAATTGTACCTATAGGGGTCCAAACTGGGGCGGTACCCTCAAAGGTCCTGCTGCTGTACCCTTGTAGTTTGTCTATTTAATACTTGGGAGCATAAGTGTAGTTTTTAAGGCTTCTACAAGTACAAATATGTGCTATGGGCTTGAGTTATGGAGTCATATGGGGTACATAAGTTGCAAAAGTACCTCAGGAACAATAATGTGTTTTTATTGTGCCCCTATCTTTTTGGCCTTGAACAGAGATGAGTTGTTCAATTCAGTATGCAAAATCAGACCAGTTTTCGATCTTGACTTGTGAACCTCTGACTCTATATCGGGTGGTCAGAACTTCATTTTGATGACTCCCCCAGAAAATCATGGTCCTACAGTTTATGTTCTGATGCCCAATTCAGTTTCACCAAAGAGGTTTTACGCTTCCCTTGTAGGAGTCCTGCTTGCAGTTCTCTATGAAACCTGAACTGCAGTTTCTTAAAGCGGTCAGATAGCAGTTTGAATATGCTTTGTTATCTTGCTTTCCAGTGATCACTGATGTTAAATACATACTGCAGAAATGAGGGTTTGGTTGGGTAGGGAAGTCTCCATGTTTAAGAGGCTTTGAAATGGGATTCCTCTGGAGCATTGTTGTCAACGTTAAACAGTACAAGTTAAATACTTAAGCATCTTAAAACAATTCCTGCAAATAATGCTACCATGCTCTTAGTTCAGTACGACTTTAAGTGCAAGCCTGTTTGTTTGTTACTGCTGTAAGAACTTCTGTGAGATAGATCTCAGAGTTTTCTACTTCAGAGTCAAGTCAACTTCAGCCACTGCCCCTTTCTTTCCCAAACAACAGCTTTTCTGCTACACACTCATTTGCACATGATTTGTAATTAGAATTAATGTACCACAGTTTTTGCAAGCACCTTTGACCCATGTGTGTATTATAATATCAAGAATAATATCAAGAATTTACTCACCACTTACTTTAAGCTTGCTTATTGTGTTATGTATTAAAACCATTTTCCCACTTTCAGCTCATTTGCCATCAGCTGCTTTCACTTCTTTTAATCAGTGCATGTCTTCTCACGACATCCCACTTATTTTTCTAGCTCTGAGTATGATGAACCCATTTTGTCAGAAAGACTACTCAATTCACAATACAAAATCCAATCGTCTTCCTTTTTGCCTGTTCCGTTTTTTTCCTAAATGTTTCTTTTGTATTTTGTGGCTTTCATGTGCTCGCATCTGTCCATGAGAACACTTACCTCCTCCATATAGAACTTCTGCATTCTCAAAGCCTAGCGTGTTGTATGATGGATCCAGGCCTTCACAATAGTTAGCTACCTCCATGTCTAAAAGAGATTTAGTCTGAAGAACAGGAGGATACTTCATTCCTCTTTTCTTCACTTCGATTCTCTTCTTTTCTCCTCTCTTTCACTTGTTTTCTTACTGTCTCTTTTTCATCTATTTCTGGCTGATATGACAAGAGAGATCCTTGGCATAACAGATCTATAATCCAGTCTGATTGGGCTGTGAACAGGGAGAAGGGCGGAGCTGGAGCTGAGACTTCTCACCTTATTACACCTTACTTATCTGTCCTTTTCCCTCACACTTATCACAAAGGATGGGTAGATAGTGATAAAGAAGATATTTCCCTTCTTCTTCCTCCATCTTTTTTTTTCTTTTCAAAATGAATCCTTGTTGAGATAAATTCCCATCAGAGTTTGGAGGACACTTTGTGCTTTTTCACATTAGTCTGTGAGTTGTAAATACACATAGACATGCACATGCTTCACGGAATGTTGTTTTCAAATGCATTTATGAAAGCGCCTCTGATGTGTGTGGTGTGGCCGTGCGTGAGTATTTGTCCTTCTCAGTATTTCTAATCTAATCAATACTGGAGTAATAGCACCACCACCTCAGCAGATATAGTCTATAAAGGCACAAAGTGAATTAGATAACTACGATAACTTTAACTCAAGCATGCGTGCTCACACATTTACTAACAGTCTGCTCTGCACATTTCTTGATCTATTAAAAATACAATTTGAGTATCTAAAAAACTCATTCATCACACAAACTTTAACTTAGATATTCCTAGTAATAGATTTGAAAGACTGTTTAACAAGATTGAGACCAAATCTAATGTAACTACTGCTTGCTCCCATTATACATAAGTACATTTCCCCACCCCCCTGTTAAGAAATTCATTGCCCTAAACATTGTCAAACAGTTTGAAGTAAATCAGTTTGTGTTTTTCTGTGATGTGATGCTCTGCACCAGTAATTAGCAGGCCTACCACAAAACCAGAATAGTTTTTTTTTGCAGGCTTTGGTAAACTGTGTCAAGAGTGCAGTTGCAGTACATCAGAGTTCACATTACAACAAATTAAGATTAAGTACTAAATACATTTAGTTTTTTGCCAACTGCTGACAAGATATGTTTTTTTTCCACAGGAGGCTGAAATAAACTGGTCAAGAGGCAGGGAAAGGGTGACATTGAGGGTGGAGAGCAAGGGAAGTGATAGAGATTACATTTTAACCAGGCAGTAAGGTCAGACCTACTGACTCATCAAGTTCTTATTGAGTGGAGAAGAATGTACTCTTTACAGCCATTCTATTACTCTCTCAACACAATGACTCAGAAAGTGGACAATGAATGAGAACGTATGAAAGCAAGAGCTGAGGTGAGGTGCACACTGGATCCTAAGACGTCATGTGCTGAAGTTGGTTGTACATACAAAAAGAATTCTCCTTTTATTTCAAAAACAAAAAGCACCTCGTCATCACTCACTTATTACTGTCATTACAGAGATTTTTTTTTGGTTGCCCATATTTTGAATACATGTTATAAGCACCACTTCTGCACTGATGTAGGTGACAAATAAACTATTTGAAACACTGAGGCTGGCTAGATGTTCATTTCCTTTTAAACTGTGACTGTTGTTCGTCTCACAGAACGTACTGAACGTACCAGCATGAAAAATGATGCAAACACTTTTACGGCTGAATGCCATTTTTATACAAAGCAGGGTTATCATGTTCGTAGAAACGGCTATTATGACTTCTTCCAGGACATAGCTGAGAAACTCTGCTTCTGCCTACCAACCAGATACGCTCTGCGGCCATAAAATCCCGCGCTAAGAGGCAATCTCTGTGTGAACGAGCCATATTACTGCCACCTCTATTTGGACTACAGGTTTTAAAAGTCACAGATGATGATCAGTCACTGAACTCACTCTTGTAAACCCCCCCCAACTTCCTGAAAACCATGTGATTGTTTCAGCAGAATGACAGTCACTTAGTCAACCCATCAACGGTGTAACACTTTGATATTCTTTTTTTGTGAGCAGAAAGGAACATTAAATGTTCTCGCTTAACTGTCTATTTCCACTCTATATCAATGAAATGTAGATCGAGAAACATTTACAGTTAATGATTTCTATGGCTGAAGCAACTCCCGTGAGGTTTTACACCAGGCATGACTCACAGATTTAACATTATTCATCATGCATGACAACCTCAAAAATCAATCAGCCGCTCTCTGAATGTCTGTCTTGCTATAATGTATTCAGTAGTGACTGTAGTGACACATTATCAAACCGAACTTGTACAACTGTTCTTAGAAAAAAGTGCGTGAACCTTTCTTCCAGGGAGGACATAATGTCATAATGTCATTTTAATGGTCTTTAGGTCGTATGACTGCACACACGTTTCAGTTGCAGTGTTACGCAGCGGTGTCGACGGAGAGAAAACTTGGTGTAAATGGGGCTATCTCTTGTTCTTGTTTATGCCCTTGCGTGGATGAAACAGGTTATCACATGATCTTTACGGCACGGCATTCGTGACAAAGTGAGTCTTTCTTATCTTTTTTTCCCCCCCGTCGACGCTGCAGGACATACTGTAAAGCAACAACTGCAGTGTGTGTGTGTGTGTGTGTGTGTGTGTGTGTGTGTGTGTGTGCGTGCGAGCGAGGAGCCCCGCCATTACCACCAAAATACAAAACCACGTGATTTAGGCAAACTTATGAACAAACTTCCCCAATCACTAGGTAGCTCTACTTTCCCCTTGTAGGCCTCAACATATTTTTCTTTTTACTTTTCAGAATTACTGTTGCTGTATCCAGCAAAAAGTAACACATGGAAAAAAGGAAAGCTTGCCTTACCTGTGCTTGTGTCTCTGTGTGGTATGTGCATGTGTCCAGGTGTACTGCAGTAAGTCCCAGGCTGACCAGCCCTCAGCGTGCCATTGGGCTAAAGGATACAGAGCATTGGATAACGATAAAGGTGTTCGACAACATTAAAAGGGAAGGCTGGAGACGTGAGTGGCCTATAATTCATGAAGCAACACATTGGCGCCGACATAGCCCTGTCATTTGATCGATTTACTAAACAAACTCAAACTAGGGTGGGGATGTTAAACAGTAACCCAGAGCCATAAAAAACGAAGAGGGAAAGATCCCCAGGAGTGTGTGTGTGCGTGTGTTTGTGTGTTGATTGAGTGAATGTTAGGCCAGGCCTCTGACACCCCCTGGGAGTGCACACGGCATGACATGCAAGAGGTTTGAGGAAGTGATTGACATAATATTTAGTGGTATTGAGTATTTGTTTCTCGAAAATACTCTTTTTTTTCTTAGGTATCATGCTGAAAAATTTGCCTTATACACAAGGGCTAAATGCAAAATAGGTCTGAGCT
Organism: Menidia menidia; assembly: GCA_907169785.1. NCBI lineage: Eukaryota > Metazoa > Chordata > Actinopteri > Atheriniformes > Atherinopsidae > Menidia > Menidia menidia. The sequence goes on from CAJRST010006668.1 coordinate 8,936,488, forward strand.
TTCAATGAAATAGTCCAATGTTCTAAAATCAAGCTTGAACACCAAATATTACAGACACATACCAGCGCCAGCAGGTGGCAGGAGCACTTGCATTTTAATTCAACAGTTTCCAGACATACGTTTTAAGTTTGAGTATCTTGCTTACAGAACAACAAAAGAGTTTCAACAGACTGAAACTATTACAACATACATAAGATAAGATAATGTCTCCGTGTGAATTTCCTGTTTCTGATATTCATCTTTCAAACACAAACACACAATGAATGAAAAAGCAACTTCAATACACGATCATTTAAGTAACCCTAGCTTTTTAGACCTGAAAAGAAAAGCAAGCTGTTTAATAGACAGTCAAATTGCCTGCGAAATGCCCACAAGCTCATGCACGTTCCGCGTAATGGCTCTTTTTAGATAGCTCATCCCGGCAAGCAGATATTGCAGGTTCTCCTTCCCAAAAAGGTAAGCATGTCCAAACAGTTAAACGTGGTCAGACTCAGAAAAACCTCATTAATACTCTCCATATCGTCGACGTTTTTTAAGTAGAACAGCCGGAAAATGTGATAGGGAATGAAGCACATCACCATTATCAGGGCAAAGAAGAGGCTTTTGAGCTGAGCCCCGAAGTCCTGCTGTCCCTGGCGATGTGTTCTGTGCAAAACATACAGGACCTTGGCCTGGAGGGCCGCCAGCACCGTGGCCACCAGTATGATCAGCGAGCTCATAATGTAGTTGAACACATTACCGAAACTGGTCTGAGTGCTTTGTCCAAACCTAAAGCATGTGTAATTAGTCTCTATTTTTTCATTTTTCATAGTGTGCTTGCCGTAATGAAAATGGATGACGCACGGTACGGTGACGAGCACCACGATCCATACCAAAGCGCTGCCAATGAGGGCGGGCATCCTTTGGAAGGAGGCTTCTTGCTTAGTTTTGTGGTAGAATGTCAACAGTCGGGTGACAAGGATGATCACGTACAGGATAAAGGACATGTACATATGGATGTGGATCATGGCGCTCACTACTTTACACCAGCCGGGGCTCAAGTACCAGTGATGGGTTGAATAATAGTAAATCCTGAAGGGCACTGTGAAAAGGAAGATGAAGTGAGCGAAGATCAAGTTGAGCACTGCGATGGACGTGGTGGATGTTGTGCTGGATTTCATGACGTGCATCATCAGGCTCAGGCTAATGGTTCCAGAGACCAGAACCACGGAGTAGATGGTCAGGAGGGTTGAGTGGTACTCGGTGTTTAGGCCTGAATGGTTGCTGGTGTTGTTCGACATGGCTGGCTAGAAAAAAGAAATGAGAAAAATGGAAATAAAAGGGAGATAAAGCATCATTAAAATAGAAAAGATCGTATTTGTTTACTCTTGTGTAATATCCCTATAGCTTTAAATGGTTAAATGTAGTGTTCCTAGTAATTATATAACTTTTGGACTGAGTAAAACAATAGTATGTAAGCTCATACCAACATATAAATAACATACAATACAATGAAAATAACAGAAACCTTCTAAATATGGAAAACTAGGCTCAACAGTATTTACTTATTTAAACAAACTTGATTTTAAAAAATGAAGTTCAGATTATGTTGGATGACCAATGAAATTCTGTATGGAAAAGCAGTGGTCAAATATAAAATTCTCTGCTTTTTTTAAAATTCATATGAGGCAAGAAAATCTAACTTGGGGAAATCTGAGAAATCGTTAGCCGTTTAAAACCTCTGCTTTTTTCTTTTATCCTGTGCTTTTACGAACGCGCGCCTATGGGACCTTGGCAGTCCTGCGTGTTTCCTCTTGAGCTATCCATTTTACAGGTAATGTCTGAAACTTAGTGTCTCGTATGAATGATTTTCCAACAACTTGATTGTAATGATTTTGCGATGGTAGTAACACATTCACCCTGTGAAGTTCTCACGGACGGACGCGCCCTCGGTGGCCCAGAAAAGTCCGGTCGACCCTTATTCTGACCGATAGAACAAAGCTGCATCCGAACAACTTATTAAAGAAAACGGTGGAGACTTTGGCTTACCTTTTTTGGGTCAAAGAAGCACCGGTTGCCAACTTCTCTTAGATGTTACGATCACAAAAAAAAAAAAGAAAAAGGACAGAAGATGCGCTTCGTCTAGTTTCCCATCACCGTCGCCGCCTTGTCACTGGCTCATCTTTGCGTGGGGAGACAGTAAAACAGCAGCGTTGTTGTAAAGACGGCGAATTAAAGCTGGAGTTAGGGAAATGATGAATTGTCTGCCAGTGTGAAAGAAACCACTGTAGAGCTTTGCATTTTTTTTTTTTTTTGCCACCCAGTGCCTTGTCAGAAACAAGAGGCTGCGCACACAAGTCAGCCAAACCACAGACACGGTTGCTTCCTCAACGCCCCAAATATAGAGCACACATCATTTACACATTTTTTTGTTTCGCCAGAAGACTAAACAAAATGCGGAACATGTGCATGGTCCTTTTTCTACTCGTGCAATGGGGATAAGTGACGCTGATCAATTCTTTATTTGGTCAGTGAAATGATTCAAGGCATGTGTTATCCGTCTAATCTGTATAAACTTTACGCCGATACGTTCCTATGAACGCTGGAGAAAATGATCCCGGCTGGTCAGTGGTCAGTCACAGCCTGTCAGCCAGGCCATACACTGTTTGGCCCGTTTCGATGAGAAGAAGACAGGATGTTGTGGTGGTAGATGTGATGTTGACATACGTGTCCCTGTCACATATCCGTGTGCACAAATAGTGCGCAATATTCAGCGTGCGATCCGTACACAGAATAAATGGCGCACCAGTCGAATTCAGGCTTAAAGTAATAGTGACGGTTTACCCACGAACAGTGGGAAGTATGAGTTCGCTGGTGTTTCAGTGTGAAATGGAGATTAAAAAAGATTAAACCTTTAACACCCAGTTTAACCATTGTTCACACGGTCATAGGATGGAGGCAGTGCACCTACCTAAACTAAGCCTAGAACTAAGTTTAAGAATGGGATGTCTAAATTGAGCATGAGTTATGATATTTATTTATTTTAAATTTCACACTTTGAACTTAAGGTGTGGCTCCACTGATTCTGGTTGTTATTGCTCCAAAGAAATGTAAAAAAAATGATATAAAATAAATAAAAACATAAGGATAAATATTCAATTTCCTTTTTTTCTAAGTGTAGATAATAACGGGTTCGCGTTCTAACCAAGCATGGTATGATGGATTGTATTTGATAAATGGCTCATTGCATTTCATAAGACAGCTGGCCAAGTGGAGCTAAACCCTCTGTATTTACGCTGACCACAAACCTGACGCTGCTGTTCTGCTAGTGTCGAGAGAATGCTGCAAACTTTGCACTTTGTGTGACCGTTGTGTTTTCTAAGAAGTCAGTGGATTAACGACATGGCTTTCAAGAGGTATGACTTGAGTTTTAAGATGAGAGCTTCATTTCCTCCTCAACTTTGAGATCCTCGTTCTTTGGAGTGATTCAGAGGTTATCACTGAATCAATGACTGTAAACAGTCCAGGCCCTAAGGCAGCAGGGCATCCTCGAACCAGAGCGATTTCTTCACATCACATCATTGAGGTGTATGCTGTATAATTGCAGTTTCCTCTGTGATCCAGGTGGGCAAATTGCAACAACTCTTGTTTTTTCAGGATAACACCTTGAAACCTGAAATGGAAATGGATTTGGGCAAATTCATAATTGCCCTCTTGGCCGCTTCCCCCTGTGACCATACTGAGAGGCCTGGATAACGGATGTATGGATGTTTCTCGCTTGTTTAAGTCCAATTATCTGTTTATCATGATCATATGTTCATGATGTCATCAGATGTGACTGTCCTCGGCATGGCAAAAAGACAGCCGTGTCAGTTTCGGTGAGTGAATTGAAAACACAGTCTACTGGACTTAAACAGGGGAGAATTGGTTTGAAACAGACTCAAATAACAGATTGAAAGAAGAAGTTTGAGTTTTATTTGTACAAACGTCAAAGCAGCATACACTTTTCGGTGACTATGTCGGATTTGGGCCCTGCACAGCAGTGTGGGGCTTAGCAGACTCTGACAACTTGTAGCCTCTCACCCAATGGAGGCAAGCACCCTAAGCAAGCAATGTGCTTACGTTTTCCAAGGTGATAGAACCGCTTCTTTGATCTAAATTACATATCAGTAATCAGTTTTTTTTGTATAAATCTCATTTATTGATATGAAGTCGATCAAATATGTACTTTTCGGACATGTTAAAATGTGCAACAGAGAGCCATTCTGATGGCAGTAATTCCTCTAATACTTTTTTGTATTTCAATTAAGAAACTATTTTGTTCCCAGATACCCAGCTTTAAACAAATACCCTTCTCCTTTTACAGCAATCAAAGATTAACTTTAGGTCCCTTTACAAGAAGCAGTGCTACACCCTAAAAGGGTTAATGAAGCGACCCTTCAATAGATCATACATTAACACCTTTGGCGAATACTCAAGTTACAGTCAAACGTTACAGCAGCCTTTTGTTAAATTCATAAATGATTAATGTCATAATGTGCCTAGAAAACAAATACAGAATGAAGTTGTAAAAAAAAAAACCTTCAGTGAAAACATCCCAGCTGAAACTCCTCAGAGGTATTTTATAGTGCTGTGTAGTGCATATGGTCCTTCAACCATATCACAAACTTCAATATGTATAAATGACACAGGACGACACATACCTTTAAAAAAGATAAATATTAAATATCTGTAACCACGAAATAGGTGCACACATTAACCACGTTCCTATTTAGGGATAGTGCATCTTTGGTTTCCTCCACAGCATGAGTCTTTTCGATGTGAGAATGTGTGTGACCACGCTGAGCAGCATTAGGAAGATGGTCATAGACATCACGATCACATAGTGGCTGATGCTAAAACGGACAGAAACAGATCCAGCACCCGTTAGCACACGGAAGAAGAGGAGGAGCACTTAGTTCGGTCAATCATTTGTAATCGCTTTGTGTTTACAGGTTGACCTACCTTGTGCCAATGTCCAACCAGCTGCCATAGTCTTGCACCATGAAGAAAAAATGCTGAAAAGGAGGAAGGGTGAGTTAAAAAGTTCTGGTATAATGGTGATATGCCTTTTTCAACAGAAAGTGGTAGAAGATGAAAAAACAAAACAAAACCACAACACGTCTCACACCAAACATTTGAAAATGACAGAATTGCAATGCCTTACCAGAGCCATCACATCAGAGATCACCAAAACAATGAGGAACAAACTGAAAGACACACAAAAATCAATGTCAGTGCCTGTGGAATTCGGAGCGAATTCTTAGTCACATATAAAAAAAAAGAAACCTGTCATTTCACACTGGATCGTATACACGTGTTATTTAAAACATTCGCGTGATAAGCTGGCCCTCATCCCTCTGAGCATTTCACTGATGTAAAGCAGTTACATAAGCAAAAGCTACTATATCGTTTCAAAGCACACAGGAGGAGATTACCTTCTTGATGAGAGCTGCGTTGCCACTTGAATGGTTTCAAATGTACACATTACTATGATGAATGGTATGATAACCTGGAGGAAAAACAAAAAATAATTTCAAGAAAACTTAAATGTATAAATTCGACTGAGTTTCGATAACACTGATGTTAGAGGGTACTGGCAAAGAATAGACACAGAGAGCAAGACAGGAAAAAGAAAAAATAAACTAAATATTTTTGGATTAATAAAGAATCAGTTCATTAAATTCGGTTTATTCCGAGAAGGAGATTCAGATACAGTACCTTCCACATCATAAGACCTCCCATAATAAAGGGATTGAAAACGGTGAGGAAACAGTAAACAGAAGCAGGATCAAAACTAAACAGAAAGAAAAAGAGGCAGTTACTAACAATCGTTATATACATTTCTGCTTTAGATGCTTTAGACTGACTAAACAATGCAAATAGGCTATGAAAATAGGTACATTTTCACAGTTCACCCATTCCCCTCATGCATTCAAATGATGTCATGCTAATAATAAAAATGCATGCAACCATCAACAAAAGCAGACATCCATTTCATCTTGTCTGCAACCACAAGTAATTCCCCCGGGCCAAACACAACTTCCTGCCATTTGCTGCACACACTTCAGCCCCCAAACACATGAAGCTTCCCTTAATATACCTGTTAATGGATGCTATGTTCCCTGTGCCGAAGAAAGCTGTTATTATGAAAAATACCTGAGGAAAATGCAGTCAAGGAAATGGCCATAAAATTCTGAAAACGATTTTTGTTTTCCCTGGATAAAGTTCATAACCGAGCCCCGCCTGTGGACACTGTTTATGTGATCATTAGAAGGATACAAAAAAATAGGATCTTCTAATATCATCCAGCTTCAGCTGTCGGACCTTGGTGATGTCGATGTTTGCAGAGAAGTCGATAGATGACAACTGAAAGAAAAGTATATTTACCATGAAATACAGAAATATCTAAAGTCATACATGATAAAAATTGACGATAAAATATTGTTTTGCATTTTATATTTGGGTTTGTTAAGTCTGTGAAATATGTACAAGTGTGATTTTAGAAGATAAGTTTGAGGGGTGGTTTATGCAGATTTATCTCCATCAGAAGATGAACCATATTATAAGCCTTGAACAAATCTACCTCTTGCCTGCCCGAGACACCTTGAGCTATTAAGGCCTCCTGTTCAATGTTGATCCAGACGAACATTAACCAGGATAACACGGGAGGGAACAAAGCCTCTGACCTAAATGGGAGAGAAGAGAAGCATTAGACATATTTCATTAACCGGTGGGCGCCGGTAAACCTCTGCAGGAGACCTCATTTGGAGTGCGTGCAGCCTCACCCTGTGCTGAGCAGCAGGTACGTGGATGTGAGAGACAAAAATATGCTAAGGAGTCGATGGAAGAGACGCGTCGAGCTCAGCAAAGGAACAATTATGGAGGACGCTGGGAAAAGAGGAGAGAGGGCAGAGGTGCCGGGGGGACAGATCTAAGTGATTGTGACATTTTTTCCACGTTTTTTTCAATGGTTTTGGTATTGAAAAAAACCTGGCAAATATAACAATGTAATATGACTGGGACATTCACTGGTAAGTCTGAGGTACGGTAAGAGGTTTTATTGTGTTGTGCCCACTTCCGTGCACCTACCTAATGTGCTCCAGCTGATGATCTGGTTGAGCAGCGGCAGGCCCTGCTTCTCTTGCAGGCTGGAGTGGGTGAGGGTCGGCACGTACGCGCACATGGCCGCGTGGAGCATCTGTTGAAGTTGACGGAAAGTAAGCGAAACGAGAATTTCCCGATCTGCAACCCTGTGTGGCGCGCGGGGCGGGTACCTGAGTGAAAAACTGCAGCCTGTCGCTTAGGTGCAGAGGGGTCCGCCGTCCGGAGGACCAGAGGTAACAGGCTGAGGTGAAGAAAGTGAGCAGACCTGCACAGGTGCTGGGTGAGTAAACATCATCTGTTAGTATGTTTCAAAACCATACAGCTATATGCAAACACACGTACAGTGTGTAAGGCCTCCATCTTTGATATCAGTATATTTAGATGATCTGCTTCCACAAGGCTTTAGACCAGAATGTTTTATGTCCAGCCTGAGGTTAAAGGAGTGGACTTTTTTGTTGTTGTTGTTGTTTAGGGGAAAGATTGGACTCTTAGTTTGGGGCACTGATTAGACCTGTGAGTCCATCCTCTGAAGATAGATGATGGCACCATACAGTAATGTCCATAAGCCTTTGTCATTTCAATGCAAACAGGTATGGCTTGGCCATCATTTCAATCTCCTAAAAACATGACCAGAGGTGTTAATGTCTCAGGGTTGGGGACCTCTCCCATGTTCAAAGAGGTTTTATTGTCAGTATGTGGTGATTTCTGTAAATTTCAGAAAAATCCTTAGCCAGCCTTCATAAGTTTCAACAACTTTTTAAACCTTTTTTCCTGGTCTTTTCAATTAGTTTGGTCATGATTCTCTTTCCTGATGTTAATGCGGCATACAATTAGATTTGTATAAATACCCCCCAAAAAACAAATATGTCTACAGTAAACATAGACGGTGAACGTGTCTGTATCACCACGGCTTTCCTATTTCCACCAACATCGCTCATCCCGTTACCATTTCTTTCGACACTCTGCGGTTATGTGTAAGACTTCTTCAGTACGGTGAGATTAGATTCTGCCTTGTAACCGACCTGATCTGAATCTCTTTGTTGCGCTTCAGCCGTGGCCGTGACGCTGTGGTTAATATTCTGGTAAATGTAAGGAAATAAAAGAAGTACTCACACCAGATGTAGGTTAGGCTCTCTACCCACAACCGGCATCAGGGGGAAAGCAGCCAGACACAAACAGCCCAGAAACCAGCTCAATGAACGGAACTATGTGGGTAAAAAAAAAAAACACAAAAAATGAGCTGTTAACTGTAGAGTACACTACAAAACGGCTGACAACAGGGTTGACAGGTTCTTATTGACTGACTGCACCACTGAGGAGACACGGTTTTCAGTTTTCTTCCTCACAGACTACTTATTGTGACTCCATATGGAATACTGTTACATTTAGCACTTTTAACTTAAAAAATTCACTCTCTCTCTCTCTTTCCCACACACAGACACACACACACACACACAAAGAGGAAATCCCCATAAGGTGGTGTGCCGTTTCATGCACCTAAATGTTTTAAAAACATACATGCACACACAGTTCTCTCACAACTACGAGTGTAATTTTTTTAATCTTTTTCCAAATATGGCAGGCAAATCTCTCAAAAGTTAAGATTTACCGTAATAACCCATGTCCCTTTTACTTCATTCCAACCTAAATGAACAGGCTATGGATATGGACTACATGGAAATGAATAAATAAAGACATAAAAATGCATTTAATTTCAAATCTAACGTTGGTTGGATGCTCTTATTATTTTTTAGACTCTTTTTTTTGTGCAGATGGTTATAATAAAAATAAATGACAAATCATTTCCTAACATCTGGAAAAGAAGAGTTAAAGTGAGTGAATATAGTTCATTCAGAAGTTGTCGTGGTGCATTTGTTTTTTTATTTTGAGAACAACCCTGCATTGTATCGCAATATTTCCGACACTGTTTTCCATAACCATGGAAACTGAATATGAAAATAGCATGGATTTTCCTGGATCAGTGTGACAACAGGAAAATTAACTTTTGGATAATTACCTTCGCTTTGCCAAAAAGTCCTGACAGGAAGGGCCACAGGGAGAGGACCACCAGACCTACTGTCAGCATGGCGCGATGAAAGAAACTCGCCACCTGGGGGCAGCAGAGCCACATTGAAGAGGATGAGCTACAGTCTCTGGTGAGTATCTTTTAAGGGCGGCCTGATCAACCTATAAGACTTATTTTGTTACTGTTCTCTGCAACAGAAATGTGTCTTTAATTACGCTGATTTATAGACACTTACCAGAAGCTCGATCCCAAATGCCACCAGCACGAAATAACCAAAACATTTCCAAAGAGGAAGAGAGGGGGCCGACCAAATCAAATCTGTCAGCGCTCCCGACCTAAAGTGGGTTGCAAATAGGATCATTTTTATGATGTAGAAAAAATATCAGAAAAGACTAATGTGGCAAGCCAAGCCCTATTCATTCACAGATTAGAAAGATGAATGGAAACATCACTTCAGAGAAACTCATTTGCATATTTCTGCAGCATGGGCAGGGAAAGCATAAATGTGTCTGTGATGTCAGTGACATCCAAAGCAAAACTTCCAATTCCGTAAGCAGAAAAGATCTTTGCAGATATATTTTCAAATCCTGTCACTCTCAAACATCTTTAATACCAAATTCTTCATTCCTAACAGTTCTAGGGCATAATGTACATTTGCAGATATATATGTCAGGCTTTCCTTTCCTGTACATTTCCAAAAGCATTTTACTCACTCTTTGAAAACAGAGTACCACACAGGGATGGGCAGCAGGCAGTAAACATAGTAAGTCAGAGGGCTTCTTTGAATAAGCAGGAATGCGGTGATTACTGCCCCCACACATGTACACAGCCTCCCCAATTTCTTACTGGAAATCTGCACACATTAGAATATTCACATCATCTTAATAGGACTTTCCAGTTTCAAAAGTGAGTTAAGGTGAAAATAATCGAAGATGCAGACATTCGACACCCCCATTCCAACCTGTGCAGTGAGATTAGGGTGCCTGTTGAGGCTAGCGTGGGTCCTCAAAATGACTAAGATGACGTAGGAAGTCCAGCCGACAAATCCAAGCACCACACTGCAACCCAGAAAGAACCTGTCATAGGTGTGGAAGTAGATCAGTCCCTCCAGAGAAAAGGAAATCAGAGACTGGCACAGAGAGATCTGGCATAAGAGAAAAGTGGCAGAATCTCATTAAATGCCAAAAAAAACAGTTAAAAGATTCTAAGAGAGAAGTGAATTATCCATATTCCAATATACTTCCATTAAACAAAACTCTTTATGACAGCAGCTTAATAAAATCAGATCCAAGTATCCAAAACTAATTTCATTTTGACTTTATCTCCCTTTATCTCAAATAACCTGCTCTCTAGCCTTCCCTTGATACTTACAGCCTCATTGTACTTCTCCAGCTGAATCAGTATTCGAGCTTTGCGTGTGAGCTCTGTCTGTTTTGACTCAGTCAGAGGTCTGGAAATACAGAGAAACAAAGTCATACAGGTAAAACATGTGGAATGTCTTTTAATTTGCTAACCAGGTACGAGGGCATCCCTTTTATTCCCACATTTAAACCCCAAAAGGGTCATCTGACCAGTGCAATGAGCAACTTAATTATTGTTGAAAATATGGAAAAGACTAAACTCCTAAACTCCTTTCTCAGGTACTTTGTATATGATTTGAGGACTCTTTGATAAACATGGCTGATAATTTGATTTAATCTTTCTAGCTCGGTTCAGAGGTCATTCATTCCCTTTTTCTGCTTACTGGTATGGAGTAAAGAGAAATGGCAACGTTGTCTCCTTTTTCTGGCTCATTTTCATCTGAAAAAAGAAAAAGAAAAGGAAAAAAATGGCTTTATCGCACGGTGATAGTAAGAAATAAGAAGTTGCCAACCGAGATTTTAAACGAATATAAATTCACTTAAAACAGGAAATCTTAGCACGATACCTTGAACTGCTCCAGTACTTGAATAGCATTTGTGTACATGCTTTCTGCCTTGAACTGGTCACTATTGTTAAGGTAAGGGAGAGGTAACACACCCTGTAGGGACACAAAAACACACTCATACTCTCTTTGTGTTTCAAAAGGAAAACGCATATCGATTGTCTGTAGATTATCCACTGACTTACAACTGAGTTGACAGGGATGGGCAAACCAATGAGAGAAGCCATGAGTGGTGCAATGTCTGCCTGAAAAACCCAAAAGGAATACAATCTTATGTTCAATCTTTAGAAATGGCTACCCTTTTAGATTCTCTCTTTGTGATCCTTACCTGATTGACATCAGCCCTACGAATGTGCTCCAATTGCCAATCTGAGGGAAAACAGCAGAACAATCACATGCAACAGCAAAAAGTCCATCAGCCAAACGGTGTAAAAGTTGGAGGATAAACTCGATTTTAAAAATCCCTTCTAATGCACCTTGAAGGTACCCGTCCTCGTATGGTTGGGGCTCTGTAACTCTCTGGGCATAATTAACTCCAGCTCCCCACACCACTAAAGGGGTGAGCGTCTCCGATGGATGGCCTGCACCGTGGGAGCCTGAAAGGAGACAAAGACACAAGCATGCTAAGACAGAAAACTGCAGCGACTTATGCCTTTTTCATTATTTAACACAAAGAAGCCTTACCCCAGTTTGTCATGCCGTGATCAGAGGTAAACACATATGCCGTTCTGCCATCAGAACCAAAAAAGTCCTCTACTATAGACACCAGCTCAGCCACACCTGCATCTACCAGGGCGATGTTGTCTAGGTATTCCCTGTGATAAAAAAAAGATGTAATAAAAGACAACAGCATTATAATTAATGATGGATTTAAAGGATCTAAGAGAAAACTGAATTTTGACTGTAGGCTACTCACCGCGACATTGGTCTGTGAGCATGCCCGTTAGTGTCAATGCCCAGCAAATGCAAGAAGAAGACATTCTTATCCTGGAGTAGACTGGCCTTCAAGGTGGAGTTAGACTTTGCTGACTGGAATAAGGACTGTTAAAAAGATCAAATATTACGTTAGCACGGAAATTCTACAAACTTTTTTTTTAAATTCAGGTCTGATTGCATTGCTATTAATAGATAAATTCATGGCTATTGTTTCAAGTACCATACTTTAACTTGAGTAAACACCCAGCTATCCAGCCTGGAGGCATCCATAGAGGCAAAGTCCTCCTCCTCAGCTGGGTACGTGTGGGTGTATACATGATCTCCACTAGCACCTAGAAGTACCCAAAGCAGGAAAATCGATTGTTTTCTATTCGGTAATTTAATTATTTTATCAGCAACACATTTTATAGAGATGGACTTACAGTTGCAACATGTTCTGATAACAGTGCTAGAGTCAACTTAAATCTTTATTTCAAATACATGCAGTCAATGCGAAATGGCTTCTGATGTTTAGAATCGTGTGTGAATGTGTACCTTTGGCAAACATAGGCAAGATATCAGGGCTTCCCCAGGACCAGGTGTACCTGCTCTCATTAAACACCGAATCAAACTCCACAGGATTCTCCTTCCAGCCTGAAAATGGGTACATTTAACACTTTAACTGATATCAATCATTCCAATAATATTGTCGAAATAAACTTCAACATGCACTTACCTTTTGCAACTGCACTGACATCCTCATAGAAACCTGCGATGAGGGCAACGTGACCAGGTCGAGACTCAGTGGGCACACGTGTGTGTGACACACCCCAGGTACCGGTGTCCTCTATTACACTTCTGATAGTAGCAAACAAAGATTATATTTCATATTGGTTCAACATTCACAAACTAAAGCAGAACATTAAAAAGTACAATGCATACTAGTTCCAATGCTGGACAGATTCATAATCTAACAAACACCTCACATCAAAGCCCACTACTTTTAATCACTTTCCTGACCTCAAGTACGGAGTCCGAGATGAGCCATTGGGCAGCAGGGTGAAGAGACTGTCAGCCCGGAGGCCATCTGCCACCATCAGCACCAGCCTGGAGGCAGGTGGTGCCAGGGGTGTGGACTGGGGTGTCATACCATGGACCAAGGGAGATGTGAAGTAAATGTCGAAGATAGACACGAAGAAGACTACATGGACGATCAGCCCAACCAGAAAAAAGGTGATCATCCTCATCTTGTATCAGGGTTACACTGGCTCAGAAGAGAAACTGTGAAGATACTTGAGAGGATGGTGGGAGTATTTCATTTGAGGACATACAAAAAGAGAAAAAAATATCAGTTAAATCACAGATACAGACAATGGCATAGTCCAGTTATTTTATTAATCAATGAAGTTATGTCAAACAGGGAAGATATTAACTTAAGTATAACAAAGGTTAAGCCAAATCATGTGCCATGAAATGGCTGTTTAAGAGCAGGACTAATCCGTTCACCATATGTCATTTGGCAGTAGGTCAGAATATAGTGTCACAAATAGCTTCCGCACTTTTTCTTTATTTTTATTTTTTTTCCATTGGAGCCATTTACAGGTAGCATGTTTGACGAGGGAGCTAAATCAGTTATCTCTTTGACGATGCAAAAAAAGTCGACTTACCTACATGTAGCCTCATTAAAACCAGAACGTAAAAGCGAAGAATGCTGTCTGATTAATGAATGGAAGCTCGTATCTATTTAACATTTTGCCAATTTATCTGATACACCAAAATTTAATCTTCAAAAAGTATATTTTATACACCCAGAGACCCAGCAGGATAGGTTCTGATTTTCCAAACAAGATCAACGTAATCTACAAGTGGATGCTTTTACAAAACCAACTGCCACCCTTTCTAATAAGATTACAACAAGAAATACAGGCACCGCGAGCAACCGCTTCCTTGTTGTGATGTTGACGTAGACATTTGACGCATGAGTTTCGCTGTTGAATTGTAGGTATTGTAGTTAAACCACGCTTTCTTTCCCAGTGGATTTTCTTTCTGAAAATATTATCAGACTAAATTGATATGATTCAACACTAATGTTGTTAAGTTACAGTACAGTCTAACTCATCACTGTTATTTAAACAACCTGTTAATTAAGCAACACATTAGCCCACAAAGGCTATCGTCTGTCAAACGTGCCCTGCCCAGTTCGCCCCAGAAATATCCAATTACTTTCCAGTATCCCTTTTAAGAGGCGGGCTTAAGGGGTAACCTAGCTCTAATATAGCCAATCATAGGCTTCGTTTATTTTCCTTGTAAACACCACCTACATCATTATCCATTCAGGAAGAAGCGGGTCTGATTAGCTTAGCTAGCTTTAGGTTGCTAAAAAAAAAACACTATAGTGGAAAAATGGCGTCGGTCAACCCTTTCAATCTCAGTGATTCTGAAGAGGAAGCTGAAAGGCGTCCTAATGAAACGGTTGACACAGAGAGAAGCCCGAGTGACGGAGCGCCAGGGCCACCGCCGGGCAACCCATTTTCTCCTCCGGCAGACGCCGAGCCTCCGACGCTCCTGCTGTCTAGCAACCGGACGAGCCCCAGTGGCGAGGGCATCACCGTGTCGGCCGCGGCTACCTCCGCTATGGCTGCCGGTGCCGAGGCGCGAGTATCTGCGGATGTCATTGCTTCTCAGCTGTTGCGGGACCAGTACATTCTAACGGCCCTGGAGTTCCACACGGAACTCCTGGAAGCGGGAAGAGAGCTTCCGCGGCTGAGAGATTATTTCTCCAACCCCGGCAACTTCGAGCGACAGAGCGGTACTCCACCTGCCAAAGACCAGGTGCTCGGACCCGGAGGACCACTGAGTAAGTGATGATGTCCGCTGCAACCGGTAGAAATGGCGTGCTTTGTATTTAACGCTACGTGACACCGAGATGACCTGGTCGTTTGGTCGCGTTTGCATTAAATGCGGTTTTTTGGAAGTCAATTGATCGTGAGGTATCGGTGTGCTGCCCAAGGGCCGCAGTCATCAGACGGGTTTTGTGGGTCATTGGTCTTGGCAGCCAGAACAGAGCCCCAGGGTATCTCAGAAATGTGACTAGGCCACTACACGATGTCAGCCTACCGATTCAAGATTGATTGTGAAGATAAATGAATGATATAGCTTCAGAACAGGGTTTAAATTGAACTCTCTGCAGGGAGACGTCTTTTTTTTTTTTACCAGTGAGGTCAGAGGTAAATGAAAAGATCAGTTTGAAAACTGTAAAAGATGGGTAAGATATATCCAGATTCTGCTGCAACCTGCCTTTGCAAGTATGAATTTACCTAGTAAAATACATTTGGGGTTTGTACAGAGGGCTGTTATCTTCTTGTGGAGAACACAGCAATGTATCAGACCTTATGAATGGTCTTTGAAACTTCAATATCTGATTTAAGGTACAGTAAATGGTTATTGTGCTCTACTAACTATTGAAAATCAGACTCCGTAGCACCTTTGTCCACTTGTAACCCACTGATGATGGCAAGAATAACTTTTGTAACCACAATCCCTTGACTTAGCAACGAATAAAGCTTGCACAATGAGGAGTTTAGGTCTTGACTAACTGCGCTTAAAGGCGGGCTGCTGTAGGATAACGTGGCAATGCAGAGGACTTATCTTGTCTGGAAAGTCTGGAAGCAAGGGAAGGGTAGAATAGACATGCATAAGTTGAAATTCACGCACACTGCCCATACTTTAAAGGCCCAATTTCCACCGATTCAACTTAAATTGACTGCTTTTTTACATTTTCATTTAAATGATTCTCAAGAAAAAAATCTATTTACGTGAGCCATCTTCTCTCTGTGAGAGCAGGTGGTCTTTTCAGCTTGACGATAAAAGTGCTTTGCTACGCCAGTAGGCGTCTTTTGCCTCCTGGACCATCATTTCAATGAAGAAGAATGAATTGCTCTCAATTAGTTTCAGTTGTACTGTCCATTTGATTCAGTCTGAAGTAGAAGAAAGTCAGATTGCCGTCCCTCTTTGAGATGCTGTGAAGGGTGTTGTTCCACTCTTCCTCTCTACATTCGCAGATTTAAGTGAGTGTTTGAGTTTACGATTGATTAGAACATCTGCACCTCTTGTGTTGCAGTTGAATGATTTATTTTTAAAGCGAGCAGTCTTTAGGATGCATTCTGCTGGTTGGGAAGTCTGCACTTTTCATTCAGATGATTTGTAGCGCTGAACTATGACTTGATGTGTCATGTGGCAGTTGTGGGGTCAAATGTGGGTCATCTGTAGGCCTGCTGCTGCAGATGGGAGTGTCAGCCTCTTCCTATCGAGACTGTGCGATTACATTGTGTTGTGTTTTTTTGTTGTTAGGAGACCATTTTAATTCAAATGTAAATTTGAGGAGCTGCCTGTTATTTATACAGGTCTGAGGGTTGCACAAGCTGCCTAAAGGCTTGGAGCTTGATGCCAGAAAGAAAAAAGCAGTCTTTAAAAATTATGACAGTCCTGACAGCTACTCTCATGCTGTGCTGAAAGGATTGTCACAGAGAGATATTAATCTCTGTCTAACTAGTTGCTGATGAACCAGGGTTTGTTCATAAAACATGAAATTTAGAAGAAACTGAAATTAACTAAGATGTGTGTATGTATATATATATATATATATATATATTTAAACACAACTTGTGCCTCTGTGCCAAAAGCACACTGCCATGACAGTGTAGGTCCCATGACACAGCGAGGCATCTCCCACCCCTTTGGTGATAGACAGCATGGTGGGATGTATGATAATTGCTCCCCCATCATTGGATAGTCAGGCAGTTATTTGGTCACATGACAGATTTCAGAGAGGGCAGTCAAGATTTACGGTAAGGTGACATATTTATTAGGTTTGTGTAGTTTATTAACAAAAAAAATAAATTAATATTTGAAATAATAATATTTAAAAAGGAAATAAATTAATAATGTACCCTATATGAACCTCACAGGGTTATGTTAGGGTTAAATTTGGGATGATAGGGACCTTTTACTATCATAAGAAATGTATGTTTGGAAATCAGATTAGTTCAGTAACAAAGAGAAGTGCTTCAATCTTAGAAATAACTGTAACTATGATGTTTTGACATAACCGTAAATATTTAGCTGTTTTTTTTTCCTGTTTGTGCCTTCTTTACAATTTGGGCCCCATTGTTTTGTCCTCATGAGCACATTCTAGCCCAGGCTTACTCTTGCCAACAAAAATCCCTCAATTAAAACAAATGAGCCTGTTGGCTGGCTCCTGGTATTCCATTCTCTCTTGTCTCTTCAATAGGCACCCATATTTTTTCAAATAATTCTTTTTGTCCCGCGTCTCAACTAATTTACCCCATGTTGTCTTTAATCAGTCCCCTCGGCCTTTCCGCCGGAGAAGGCCGAATCCGTCTATTGTGCGCATTTGGTGTCTGCGCAGAACTAAAAAGGTCAACCAGGCATAAATAAGCACCATCCGCGAACGCTTCAGAACATTATGGAATTAAATTTCAGCTCTGTTTGGCTGGATTGGATTGTGGCTGTTCACTGCAAAAAATCTGGACACCTTATCAAGAAAAAAACTGTCACCAACTGACACAGAGGAGGTCCAGATAAGGTGAAATCAGCCTGAACAATGACACTAATTCATCTCACGCTGAAGTTTTCTCTGTGCAGTCACAGGACTGAGGGTGTGAGGCTTTTCTGAAGCTGCATGGACATTCCTTTGAACATGTGACACACAAATGCACATAGTAGACATCCTTCAAATGTTTGTGAGCATTTCCTATAATGAATTTGATGATATAAAGTTATAATCCACTTCCAAAAGTAATCAATATATCCTGGTGGTGGATACCAGCATTTTCTTTTTTTAAACAGTTCCTCTCTAATCTTTGTCACTGACACAGTGAATAAGGTTAGAGTCTGGCTTGACCTTCTGCAATCGCTTTGCTGTGGAAGGAAAGCCTACACCGTTGATAAAGCTATCAGAGCGGCGCCGCTCAGTGAAATGTGAGCATGAGTACGCTCAACTGTCAGCCTCTTGTTGTCACTCGGGGAACGGCACTTTTTCTCCACCCGTGCTCGGTTCTAAAGCTGCTGTTTGGTAAGAGGGGATTTCTGCCTTTTGACTGGTTTAGAGTCCATGGGCAGCATGGTGAACCCCACAGTCGGCCTTCATCCTGCAGCCCAGAGGCAGGGCTGTGTTTCTCAACCATGTCTTATTTTCTTATTTGCTGTCTGAGCCGAGGGATTTTCTCCGTAATTGTTCCGTGTGATGTTACCCTCAGCTCACTGCTATCTCTGTGTCTCTGTTCAGATCGAGCGGGCAGCATTAGCACCTTGGACTCCCTGGACTTTGCACGGTACTCAGATGACGGGAACCGAGAGACGGACGAGCGGGTGGCAGGTAAGAGGCACCGCGCCGTCTCAGCCTCACGCACAAGACCCGCCTTTCCTTTGTGGAGGTACACGATCAGGAGGATATATGAACAGTTGGAGAAAAATTAAGCAAGCATTTTGAGGACGTAGGACGTATTTTAATAGCCCAGCAGGAATAGCGTTAACTAACCAAAGGTTGTAAAATCCTGGGCAAAGAAAAAGCACATTCTCACAAGCATTGTGATGCTTGCCTCACCTTTTGTGGAGGCTTTTGTGCCTCCTCCCATCAGCTGTCACACCAGGAAGTTAATCAGTGGTATTTTGGGTTTCGGGGCCTGTCTCAGCTTTCTTTACAATAACACTCCCCGTCCCCCACAGCTCTGTCGTGACACACCATTCCATAGATTTTAGCCACAGTGCACTCTCAGCTCTGTCTGACACCTTTATACATGCAGCGCAAGCATGGTGCCGGCTTTGAAGAGCAGCAGCTAAATATGAGCAAGTGATTCGTTTGCAGGTGGTGCATCACGTGGATTTTTCACCTCTTTAGTAAAGAAAAAACAAATGAAGACATTTTCTCATTGCTCTATTGCAGAATGCAGAAGAAATGGCGGTGCCTTGGTGTTCATGTTATTTAGATGTTGCCTTTATCTGATCAGTTTGTGATAGCTGCCCACATGAACACATTATTCTTACACCGTGCAACAGCTGACTGTTCATGTCATGCACTACTGGCTCGCTGTGGCCACCCCTGCCTTTGAGTGGGAAATGTTAGTCACACAACCCCAGAAAGCCCCAAATCCATAAATGTGGCTTCATGGAATGCAAATCAGCGATACGAGACTGGAGAAGCATGACTGTTTGTTTAAAAAAGAAGTCTGAATCAATTGTATTGGAAGTGGGCACACCTTAAACATCAGCGGTGCTTTGGGCTGATATGAGCTGATAATTTTAGCACAGATGTTGGTTTCACCCCAAAAAGAAAAAAACAAGTCATCTTTTTTTCAAATGACCGCGATTCACATTAATTTCGTGTGTACAGAATTGGCACCTTCCCCCCATCCTCTCTTCACTTCTCAACCACCTCTGCTCACCCCCCCCCCCCACCCTCTCCCCGACCTGGTTCTTCTTGCCAAGTTGCCTGCCCCCAGCTGTCTGACTCTGGGTTTTCTGGCTTCCCTCCTGACGTTGATCAAACCCCAGTGAAATTCTGGACAAGTCACTCCATCCAGACTAGCTTTTTCCTTTTCTTTTTTTTTTTTTCTTTGTATTTTTGTATCTTTCTGCCCCCATTTTTAAGTTCTTGGTTTTCCATTTTGTACCCACAGCAGCCTGTGCACTCTAGATCTGGTGGAAACAGTAAAACAAAAAAATAAAGAGTGGAGTCTTGTGGCGCACAAGCGAGTTTATGACATTAAATCCCCTATTTCAACTGAAGCAAAAACAAAATCCTGAAATATTATCTATCATTGGTCATGGTTCCAATCTGGGTTTCACACTTTGTGTGTTGGCATGTTTAAACCCCTTTACTTAGAAGTGTGAAACCAACTGGGATGATATATTTTAGAACAACAATCCCATCCAAATAGCAGATTTTCAGTGCACAGCCATGCAGCCTTGTTTCCCTGCTCCATCACTTTTTTTAAAAACTTTTTGCATGCGTTTCAACCCTTAAGTGTTTTAAGATCTTGTTTGCTGTTTTGCCTAATTCAGTCTTAGCCGTGAGCTAGTGAGTTTGTTTGTTTTGTCATAAGCTATGATTTCATCCAGAGGGGGGAGGGGGAAAAAAAGGAAATGGATCCAAAACACAAACCTAACCATGTCTGAATTATGATTTGACTCTTTCTCTTATGGCTTAGAAATGAGCTGTTTCATTGTTTCGTGTCTTTATGTGTGAGGAAAAGTTCCCTGAGCAGTGGCTGTCCTTTGATTGGATCAAGACTAAACACAATAACATTAGCCTGAAAAAAAATCCTGTGTCAGACAGCATCCTAGATTTTCACTTTTCATAAATTGAATTGATTCAAATTGAGTTAAAGATTAAATGGAATTCAAACTCATTTATCTTTTAATTTCAATAAGGGCAAGAATTCATGAAATTGAGGTGTTCCTCAATGCATTACACACACACCTGTCCAACAAACATTCAGCCAGCTTTCCCATGGTCCTCTGCCGCATGCTTTGTTTTTTTTCAACCCATGATTTGCATGCTACCTTTTTTTTAATCCTTTTTTTCTGATGAATCTTTTTATCTTTTGTGTTGTTTTTCTTTCTTTTTTTTAAACCCCCATCTTTGTTTTGATCCCTGCCTTTGGTTGGATCCACTTCCTGTGTGTGTGTTGTCATTTCCTGTCCAGTGCTGGAGTTTGAGCTACGGAAAGCAAAGGAGACCATTCAGGCTCTGCGCGCCAACTTGACTCAGGCAGCAGGTGTGGCGTACTTTCAACTTCTTCTCCACCTGAACCCGTTTTGTTACAGCCTTCAATCTTTTTTGTTGATACCTCTGGATGGCAAAGATTCTGCCTCTGTTCAAGCATTCAATGTCTCCTTATTTTCACAGAGAGCGAAGTGCCCTCTCAAGAGAGGAAAAACTTCAAGTCAAGCCCAGACATTCAGGTGGGAAATCTCTGGAAAAATGTTAAGATTTTCCCTTATCTTTGATTTACCAAATATTTTTCGTGTTTAAAAAACAAACAGACAACCTTAATGGAGTAGCACTGACACTCTTTCTGTTCTCCTATCTCAGGAGCCTATACGCCCACTGGAGAAAAGAGCCTTAAACTTCCTTGTGAATGAATATTTATTGAAAAATGAGTATAAACTTTCCTCCATCACCTTCTCGGATGAAAATGATGACCAGGTAAAAACGCCGTTATTGGCCGTCTATTTTGTAAAGCTACTGGAAAGTGTCTCTGTACAGTCGCTCTAATGTGAACGCAGCCTCTGTTTTCTTTTTATTCCTAAAGAAAAAGAAAAGGACTTTAAAATGGTGACTGCTCTGACCCTGATAACATGACCATTAGTAGATTCAGTAGTTAATTTGATGATTAGCGTTTTATTTATAGGGCTAAGGTAATGATGAACAGCTATTTAATCATTTTACTGTATGTTTATTTCCAGGACTTTGAGTTGTGGGATGATGTTGGGCTCAACATCCCAAAACCCCCAGACCTGTTGCAGCTCTACCGAAACTGTGGCAGCACCCAGCCTTCACCCAGAGATACGGTGGACGTGTCGGTCGGGGTGAATTTCGGTGATCTTCCAGGAAACTGCATTGCTCAAGAGCTCCCAAAGAAGCCTGATTTGTCACAACAGGTGTGTGGAAATAAACCGGTTGTCCATTTTGTAGGCGTCGTATCCCTCGTATCGCATTACAAACTATCCAGTAGCATGAGCAAGCATGTGTTAGCTTCTTTGGCAAGAACGAGCACAAAGCCAATTGTTTCTTTTCTTGAACAGCAACAAACGGAAATGGTGCAGGAACTGGAGTACCAGCTCAGCCTGCTCAGCAGTGAGAAGCAGACCCTCGCTGAGCAGATCAAGAAACTGCAGAGGTAGGGCATGATTATTCTCACATACTCATCTGTATGTCAGTCTGGCTTTGGCACGACATGCTATGATGCTATTAATCACAGATGTTTTGCTTTTTTAATTTTTTTTTAAAATACGTTTGTTAGGACCACCAAGGTAGCAGTAAAAGCATCCACCAAAATATAAAAGGCTCTAAGCTTTGTACTCCATACTGTTGCTAGCACCTAAAATTCCCACAAGAGTTCCACAGGGGCAATCTTTTAGTGATTTACAATTACGATGGGACAAGGTCTCCTGTCGTGGCAGACTGGGATCACAAAGAAAAATGGATCGTCACATTGACTTTCTGCCTCCATAATATGGGATGCCCATCTTTATTGACAAAGTCTTCCATTTAAAATCCTCCACAGTGAGATTCAGACTCTGAAAAGGACCGTCGCCTCTCCACCTCAGGCCTCACTAAACCTGGCCTCTCAGAATTCTCCTAACACCACCCCTTCTTGCTCTACCAGCCCTCCCTCTGTGGTATGTAGCTCTTTTGAATACGTAGAGATGGTGCAACAGCGAGTTAACTGGGGCCAGTGTCGCACAAAAAGTATTGTGATTTCTAAAGACATGAATGAAAAAAATTCTTCCTTTGGATTTAATTTATTTATCCTAATTGCCAGTTGTCTCAACCTCAGCCTCCTGTAGATAACGGCCAGTATCTGGACATCAGAGGGGTTTCAGATGCGGACAAAGATCATCCCGCTGCTCAGAACACATCCCAGCCCCACACACAGCCCTGCAACAAGATAAAATCTCAGCCAAGGGGCCAGTTTGACCAGCCTAACAGGTGAGTTCAAGAAATAAACGCAAGCATGTTAATGTTATATCCATCCTTAAACTCTGCACATGCAATGGAATATAGATTTTTTTCTATTTTCTCATAAAAATTACCATCAAGCTGACATTTATGTTGTTTTTTAAATCATTTTCCCACACTCAGACTTCAAATTCTGATTATGGATAGTTAAATAATCTTTAATCAACTTCCTTCAATTTAAAATTCACTTAATCAGTCCTCACTTGTTTATTGCAAATTTGCCACATAGTTGTCAGGTAATTGTGTTGCTCATGTCAGTGTCGTTACAATATGTAGCCACTAGATGGAAGAGGCGAGCTGTATTCAGAGTACAGAGCTGCTTATCATGTATGTTTTCGTCTAAACGGCGCTTACCTTCTAAATGTGGTGCCTTACTTGGCTGGTTTCCTAAGTTTAACTTATGTAATGCAAGATTTCAGATTCATGTAGAATTCTGTAAAAATCTTCCTGGGGGGAACAGAAACTAACTTTAGCTCATACTTCATCCGTCTAAAGTTCCAAAAAGAGATTGAAGTGTTGAGTTTCTTTGCTGCTTGGCCCGGTCCATACCCCTGTTAGTGGTCAAAGCAATCATCAAAGTTTCTGCGGTGTTCAGAAGAAATGTAGCAGAACATCCAGTAACGACTGCTTCTCGTCTCTGGCTTTTTTTTTCGTTCTTCTTTTACAGGAAGTTATCCCCGGCCTTCCAGCAAGCCTTGCTGTCCTTCTGCAGAATGTGCTCCGATAGCCGCCTCGGAGCGGAGGTGGGCACCACAGAATGGTCAAAATGAAATCCATACATGTGAGGGCAGCAGCTAGAGCGGTGTGTGTGTCTTATCGCCCTTGTGTGCAGGTGTCGCGCATAGCGGACAGCGAGGAGAGCGTGATGCTCATGCTGGGGCGATGTCTCCCCCACATCGTCCCCAACGTGCTTCTCGCCAAACGAGAGGTAACCCCCGCGTCTGCTGCTCTTCTCCCTCCACCTCACCTCTTCCCCTGCTTCCCCCTCATTGTTGTCACCACCATAAGCGTTCTGCCTTAATGTCAAATAGATGCACACAGAGCAGCAAGGCTGCAGCAGCTCAGGATTTCCAGGAAACTTCACAGTTCATTAACATTTATGGCATAAAGGTGCTGTGTGCACATGTATTTTTCTTAATATGTTTAGTCACAGTACTTCTCTGGCAAATCATAGAAGAAGACAAAAGTTCTCTCAAAGGTTTACGTTGCCGCATTGGATTCAATCGCCATGCTATCCGGAAACTTCGAAAAGATCAAGCTCCTAATCAGGACACTTTTGTCCGTCGTCGGTAAAAATGATAAACATCTTTCTCTCCAGCATTTGTTTTTTGTCAGAAATATTTATTTTACGTTTTTTTGTTTTGTTTTCGTCCTGAAAGCAAAAAGAGATATTTCTTGGTTTGGCCCCGATGTATTGACAAAACCCAGCTCCCATGCAGTATGACGACAAGCCCTCCACTGTGCAGAGAGCCACAGTCCTTCTGGTTTGTGGTCTAACTGATGTTTACAGTTGTTTCTTCAATATAATCGTTTAGACCTAAATCTGCACAAAGCGTCTTTATCACCTCGCCTTTACAGATTTGCAAAAATCCTGCCATATTTGGGGGGAACGTTTCTCAGGAAGCCCACAGTATTTCCAGGACCAAGCACACTTATAAAACTTGTAGATGCCTTGCTGATTTGTGTCCTATCTATTGATTAAAAAGTTTGCCTCCCTCCATGACAGCATTTGTTTTCACCAGTCGTGCTCTTCTCTGGAATTTTTGTCGACCACTCACATTTGCTGCTCTTTTGCCTTCACTGGATTTATTATTTTTTTTATTTCTCTCTTTTCGTCTCACTCATTCTCTCACTCTCATGCATGCCTCTCTTCTAGAGAATGGTTACACATCTTTGCCAGGTGAGTCTTTCATGCGCTCATCTGCATGGTTGTGACACAACAAACAGAAAAAAATGCGACTACAGGGCAGCCAGGTCCTGAAGCTACAACTGCTGACAGGCCGTCGGCTCTAGACATTGAGTTTATTTCCTATCATTTATGTGAGCTTTGCAAGGGCGCTGTCCTTTCGCCAAATTTGATAAAATAGATAAGTACCTAGAAATATCATCTATCATGCAGTACTAGCTTCAGTTGAGCAGTTGTAGCTTCACATGGCTTGTGCTGTACGTCGGTTAAATCAAATGTATCTTTACTCTCTTTTTTGCTGTTCCCTTGTCTGTTTTATTTGCTGCAGCTTTAATCCTTTTAACTGTTTTGGACGCAGACTTTTCAGTTGCTGAAGTCCACTTGAACCAAATTACAAATAAGATATTTTTACTTTTATTAAAACCTAGCAAGCACTTTTTTTGTATTAAAAGAACTTTTAAAAGTCATTACCTCTCTTAACTCAGTATAAACCAGCTTTTTGACTTGACCATTGACCCACAAGTGCATTTAGTTTTTTAGGTGCGTCGGTTGCTAATAAGACATTGAAACAGATCAGGCATTAACAAGCCCTTTCTCATCTGGGAGCTATCATACAGACACCTGCACAGGTGTTCAGTCTTCACTAACTGCTTGCATGCAATTAGTGCTTTTGTGAGTGTGTGTCCGTGTGTGCATAAACATAATGCTCCTGAATTGTGTGCTGTGTTGGGACTTGACGTGACAAAAAATTAAGTATCACAAAGAGGCACATCTGGTTTGATTAGTTCTTGGTTGGTCTGCTTTGCATATCGCCATGGTTATGTAGGTGTAATCAAAACCACAGGCAGTTATGACTTTTCTAATCTCTGCGTCGAATCCAGAGATTGGGGGGTGGGGGGGGATTGGGGGCTTGTGACTGGTGTGGACTTTGCACCGTGTCCGTTGGGTCCACAGACCATAACACAAGATATTCCTTTGCACAGACAGCTGCTCCCACTTCCGTCTTGCAACTTGAAGCTCTCCAATTACTACAAGCAAAGAGGCGCACCTTTTTTAGTTGTTTGAATGCGACACCCGCTGTTTGGCTTGAAACCATACCGCCATAGATAGAGGCTCTGCCTGCCACCTGGCTCCATTATCAGTACTCTGTGAATCATTAAACCTCATGTCTTTTCTCAAGAAAGCCTGCACTGCTGCAGTTTGATTTGCTTTCTTCGCGTCAACTATTTGCTCCAGATTTATCTAGGTAACTGATTTAGAGAGGATGCAGTTGTTGTTTTTTCAACTGACCGTATCAACTGACAACTTAAACTGCAAAAAAAAAAAGTTTTTTTAACAGACCTGTTGACATGACTCACAGAAAAGTTTCGAAGCAAAAATTATTGGCAGATTTTGCCCTTCTGCTTAAGAGTCTGGAAATGTACACCCTATTTGTGGAGAACTTGTGCATAAAAAGACTCATCAATCCTCAGAAAAAGGCACAGGACGTTCATTCGCCAACATCTGTACCGTGTTCAACCAAAAGATAATGAAATGCTTTAGATTTGAAGGGCGAGCTCTGCATAGGGGCCGTTTGGGATCGGAGCGTTTCAGCTCTCCTCTTTGAGGCGTCAGGCCTGCTGACCGTAAACCTGGGCGTGCTTATGTCCACTGTACATGCCCGCAGTGTTTACCCACAGCTGCTCAAGTGTTAAACCTCCTGAAGGGGTCTTCACATCATACACGGGAAGAAGGGGGCGGATGGGGGGGGGTCACACAGAAATAGCGCAGGTCAGCACAGTGTCAGGCTTTTTAGATGTGTGCTCTTTATGAATTCCTTCATTTGTCTCAGGCCAGAGCTGACTACTTAAAGAAACACTTCTGTAGTTTGGTTGTGTTTGCAGTGGCCAGTGCGGGAGATTATTGAATGTGGCAGCTACGTTTGGCTGAACTTGGTTCATTTGCAGCCTTTTGCAGCTCCTTTTACCCTTGGACTAATTTCACTCATACTGAATTTGTTGTTGAACCCTGTCAGACCTAAACCTTATATGTTTTACTTTTTAAAAACCTTCCAACCTGGCACTGACATCAGAAAATCAGTTAGACGTCGAGCAGTTGACTCATCACAGCCCGTCTTCATCCACTTTTTCTCCGTGTGTCTATCCAGTGTTGGGGTTTTGCTTGCTCTTCCAACACTTGGCAGAAATATGCGATATCTTACTGGAAAAAAAGAAGAAACTTTTCTTTTTCTTTTTTTTTCTTTTTTTTAAAAAACAGCGTTTGAAAAAAATATTTTTAACTCTGTGTGCACTCTCTAATTTCGCTGTGTGTGGCTGGAATGTAGAGCTGACCACAAAATGGCCATGGAGGCCCTGTATCAAGGGCAGCTGAGCTGTCTCCCCTTTGGCTGGAGGGCCCGTGAACTCAGTCTGAACTCTGAGATCGAGCTCAGCTCTGGAGGAGGAAGCAGGGCTTTAGATGTGTGTGTCGGTATAAGGCCGTGCGTCCAGGTGTGTGCATGCACTTGATAGGCCCCTGCTGCGTATGTGTATTAACACAGATAAGTCAAAAGGATAACGGCAGCGAGGTAGTCAAGGTAAGCATGTTTGCAGTGGTGTTGATGAACTCCTGTTGGACACCATTGTTGGTCTTCCTTATTAACTGTGACTCCTCTAATCTTTTTTTTATTTATTTATCTATTTTTGCATCCCCTGCTACTCCATTGGCTGGCAGGCCTGTTTGAGCCCTACAAACATTTCTCTACCTATTTCACAAAGGTCCTTGATCTGACGCCAGCTCTGTGCGTGTGCGCGTGTCTCTTTTTCTCACCGCCAGGAGTTGATTCCACTCATCTTATGTACCGCATGCCTTCACCCCGAGCCCAAAGAGCGGGACCAGCTCCTCCATATCCTCTTTAATCTAATCAAGAGGCCCGATGATGAGCAGAGGTATGTCCAGCCAGATGTAGACCTGTTGACTGAATAAGCTGCACAGACATCAGGAGCTGAATTGGTGTAATTGAGCAGTGTTAACTGGTATGTACATGTGTGTTTCCAAAGGCAAATGATCCTGACAGGCTGTGTTGCGTTTGCGAGGCATGTGGGTCCCACCCGTGTCGAGGCCGAGCTCCTTCCTCAGTGCTGGGAACAGGTACAGTACACAGCTGCTTCCACGTCCAGAAATCTTTAAGCATTAATTAGTGTGTTTTCTGTTAAAATATCATTCTAATACTTTATTTTTGTCATACTGATGAATTGTTTTTTTTATTCACTTATTTTTATTTACAGTACAACAATCAACTTTATCACTATTAAGCCCTGATTTGTTTGTGCTGGTCACCCTTTGTAAATCAAAATGATTCACATTGCAGACGAATCACAAAGAACTTGTTTGAAAAAGAAGTGTTTGGAAAATATCTCAAACGATAGTCACACTTTGTTTTGATGATACACCCGTCGGTTTTTAATTTCATTTTCGGCTACCAAAAATCACCCTCGCTGCCCTGCGACCGTCCTTGACATACATTTCCGAGCATTTTTGTTTTTATTGCCACCTGGGTCACCACATTCTCGATCAACAAAATCTACTGCCATAGCAACGGCAGCATGCCAGCAGTTTGGAGGCTGAGAATCTTCAAGGAAAGACAAATTGTGGTTTCCACAGGGTCAGCATGTTGATGATACTCATGTTGTTTCCATTCCAGGGTGACTACACTCCCGTCTATTTCTCCTTTCCTTTCAACTTTTGGTTCCTCTTTTACATTCAACACTTCGTTGTCTAAATTTGTCCTTCACAGATTAACCACAAATATCCAGAGAGGAGATTGCTGGTGGCTGAGTCCTGTGGAGCCTTAGCGCCTTACCTGCCTGTAAGAACATACGGTGCATACGGTTCAAAATGGTTTGGGTGTGAATATAGGTGGAAAAACTACACCAGCTCCCTGTTTTTGCTCTTCTGGCACCACAGAAGGAGATCCGCAGCTCCCTCGTGTTATCCATGTTGCAGCAGATGCTCACAGAGGACAAGGCTGACATGGTCAGGGAGGCAGTGGTCAAGAGTTTGGGTATTATCATGGGCTACATAGACGACTCTGACAAGTACTCCCAGGTAAGTTTGTTTGGAAGGAAACTCATTCAGGCTTTTTATTTTATTTTAAATGTCATTAAAAGCCATTTCAAGTCCAGCATTTTACAGCGGTTGCTCTCATTGTCCTGGTCTTTGCCGGTGATGCTGCTCTGTTGTTTGCTGTAGGGCTTTGAGCTAATGCTGCTCTCCCTCGGGGACCCATCCGAGCGAGTGGTCAACGCAGTGCACCAGGTTTTCATCCCTGCCTTTGCTGCCTGGACCACTGAGCTGGGAAACCTTTACACTGCGCTCATCCCTTCTCTGCTGGCACGTATAGAGAAGCTATTAACGGTGAGACCTGTCTGTTGACTTCAAGGCTAAAAAGATTGGCAGGTAGTAGTTAGCGGCTGTAGTTTGCTAATTAATGCTTCTTCCTGCAGCAGGGGGAACATGGTCTGGATGAACACAAGCTACACATTTTTCTGTCGGCCCTTCAGTCTCTCATCCCTCCTCTGTTCGCTGTGGTGCTGCAGAACGCACCTTTCACCAGCAGAGCCAAAGTCAGCGGAGACACACCTCCAATAGAAGGCAAGATGTGCTGCCGCCACTAAAGCTAACGCTGTCTCCAGTTTCTTTTTTTTTTTCTTTGTTGTTGTGTCTTTATATAGCACCGCTTTTACTGGAATTTTTATTTTCCTTTTTTCTGTGGTCTTTTATCTTTTGGTCCTCAAGTGACCCGGTTTCCCAGGCCGGCCTCACCTCTCCAGGATGTGGCTACAATCATCGGCAGCAGAGAGATGCTAAGTGCACTTCTGTTGCTCTACGATCACCAGCTGGAGCATGAGGGAACCACTGGGTGGGACAGCCTTCTATGGGTGGTCAATCAGCTGTAAGAAAAGTACACGTACATGCTCACACATTCAAGGTGACATAAACATCAATTCAAACATTTAATGGTTACCATCTGGCTTAAATGTATGGCTAAGTACAACTTTTTTTCAATTCAAATTATTATTCTAATTTATTATTATTAGCTTTATTGCACAATATGCAATGCAGGATCTCACAGTGCCCCTCACACATATTTTCCTTTTCTTTTTTCCTTAACATTTTTGTTTTACTGCAGCATTTCCATCACACAGTTCAAATTAAATGTGTACCAGTGTACTCCCATAGGGACTGGCTCATGATCTTAACCCTTGTCTTCCACTTTATCCCTCTTCTCTGTCTGGGCCCAACTACAAACCACACTCCACGGGTCTCTTTACTCCATGTAGATGTCTCCGCTGCACAAACTGACTCAATTTCGAGTTATTTTTTACATTTATAGTCTTTCAAAAACAGTTTTTGACAAGATGAAGGTATCAGGTTTACACTGCAGTTCCTTCCTTCACATTGAACATATCATATGTAAACATATTTTTTAATCCAAATAATAACATAGGAATATGTCACAAGTATTTAACCAACAATAGTTGTTTTTAATATGACTGCAAACCTTAGAAATCTAAATCTTCTGTTCAGAAGTACAAAACAAAATCACAGCTTATGTAGAATTAATGTGTGTTTATGATTATCTTATGTTCTTGTCTTCTTCACAAAAGAGCCCCCTCAAATATCCATATACATTTCCAGTAGGAAAAAAGAAGTTTAGTCAGTATACTCAGAAGTGTAGTCAGCTGTCAACTTGGGAAAAAAAAAACAAAGCACAAAAATAGATGTAGAAGCTGACTGTTAAAAGGCTTTCACTTATGCTCATATACACATTTTCATTTTAAAAAATGCTGTTTGGCATGATTATGTGGGACAGATGCAGTCCTGGATATGAAGTATGCCAACCTCAAACCATGTCCTCAGATTTAATTACATTATGCCAGAACAACACATGAATCTGACCTGCATCCTCTTCCTTAAAATGGACTGGGGTCCCTACATTGTAAACAGATTAAGCAGATTTATGTCTACCACAACATGAGCAATGCAAGAGCACAGACATACAGAAAGATGCACTCTGCAATATTAAATGAAATGAGCTACGAAAGAAGCCCGCTGGTACACATATATCTAACTGTCTGCCCCTCCCTCAGCCTGCCTCAGCTAATCGAGATCGTGGGTCGCATCAACGTGACGTCCTCCACCTGTGTTCACGAGTTCTCGCGCTTCTTCTGGAGGTTCTGCCGCACCTTTGGGAAGATTTTCACCAACACTAAGGTACAGCTGAGCCCAAATGAGACGTTTAGTTCGGTTCGCTTTAGTTTGTCTTCTGAAAAACTCCAATAATTTATTTTTTAAAAAGAAATTGGGGAAATTGTTTAACAGCAAAATACACAATTTAAGGAAAGTATTGATCATCCCAAGTCAGAAAGTACAATAAATCTCATTAAATAATCAGCGCCTCCTCCTTTGTTGTTATAAACATAAAGATTGTCATGTGAGGCTTTTGATTTTTTAAACTGTTATCGGTTTAAAAATACAGAGGTTATGGTGTAAGCAGCTGGCATGTCTGATGAATATATGTATTTATTCTCCAAATCCGGGACTTGGTTACCAACTGTGTCTTTGAAATTATGATGTGTGTGTGAAACTGTCAAAGATGAATATGAAATGGAAAGTTATTCTTCTTGATATTTTTAGGTGAAACCACAGTTCCAGGAGATTCTTCGACTGTCTGAAGAGAATGTCGGTGAGAGCTCTCTCCACGTACACACAAACGTCGAGGTTTTTCTCAGCTCCCTTGAGAGCATGTTGATAGGTGGAGTTCAGACGCAGACACCATTGATGTAAACAAGCTATTCCGAGTCTGTTATGGGTGTTCCCCTGCTCTCTCTCTCTCTCTCTTTTTTTTCCCTAATTCCAGACATGTTTCTGTTGTTGTAAAGAAGTGCTTGGTCTCATTTGGCTGCCAAATGATTTAGCTTTGGTATTGTGGCCATTGTTGAAATGTGTTTTTTTACAGAGACCCTGTCAGTGTTGAGGTCATCTCGACCTTTCTATAGCTACAGCCCAGTTTGGGTGGATTTTTGTTTAACCACAATAACACAATGTATATGGAGGCCACATTTTCTGCACACATTTAACATGTTAAACACAATGACATAGATTCTGACTCAGGTCTTCAAAAAGCACGATAATGTTGAATCACATGTAGCGTTGTTTTGTTTTGTTGTATGTTTAATCTTTGTAAAAAAAAAAGTAAAAATTAATTCATATGTGCATGTGTGATTTTGCTTTTTTTCTTCTCTTGTTAGATGCTTCAGCGGGAAACGGTATTCTCACTAAAGCCACAGTCCCCATCTATGCCACTGGAGTGCTGACCTGCTACAACCAGGTAACCGAGTAGAAGGAACGGGTCAATGCAGCAGTTTACAGATTAGTTTTTTCCTTTGAGAACATTCCCTTTTTAAAATCCTACAAGAGAAATCTGTCATTTGTGCACATGTATGATCACATTATAAAAGAAAGAGATTTTCAGTGGTAAAATTCACCGTTGTCCGCACTTTCAACAAATTTGGAAGAATGGCTAAGATAAAGACTAGAAGAAAACCTCGACTGTGTGAGCTAACAATAGTCTTTTTAATTTTATATTGCACATGGCTGAGTTTGGAAAAACAAAGCAAAACGAAAAGAAGTTTATTGGATTCTTGTTCTTCCTTGTACATCTCCAGTAGAAGAGAAATCCCACTCATTACCATATGTTTTTTTAAATTTATTTTAGATTCAGAAAACAAGGGATGTTTTTTTTTCTTTCAGTCTAAACCTTAAACTCAACATGTCAAGAAAATAGGCTCTGAACAGTGCACTTTCCGTCAAAACTGCTTTAAAAAATTGCCTTCGCAATACCATCATTTAGGAGCATGAATTTAAATACGTTACATTATATAAATTTATTTGTTCATCCTAATACATTTACAGGAGGAAGATCGCAAGCTTTTGGTAGGATTCCTGGAAGATGTGATGACGACGCTGTCTCTGTCCCACGCTCCTCTGGACAGCCTGAAGGCCTCTTTTGTAGAGCTGGGGTAAGTCTTTATGTATTTACATACATTGAATCTTTTTTAGCTTGGATTTTTCTTCGGATGACCTGAATAAATCGCCTCACAGTTCCAGTGTGTTTGGCTGTTGAATCATAGGCTTTTTTTTCTTTTATGTGTCAGTGCTAACCCAGTGTACCATGAACTGCTCCTCACCGTTCTGTGGTATGGCGTCGTGCACACATCTGCTCTGGTTCGGTGTACAGCAGCCCGGATGTTTGAGGTACAAAACGCACACACAAGCACACAAAAATGTCCTTTTTTTATATTCACATTCTAACCCAGACCAGTGTATATGGTAATCCATCCAGATGTTGGATATTTTTATCGGTTATTAATTAATTAATTTGAGCCCTTACGGTATGCTATTTAAGATGAAGTAATTGTAATCCATCATGCTGCATGTGTATTAACTATATATTCTGTTACATTCTGAATAAGTTTATATCACTGCTGAGGCTGTACGAAAGTGTCTACCGAGTTCTTGTTCATGTGCTAGCGCCGCTTGCTGCTGCTGTTAAACATGCATTTAACATAAAGCTCTGCTGTCTTTAGCTATAGCCAATAAGCAGCCCAGTTCCGACTGTGTGGCTAAACCCTCTTAGCTTTAACATTGGACCTTTCACTGTGCACTCATCTCCAAACAGAAACTGCTGCATGTCGAGTCAGCAACCTGATCGTGCTACATAGTCAAATCAGTGGGAGGCCTGATAATGATTCAGTATTCCTAGGAAACATAATTTGAAGTTTTCATATGAAGATTTTAACATTTCTCTGCCTTCTTTTTTTTTACTTTTTCAAAATTTGTGTTTCATTGAGACAAAAAACTGCATTTATTTTGAATTGAGAGCAGCAGCTTCCCTCTTTATTTATAAGTTTCATCTAGTTGATTTCTACCTTTTAGATCGGTTTTCTCTCTTTGCCAGAGCCACGAGAGATGTGAGATAGGTGCACGCTTTAGGTCAAATGCTGGGGTGAGGGTCTAGCTGTAGCAGTGGAATCTGCGCCTTATGACGGCTTATTTTTTGGGGGAAGAGGAATGGTAGGCTGCATTCATACACCCCTGTTTTGTTTCCCCAAACACCTCACTGTCACCATTCCATAGTGTCTAGACTGTCCATCTTTATTAAGACATCATTTAAAGTTGGTCCTTGATCCACAAATGCCAGATCAAATTGGCTTAATTACAACTCTTGTTTGGCTCCTCTCAATGAAAAAGAATTCTGATCTGGAGTCTGTGGAAGGAATCCGCAGCTTTATGTCACCGTACTTTAAAAGCAGTCGTCCAGTAGAATTATGTTAGCTTTGGCATGCAGAGTGCACGGATATGTGTGTCGGTGTGTGTCCATGAGTTTTAATGTACACTCACTGGCTTGATACATGCTGTGCCGTATTGTGCCTTGCAGCTATGTTTCTTGTCATTGTTTATCACTTTCTTCCTATCTTTTTTGTATTTTGATTTGTTTCCCCCCCCTTCCCTCTTTGTTTTGCTTTTTTTTTTTTCTTTGTTCTTTTTATCCTCTTTATCTCTGTCTATTGGCGGTGTTGCTCGCTCTTGTCCCAATGCCCCGCCCACCTATGTGACATCACGGCTGGCTCTGTCCAATCCGATCAGCTGCTGGTGAAGGGGGTGAATGAGACGCTGGTAGCTCAGAGAGTGGTGCCGGCTCTCATCACACTGTCCTCCGACCCTGAAATGTAAGTGGAACAACAACAACAACAGTAAACCGCGCCGCGTCTCTCTCCCCCTTCTCTCTGCCGCCTGAGAACGATCACACTAGACCCAGTCTAAACCTGCGGGGAAAGCCAATTCAATGCCAATTAAAGTCAATCCTCGACAAAATGATTGATTTATTCATTTTGTGCCTTAAAACTCTTTTTTTTTTTTCTCCCACTTTTTAAAATTTCGTTCTTTCCTTCTGATTATTTTCTTTGTTTTGAGTTTTGTTTCTTTGGCCTTGCTTGTATTAGTGTGACTCCTGGTCAGGTTTAGGCTGTGCTGGGGTGGTTCTTCTGCTCATCCACTGTTAACACCAAACACCGTGCATGTCCGCGTCACCAGTCTGCAACACTAACTCATGCCGGCTCTCATCGCCTCATCAGTTGACATTAAGCGCTTCTCCGCTAGTTTGGTGCATCCAAACTGCCCACAGCTGACAGTCCCCGCATGCTCACGTGTACCCGTCCCCACCATCTCCTCCTCCCCCACCCTGTCCTCTGAAGCAGGGCCACTCTTTCTGACGGCCTCGTCAGCTGGTGGTCGGTGGTCTTTACCCCCGTCTGGCTCAAATTTTTTTATTTATTTTTGTTCCCCGTCACTCTATTTTCTCTCTTTTACACTCTTCTGTATTATCCTCTCAATCTTTACCTCCTCCCCCTTCCTCCATCTCCCACCATACCTCTCCCACTCTCTCATCCTGCTGTGTGGTGGGTTTGCAGTTGGTTCTCCGAGGCATGAGTGAAGCGTTAGTAGATCGCCGGGCGGCTCCAGCCCTAATAACTCTGTGCAGTGGGCCTGAATTGTGAGTCAACCGACACAAGAAAAAACCTCTCTGAAAACGTTTTCATTTGACGGGCTGCATCCTCCCGGTGCGAAACAGGCTTCTGACAAACCCGCCTCACTGGGTGGCAGTTTCCCCTGAAGGAGGCTCCTGTATTTGTCCTAAAGTCTTTGCAAAGATTAAGTAGAAGAGGAAAACTACTGCCAGAAGTGGTGCCTCACTGTTGGGATGCAGCCCCTCTCATCTCACCATTCTATGAAAATGCACACATTTATAGGTACACGAGGTTCATCCAAACACTAAACACACTTTGGTTATTCTTTATTCAAAAGTAAAAACCAGCAAACAAACCGTAATTTCCTTGTTATCTTTCATCCTTCGTGGTCTGTGGCCTCCATTCTTATGTCTGAGCTGTACAATGAGCCCTGTAAGAGCAGTAAAGTTTAAGGATTATAAAAGGAAAAAAACAGTGAAATCAGAATGAAAAACCTTTTTTTCTCCAGCAACTTCCAAGTGGCTGATGTGCGGCTGTTGTTTTCTTTTGTGGCCCCTCTTTGATTGGAATGGTTTCCTAACATTGCCCTAACACCTCATTAACCTTGCTTAATGCCACTGAAATTAATTGTCAGATGCCTTCATCACTTTTTTCTTTCTTTTTCTCTCAAATTCTGAAAAGATAATGAACAAAGTTGTGAAACTATTGTGTTTGATTTGACAACGTTTAGTATTCCATCAATTTAATGAGCAGTGAGCTCAACAATTAAGTACACAAAGTCGTTCATTTGTTAGAAGTCCCCAGATGCTGCTGTGAGGTTCCAATGTGTTAGATGCTGTTCTTGGTCAGGTATTATCTGCAGAAAGCTTGTGTTTGGTTAAAGGGAAGTCATGGCAGTCAGAACCTTGTGTTACTGACTGGTCCCGGCTCACCAGTCTCAAAGCCACATTTCAAAAGAGGGATTGAAAGAGATATTTTCAGAAGACCTTTTAGATAATAAAAGTAAAACTACAAAGCAAAAATACATAGTTGAAACCAGTCATTTAAACGTTTTGTTTCTTTATTGGGAAGGAAGGAATATGAATTCCTTCCAGGGAATTCTGGGAATCTGGGTCCTGATGATGACATATTTTTTACCCATCAGAGGTGCTTTGATGTGGTTAAATCAAACTATCTAGTGGTTAATGCATTTTGAAGTATGACATGTTTTTGCAGATAATATTTGAGTCATTCTGACTTTGCCTTTGGAGACACGCTATGAAGAATTGGGAGAGTACCTAAGAGCTATCATTCCCGGTAAAAGTGTTAACTTGCTTTCCTGCTGGTTTTAGTTCAGTGAGGATCTCCACTATTCCTGCCTTTGGCACCATCATGGAGACGGTCACGCAAAAAGAGGTAAGTGACGGACCAGTCAGGTTGCACAGTGACCATTAATGAACTGTGTTGATTACCGTAAGGCGTTTTCTAGTGTTTTTTATTCACAAGTATCCTTCATGTGTGCGCACAGCTGCTGGAGCGTGTGAAAATGCAGCTGTCGTCATTCCTGGAAGACCCTCAGTACCAAGATCAGCACTCTTTGCACATGGAGATCATCAGGACATTCGGAAGGGTGGGGCCCAATGCGGAGCCGCGCTTCAGGGACGAGTGTACGTAAAACAGAGGAAGGAATTCTGTAATGAGAATTCTCACATTAAGAATTCTCATTTTTCACATTAAGAATTCGCACATATGCACGCTGACCTTTTGACTGACATGTTTTGTTGTGTTTTGTTGTTTTGTTTGTTTTTTGGGCTCCTCCAGTTGTTCTCCCGCACCTTCATAAGCTCGCGCTGGCTAACAATAACCAGACAGTAGAAAGCAAGAGGATTGACATCGCCACCCAACTGTTTGAGGCGTACAGTGCCCTCTCCTGCTGCTGTATCCTTTTGGTCATGATAAGATTTTCCTTTATTTGTCAAACAAGGAGCAAATTTGGGTGTTACAGATGGTTAAAAATAATATTGCTCATATTATCTAATATTGGGAGTTATTTAACTATAGAATTGTACAACCCAGCTGTATTTTCACTGCATTGTGATTACCCGTCATACACAGCGCATCCTCTCTCCAGAAGATCTTTGTTTTCAGGGCGAAGTAAACCAAAAGTTGCTCAATGCTAGTGGGGTGTGTGTTCTCTGTCATAGACCTAAAGAGAAATATCTACAGTCAATTGTATCGCTCGTGTTTTTGTAACAATTTTGAAATGAACTTTTTTTTTTCCCAAAGACTTACTAGAACTGTGTGTCATGGTTGGCAAAGAGCCCATGTCTGCTTTCATAACCGTGAGTCGGCGTCAGACAGTTCAGCTCTACCTGTGAAGCGCTGGTCCAGTTTCCTCCTGAACACGAGCGTTTGGGACGTATCGGCGTGGCCCTGCTCCCTGGGAGTACAGTTTGTGCGTGTGTGTGCGTTGGCAGACTCTGCCTGTCATTTGGCAGCAGGAGAAAGGAAAAATAAGCTGCCTCCATTTTGGGGCTCGAGGTAATTACAGGGTTGGTTTCGGCAAAGGAAAGGATGAGTGCAGGAGAAAACTTGTGAGAGGAGGGAAAGGGCCGAACATCAGCTCCAATCTGCAGAGACGGTTCCCAGGATAGGGCTTGGGTTTTTGTTACCTCTGCTCTGTCTCCAACACCCTTTCTCCTCTGTGATTCTTTCCCCCTCTCCCCGCTCGGCCGAGCCCCACCCAGCTCCAGCACACACCGATGGAGGACAGCCGGCCTGAGGTTCATGCCTGTGGATTTTCCTCAGGCTGTCATTTCACAGCGCAGCGCTGTCCAGGAGGTGTAGCCCTAACCTCAGAAGCTTTACCTCCCACTGCACTTCTTTTTTTTTTCTTCTTTTTTCCTCGTCATCAAGCTCTGAAACTATACGTTCCCTCCTCTCCAGATATATAGACGTGCTCACTTGCCCGTCCCAGCGAGCTCCGGCAATTTTGACATGTGGCAGAACATGTACCCTTGTGGGCAAACCACCTGACTATTTTGATGGCAGATGGTAACCAGGGTGCGCCGAAGCAGGAGAGCGGCAAAGAGCGTTTATAGACTGAAAGGAAAATATTAGAAAAAAGCAGAAACACGTTGACGGAGGGTTCGGTGACTGTTGGAAAAACTATAATTTAGGCCACTTTGGGAGCCAGGAGTCGTCTTAAGAAGACTACAACCGTGG
This sequence comes from Menidia menidia, assembly GCA_907169785.1. Classification (NCBI taxonomy): domain Eukaryota; kingdom Metazoa; phylum Chordata; class Actinopteri; order Atheriniformes; family Atherinopsidae; genus Menidia; species Menidia menidia. Next base: position 8,974,924 of record CAJRST010006668.1, read on the forward strand.
CACACCTTTCATTTTTTCAATAGCTTCTGTTTCTTTTGACTTAATTGTGATCATTTCTGTGTGAAGCCATATTAGTCGCACTTTCGGTTTCAAGCTATGGTCAAGTCACTCCAGGACCCTCGCACAGTTTCCCTGGTCCCTGCTTTGTATCGCCTTCAGGTCGATGTCCACTTGAAGTCTAAGACCCCCCCCCCCCCCAGCATGACATCCAGAGCGAACAGTGTTTCTCAGGGTTTTTGTGTTATTCTTTCTGTACTCCCATCTCTCGACCACACTGACTGGAACAGTCAGCCCTTTTCACAAAAAAAAAAAAAATCCCCATGAACGGGTGCTGGTAATGAGATGATGCTCAGCGCTTGGTCTCCGGGCACTTTTTGTTTTGCTTCTCGTAGAGCCACTGTTAGCAGCAAAATTCCAGATGAGCCGTTGTGTATCTGTCTGACAACTTTCTTCATAGCAATACGTTTAACTCATAGAGCCTCGTGGTGATTTGATGACTTCTCCGTACAGTCCTTAACGTCCTTTGCAGTCATTTCTGAGGAGGTGATGGTCAACCATTTCCTGCCCGGCCTCAGGTGTCTTCATGCCGACATGGAGCAACTGTCGCCAGAGCACGAGGTCAGGAAATACGCAGACGCACCTGTAGACACTTTCTTGGATCTCTGACACCGACTGTCAGAACCTCCACACACCAGCTCATTTGCATGTTCACAGTCACCCATTCTGCTGCCCCTGTGTTCCCAGGGTCTCTCAGGCAATAGAGATAAAGAGTCTGAGTCTTTACACAGATACACTCCAACACACACACACACACGCACCACACCTACATACCGTATTTATTTGTGTCTCCGAGTCTCACGCTATCATTTCATGTGAGCATTTTCCCAAAGTGACTAACAGACAGCTGACCCTTCCCACTCTGTCTGGAATCTCTACACGCAGGATTCTCAGCCAGTGTTTTATCTTGTTAAATGCACGTAATACATACTTTTTATCTGTTGGAGCCACCCTCTTTGCATCACCGCAGCACTTAACAGCAGCAGGTTACCCGGTGTTGAACACTTGGCGAAGAAGGAGTCGTTCAAAAGATAAAGATTGTCTCTTAAAAGGCGGCTTTTTGAATGATCTGAGCTCTGTCTCCGTTGTTCACAGGTGATACTCAGTTCTATGATCAAAGAGTGCGAAATCAAGGTGGAGAACAGAGGGATGGCAGACGCACAAGGGTGAGAAGCGCCTCACTGACACATACGCAACAGCAGCACCTCCCCTGAAAAGACTGGGGTGGGGGGGGGGGGGTATCTTCATTTCTCACATCAATAAGTGATGTAATGTTTTCCATGCGAAGTTTCACTTTATTTACAGGAAGTCTCAGGACTGAGTCTATATTGTGGGTTTACTCTTTAAGGGGGTGAGGAGGATGTAGGCGTGTTGGAATTGGGATCATTATGTGGCTTTCTTAAGAGAAGGGAAGAAAATTAAATGTTTTGGTAAAGTTACAAAAGCTGGGACCTCGGCCATGTTGTGGATTGTTTGTAAATTAGTTTTTTTTTCTCCCACATCTTGCTAACATGTGTTAGAATCTTTTAAAACAGGGACGTTTGCATATAGATCTACAAGGCTCACTTTTAATTGTGTTTTTCTAAGTCTGAAGATGGACTCAATCGCTGAGTTTTTCCCTTCTTGTTTTATTTTGGTCTGTCTTCAGGTTTTTTTTTTAGCTTTTTGATTTAAAAGAAAACATTTTAAAGCAACGTTACCAAAGAACAAGCTCATTCTTAATTTATTCATGCCTATAAATGCTGCTTATAAAATCGCAACTCTCACATTCTTTAATTAGAAAACTCTTTCCCAGTAAATTAGTTTTCTTTGTCAAAACAGGATAACACATTTGTATGTTTGCACAGAATATGCAACCGGTCCACAAAGCCTTCCAAAAGCAACTTATAGAAAGAATTCTTGGGATTTCCTACCAAATTCTTGGGTTGTCTTAGTACCACAGAGGACTATGTGTCCAAAAGTCATTCGCTGCAGTTTTGTGTTCTGGCGATGTTTGAGCTTCTATTTAGCAACACCGCAGCTTGAGAGATTGCTGTAACTTCTCAGTGGCATTTGTCAAAAGAGGAACTTGTGTGGCCGTTAGACAGTAAACTGAAAAAATAAAAAAAGGTGGGGTTGTATTGGCAAACTAGAGAAAAGGGTAATCTATCCCCTCATTCTGTGATTTTTTTCATTTCTTTTTTTTTTCCAGTCATGTCTAACTTCGAAGCATGTGCCTTGTTTCTTCTCTCTCTTTCTCATAAGGTCTATTTCTATCGCATCCAGTTTGGTGGGTGAGGACGCCAAGACCAAGTTCCTGAGCAAGATGGGTCAGCTGACCACCTCTGGCGCCATGTTGGCCAACGTCTTCCAGAGAAAGAAATGAATGACCACTCAGCCGTGACAGCAAACTGACGAGCTGTTTTTTTTGGGAGAACCGTACTGGAGCAGACTTTGGTCCGGCTTAAAATAGAAGGAGAGCCCCACGTGTAGTCTAATCGAGTGATGGAACATCGTTAGCGCGGCCACGCCAGCTGCTGCTTTCAGGAGAACGCCAACGTTCTGTTTAGCTTCGTCGGTGAAAGCCCGTGATGGCTTTTCCCACCCCCCCCCCTCCCCCCCACCGCTCAATTGTTCCGGCCCCTAATCTTTCAACACGACAAGAGCGTCCTGGATCGGCCTTTCAATGTTTGAGTCAGTGTTAACGTTGTCATTTCAGAGGCCGAGGGGAGGAAGGCGTCACAGAACTCTCTCTCTCTCTCATTTCACCTTCCACCCCCTCCGTACGTAACGTTTCAGTGAAGATTCACCCGTCTCCAGAAAAACGAAAAACCCTGAGCTGGAATTTCAAGAGGACTCCCAGAGGGTGCCAGTTTGCGTCATGAGGTCCTGAGTTGCATTTGTGGGAGAAGCGATCGCTACGGTTTGAAGCACAGTGCATCTGTTTCCAATGCCTTGCACATGGTGTCCGTCTGGCTCAGAAGAATTGCCTACTTGAAAACTGAAGAAAAGAAGAAAAAAGAGATTGGTCTTGCCTTTATTTCTTTAAAGTCTTTTTTTTGGGATAGCTTCTATTTTATAACTTATTTATGTCTTAATGAAGGAAAAAACTACTTTATTCAAACTTCCAAAGAAATTTTGCACTTCACTGTAATGTTTTTTTCTTCACTATGTACTTTTTGTTTGGGTTGTTTTAATTCAGAGTCTTATACATGATTATCACTACTGTTATTTTATTAATATATTTTTGGTTCCTTTGTTTTGGCAATGTGAAGCTGAAGAGAACACTGATCTTAATGATTCCTTCTCTGTCCGTTGCATCCCGTCTCAGTGCTGCAGTGTCTCTTATTGTACTTTGTTTTTTTCTAAAGTGGGTATTTGCTTCTTTGTTCTTTTCAGATACGCTCAGAGAGGAACAGTAAATAACTGTGTCATAACTGAACTGAGGAGAAACATACTCATTGTGTATATTTGAAATTTGTGTCTTGGTGTAATAAAAGATGGAGCTGGGTTGTGTACTTCACTGACCGCCTGCTCGTGCTTTCAGACTTTTGGCAGTGTGACGATGGAGGAGCACTCCCTGCTATCACCGCGGCTCCAAGTGTCGCCAGGTGTTGAAAGCTGTAAACCAAAGGAGACGCACTCCTACTGTCTTTAACATCGGGGCCTTTGATGTGCTCTATTGTCTGCACTACAAACCAAAGTCCATCTTAAGGGACATTCCCGACAGCCTGCCCTGATCTTAAAGCTTGGTTTGCAACCAATGTTCCATTATTGCCAAATCTGCTCTTCATGATTAAAAAAAAAACAACAAAAAAAACACATTCACCCACTAACATTTTTTACATTTCTCAGGAATCAAATCATCAGGTGCATTAACTTGTAATTGTTTCTGGAAGTCCAATGCCTGATTACACTACACAACACTAAACAATATTTGAAAAATTGTTCACAAAATTGTAGATATATATATATATACACATGTATTGAAATGTAGCTAACTAACAATAATAAAGACAATCATTTGCATATTCTAGTTAATGTTCAACCACCATCCCTGATAACTGGCCAGGTGGGCAAATACTCGACACACAGGGGGTGAAGTAATGCGTTTGTAGATATCCATCTGCAGGGGCAGAAGCCTGAAGCGAGATTTGCATTTAGTTTTGTTCCCCGTGTGTCAAAACAACCCTGCATGTGGCTTCATCAGCCGAAGGGTGTGAACCGGTGTTATTTGTGTTTGTCAAATATCTTCAGTTTTTCATTATTTATTTGAATGTAAACTTGACAGCAGAGAGCTCACATTAGTGACTCCAGACATCATCTGACTCCAAATGAAGAAAGATCTAAGATTGTTCTTCCAATCTGCTTTGTGTGTGGGTGTGTTGGCTAATTTGCTCCTTTTTTTTCTTCCCAGTGTTTTTTCCCCCCTGTGCGCATGGGAAACCAGACCTAACCTTTGAAGCTTCCTCCAGATTCATGGTATGTGAACAGGCTGTGTTCTATGGAAAGAGTGTGTTTTGAACTAATCAAAAACACCCAAATAGCATCTTTTGGGTGTGTGTGTGTGTATTTGCATTTTCATGCATCAGAAATAGTTCTACTCCGTGAACTTTGACTTGTTAAGTTGTGATGCTAAGCAACACGACATTCTTACAATTCCAGGCCAGCAGCGTTCAGCTCACCAGAAGTTTAATTATTATAGACCATCGCGTTGTTGGCCTGCTGTAGAGTAACATTTTCATACATCAAAACAAGCAACGTCACACGCCTGAAATGGGGACCTGACAATGACCTCTCTGTGCTGCTGGTTTAGTGTGTCCGGCCCGGGGGTTAATGTTTGCGGTGCTGTTTTTGAGTCAAGTTGAGGTTTCTGATGGCTAAAAGAGTTAAATCTTAATTGCTACTGTGGAAGCTTCGGGGGCCCCGCCGCAAAAACAGCTTCTCTCAGCATGTTCTTACGGGAAGAGGAGAAGAAAGAGTCCTCTTTTAAAGCCTCCTTCCTGTTCTTCTTCCCCTTCTCTAAACTCTTGAAGATTTCTAAAAAATAAAAAAAAAAGCGGGAATACATGTTCTCAGTGTGATTAAGTGTACCTCACTCGCACAAACATCACAGATTTTACACAGAATGTTTTTGTTCCCCCCTTTTTTTCCCCTCACTCAGACATGATTTCCCAATCCCTTACATTCTTTTTCTTCCCTCTCTGGAGCTGACCAAGCCTTCCAGGATCTACAGCTCAATCCAAGATTTGCATAACTGTCACCTTGAAGGGAACATTTCCCCCCCCCCCCCCCCCCCCCTAACTTTCTCTGTCTTCCCTTGCAGGTTTGGGCCGGGCCATGCAAATTCAGAGGGGAAATACAAGCAACCCGTTCTTTCATGGAGGTAGAAAACATCTGCAGTATTTCCTGGAGGCTGTCATAACACATTCACAATAATTATTTTTTTTATACTGTGGAAATGGTTATGGATCCAGGAAATATGCCGAATAAAACCCACTCACTTCCATGATGGATGGCTCCTGTGGGAGGTTGAAATTTGCATATGGGATGATATGATCAATCAGCTTGACTGGCCAGTGACATCAGGACTGCCATATGGTCAACTCTCTTCTAATGAGAGTGTCAGAGACTATTTGTCCCCCCGTGGTGTTAGTGGGTAGCAGAGACATTACCCTGACACTGACTTCACAGGTGGTTTCTGGAGATAGGCAGGGATATCAAATAAATCGGGATTGGCTTTACTGTGTGTGACCCAGGGGGAGGAGTCCCCTCCTTCCCTGCCTCTCTCAGTTCCAGTTTTTTTACAAGCCGCAGCACGCTGCTCCCCTTCACACCGTGTGGGTGAGGACAGGAGGAAGATGAGAAGAGACATGGAAACCGGCGCTGCCTAACCGTGAGATGAATGGAAGCCCCGACACCATTTACGCGCACGAGAAGTGATCCGGAGTGAGGATATCTGAGGGAGGGAAACTTTGACATTGCTGTACTGCCTTGTCTCCGGTTCAGGTTTGATTCTGAAGCAGTCGTCATTAATAGAAAAAAAAGATGGGGACGAACTTTTCCACAAACTGGATATTCCAAGGCTGGATAACGTGCGTCATTGTCAGCCTTTACGCACAGGTAAGACACGCCTGTGTTTATTTACCTACCAGTAAGTTAAGTGGTTCCTTCAGAATAGTGGAAGCAGAACAGATGACAGTTTTCTGTGCACAGCTCTGAGGCTGTGGGGTTTCTCTTAGGTGATAAGGTTCCTGCAAATGACAGTGGAAACGGTTTTCAGTTATCTTACGCAGAACGCGTGGCATCTGAACGCGCGCCAGTCTGGTTGGGGACGGATTAGAGACGGGGAGAGTTTGGAGTCTGTGCGCACTGGCACGAACTGGAGATCGTGGCTTTTTGGGTCGAGTCCCTTATTTTTCTCCTGCTGTGACCGCAAACTCGCCACTGGCGTCTGAACGGATCGCTCCCCCTCACCGAGCCTTAACGCGCCAAACGGCTTCTCAGAAATCGGAGTGGGTCTGGGCCAGAGTTTCCACAATTATCCATCCCAGCTATCATACTAAGCACCGAGGAGTTGAACTTGCTAGATGAACTGTGGTGATTTTGTTTTCTGGCTGAGCTTATCGGCAGTTTAAAGGTAAAAGTGAATAGGCCATTGTTGTTGTTGTTGTTGTTGGTTTAGTCCAAGCTGTTGACTCTGACCAGGTGGGTGGTTTGGAAGATGCGGTTCTGGTGGTGGGACGACCGGGCACCAGTGATCCATCACTGCCTGTGTTACCTCGAGCCAGCATCTTTATGAGTTTGACTGGAACAGAGGCTCTTATTAACCTTATTTTCCCCTCTCCCCCTTTCTCGGAAATGTGTCGAAAGAGAGCAGGCTTGAGGTGGCATGCGTCGTGTCCGTGCAGAGCCCCAGAAAGACAATTGTACAAGAGAAAGAGAAGAAAAGTTTTTAGTTTTTTTTTTTTTTTTAACTCCCTCTGGTTTTGAAATAAGCCAACGCCACAACACCAGAGATGCCAGGAAAAGGAGTCAGCGAGTGGAGGGGAAGAAGTAGTTTTCATTGAAGTTTAAAGGTGACTCTCAAAAGTGTTGGCTCCCGTTTGTTTCACATCGACGTCTTGCCATGACTGACTCACAATATCCCGAAAGAAATTCCCCCTTCAGTCTCATGGTTTTCAACCACTTTGTCCAATTCACAGGACGACATTGAGCAATAGTGCACAATCGCTTCAAGATGTGCAGAGCTCCAGAGTTAATACACTCAATCTTGAACACTCTTTGCTTTTGGAGATTTGTGAATTTGCTTACACACAGTTCTGGCTCTTGTTTGTTTTTACCAGTCATGCATAATTCTTTAAATATATGCTTTAATATCTCAGCTATTCTTTGAATTTCAGTCATTTTCATCTCACCGCATATTCCCTTCATGATTCTCTTTACTTTTCAATAAAAACATTTCACCCACTTAACCCCCCATCTTGTTGTTGTTTAATCTTTAGTTCCCTCTTTTTCACATTCTCTAATAGATCCAGCCATCTGCCACTATCACAGCACTAACTGATGTCACGTCTATCTCAGAAAGTGTTGCGTTGCCTCAGACGGTGAATCCAAACTTGATTTTGCTGTAGACGGCTGACACAATTAAGCGAAACATAACACAACCGATGTCACCACAGATGAGATATGTGAGGAGAGAAGAGTTGTAATCTTCCTTTTGAATGAGTCCGACACACCTCTGTTAATCTCCTCCTGCGGTCAACTTAAACAACGTTTTTTTTATCCCGCTTTGTGATGTTGGTTGTTTCCCTCTGAATTGATTTTCCATTGCACATACTTGAGCTTTTGTGTATGTTGTTTTTTTGTTTGTTTTTTTCGGTTGACATTTCTTCTGAATGATTCAGCTCTTTGTGATTAGAATCTGAGGTTTTTTGGGGCTGGAAACTCTGCAGTGCCTTTTAGTAACTATATAACAACAACTCCACAGAGCATAAGTTCCCTTTGTCTGGGTTTTTATGGCTTAACTAAATTAATCACAGGTGCAAACACCACACAGATTGTCTTGTTGAGCAATATTGTTTTAAAGCACCTTATCGCAGATCAGTAAAACACCTTGAGGCTTGAAGTCACACCGTGGCTCTTTTGGCTGCGAGCCAAAGGCCGCTGCAACCGTTATGCAAATTCCCTCATCCTCTGGAAGCAAATGGAATGCACTCTCTATCATAGGTGTACTGGATGGGATTAGACATGACGTAAAAAGGTTTAATTAGCTTTTTTTCCCCAGATTATTATAATAAAAACATTAACATAACAGAAAGGCAAAAGAAACACACACACACACACACATATATATATATATATGTATTTATGTGTGTTTTTATGTGTACATGTGGTGCAGTTACCAGCATTCCGTTGGCTTCCCATGCATTTTGAGCCTGTTTTCATGGGAATCTTCCTATTTCTGTCACTTTATTCTGGTGCAGCACATGGTTCCCATTAGTGCTGCGGTGCGAGCTATGAGCGGCGTGCATCATTATCCCTCTGGTTAGATTATAAAACAAAGGTATGCTGATGTGTGACTCCGAGTGGAGGTACTTAAACGCATGCCTGTGTTCTTATTGTGCCGTTGTAACCTGAGGCCACACAAACTGACACAAACAGTCAACCGGCCTAAGGATGGAGGTGTGAGAGAGGAGAGGAGAGAAAGGAAATCTGAGGAAGACCGAATCCAGAAAAGACAAATAGATTAATAGGGAAGGAGGTCATTTTCAAACAACAATGTGATCTTGCGCATTGGTTGTCTACTAATATGAATATTGAAAACCAAAACAAAAGGTGTTTTGGATTATAGACCATCATAGATGCTTGGTGGGAACGATCAGATACAGACACTATGGTTAGATTTGATGACAGGTATACAAATTCAAAAATACTACTTTGCAAAGTTTCCAGTGGGGAAAGTTGAACATCTGCGAAGCCAGGTTTTATTTGCAGTTCAAATTACAGCAAGAAGGATCGAATTAGTGTATAATTCTCGGAGAAAGAGAAACCAAAAAGGGCGGAATGACAAAGTAGGAGAGTTCGAAGATAGGTCACAGTGCAGTCAGACCTTTTCAAGTTGGTGTTTTTTTTTCTACCTTTTATATATAGAGTCTGAGGCTTTGGCATCATTTCTGTCACAACAGCCCGATTCTGTAATTCAGCAGTGTGGTGAGGAGTTCACAAGCCACAAATTCAGGGCGACTGGAGGGTGTGTGAGACTGTGATGTAGTTCTGCAGCCGTTTAGCGGCAGGTCTTCTGTATTTTTGTCAAACTAAACATTCGTCATATGAGAAGTGTGAATCAGTGCTTTTTTTTTTAACAGCAAACTGATGTGGACTAATAGAAGATCTGAAAGTTCTTCTTATGTTGGGTTCCTTTGAAATGCAACTGGGCACTAGGATCAGTTAGCTGGGTTTGTGGTCAGATGGTTCTGAGGGTTCAGAAATATTTCCTGGACATGTCTTGGAAATGTTTCCACCGTACTCCTTCCACCGTTACTCATGGCCATGTGATGTTATCACATGTGGATTTGAAAGACAATCTGATAAAGGAATACGAGTCATTTATTTTGAAGAGATGGCAGACAACTGGCAATCTTTTTATACACAAAGAAGTATTTTTTTGTGCGTGAATGAATGAAAACTACTCCTTTTACCACATCTGTCACTTCAATTATTACAAAACATGCTCAAACTAATCTCAGGTCTTAATGCTTGTTTTTTTCTGGTTGTTTTTTTTAGAATACAGCCTCCAAATCTCTCCAGTGTGAAGAGAGGCAGTACTTGAGGCGCTCCATGTGTTGCAACAAGTGTAAGCCAGGTAATAACAAACACACACACATACACACTTTGAAGTAACACACCAGACTTTGCACAATTGATTTACTCACTGGAATCGTCATGTAAAAAAAAAAAAGTATTTCATTCACAAATTCTATTGAAAAGAGGAAGATGTCTATAAATAACATTCTGGCCTTAAATATCGCAGTCATGTGTGTGTTTCTCACAGTCACACGTGGACAATTTACAACATGGCTTTTGGCACACTTCAGAAGATCATTTATCCAATTTCTTTCTTTTCCATGTCGTCTCGCATTAGGTTGTTTTTCGCTCTTATCTTGTCTGGGTTGTTAAATGTGTCACCTGTGTTTGTGTCTCCTTTCGTTAGGCTCGTATGTGTCCTCCCACTGCAATGAGTCCAGGCAGACCATATGTTCAAGCTGTCACGAAAATGAATATCAGCCAGTCTGGAACCAAAACAATCGCTGCCGCCTCCAGAAGTTCTGTGATCCAGGTCAGTAGCTGCAGCCTGAACACCGAACATCTGTACAATTCTGAAAATCCAGATTATTTTTACTCATGCTCACACTTTAACTCATATCTGAACAATCTCAGAGCCTGAAATGACATTTTATAGCACCTTCCCAACACTTTCTTATTCATATTGGGTGGAAAAAAATCAGCTTTTGACTTAAAGATATCTAGTACAAGACGTCTGTGTGAAAACAAATGTGGGGAAGTATTGTTTTAGGGTTTATTAATGACAATGATCCTTTTGGTCAAGAATGATCTGATCTCCACAGCTTTTCTTCATGTGCATAATTAGCCATGAGTGGAATATTCTCCAGGTAAACTTCTGAAGGGATAAGGATGAAAAAAAGCAATCAGTCTCCAACATTATCTGGATTAACTCTCTTTCTTCTGGATGAATTCTTTTCTAGTTTTGGGCCTATGTCTGTACTAAGGTGCTCACATTTTTTTCTACTTGTAGGTAAGGGTTTCATGAAGAGCCCCAAGAACCTTTTGGCAGAGGAGTCTTGTCACTGCCGGCCTGGCCTCCAGTGTCACCCCATCAACTGTGAATACTGTGAGGAGATACCCACCTGTGGCCCTGGTTATGGACTAGAGATGGAGTCAGGTGAGACAAGAAAAACATTTCTTTTTTTAAAATAATACAAATGTATTTATGAGGGGGATATACAAGAATATATGCATTTAATCCTAGGGTCAACAAATGGCAGGAAAGAATGCGTTCCGTGTAAGAAAGGATTCTTCTCCGCCGACAGTAATACTGAACAGTGCAAACAGTGGACCAAGTAAGTGCACATGCACGCACACACACACAGACACACACACACAGTGAGACAGCTTTAGCCCCCAAAGGGAAAATACAGATGGGTAGCTCTCCTCACCAGCTGGTATGAGTAATACGCTCACCACTTCCCCTGGAATCCTGGCTGGACCAGACGCCAGCTTCCTCTGCCCGCCGGATCTGTAATGATGGCAATAACGATGGAGGAGGAACCCATTTAGTTTAGTTTTTTTTTCTGTGTCGTGCTTTCTGCGTGTCATCATAGGCCATTAGTGCGGCCTGGCAGTTTTAGCTGTTAAAATGCAGAGAAATAAAGAGAAAATAAAGAGAAATAAAGAGAAATAAAGAGAAATAAAGAGAAATAAAGAGAAATAAAGAGAAAAGCCTGTCTAAAACCCTCACTCTGTGTTTGATTGGGTCTCGTTTTGCAGTTGTAAAGCCGAGGGGAGGAATGAGACTAAGCCCGGCACCAGTCACTCGGATGCAGTGTGTGGACCTTCGTTCTCTGGTGAGGCTCAGACGCACGCTCGTATTGGCCCAATATGGTCGCAAGGCTCAGGAGTGAACGCAAACGTGTGATTCTGCAGGTTCGACGCCGTCCTGGGCGATAGTGTCCGTGCTGTCGGTCATCACGGTCCTGTGTCTCCTCATCCTGCTGCTCTTCTGCTTCAAGGACAAACTGAAGCTCCTCTCCGGTGGGTCAAAACAAAGCTGCATTATCGTCGACATGTGACTGATATGATGTTGCTTGTTCTGCGAAAACACAGGCTAAACACGTTTGAAGGATTACCTTGTTGTCGTTTTCCTCACTGATAACGAACACTGATTGGTTCTGTTTGTGTAGTTAATCTGCGATCCTGCGTCCAGAATCTGAAGAGGACCAGGATCCAACAGGTACTGTGATGTAAAAAAAAAAAAAAAAGGAAATAGAGCAAACGCTTATTTACCTCGCTTACATGTATGTAATCAGGGCATTTCCGATATCTCTTTTTCACTGTTTTGATCTTTCTAGGAGACTTTGGCCCCCCTTTACCAGAGTGTAGCAGGTGGAGGGATAACTGGAGGATTTGGAGACCTCAAATGCGCACCGTGCGAGATGACCAAGCTCATCTGCCAAACTCCCCTAGGTCCCGAAAACGATCCGCTGCGCGCCTTCCCGGAGTCTTTCTCCGACGTCCGGGTGTCTTTGCCCCCCACGGAGAAAACGTCCGGCGGGGAGGAGTCCGAGGGGAGAGTGGTGAAGGAGGACCAGAGCGAGGGGTCTGGAGAACCGGAGGAGGTGTCTGAGGAAGAGGAGGAGGAGGTGGCCGCCGCCTCCCCGCTCCTGGCGGTCTCCTGCATGTGCGTGGTCCCCGTCCAGGAGCCGCTGGAGGTGGGGGAGAACGAGGACTGCAGTCAGGCCGTGAGCCCGGGGACGCTGGGGACCTGCTCGTGCGGCGGCCTGGAGGGGGAGAGGGACGGAGAGGAGAGCAAACGGCCAGAGGGTCCGGACAACGCGGGGCCGAGCGCGACCTGCGTCCAGTCTCTAGCCTCCCTTTCTTCCCCTCTCCCGACCAACCCGGCTCCAGAAACCTGCTTCCCGCTGTCCCAGGCTCAGGAGAGGCCGCAGCTCGGGTCCGAGCTGGCCGACAGACCGCCGGTCAAGCAGGAGGGGCTTCACAGAGCGGCCAGAACAGACTCCGCCTGGACGGAAAACGGTCCAGCGAGCCCCGTCAGCCCTTTAATGGCCTCCGCGTCTGTCGGAGACCTTTACCTGGACAAGCCCCCCGAGGCCCCGGGCCCCGGGGTCTCTCTGGGGGACGGCAGGGAGAACAAGCTCTCCGTGGGGGACGCGGAACTGGACTGCCTGCCGGAGAGCCTCCACAGTCAGCTGGCCGAACCACCTCTTACCTCAGGTTGGTGAAAACCTCAGGAATCAGACACATCCACAGGGAACAGCCTTTTTTTAGCCAGCGAGAATGGAAAGAGAAAAATATAATAGGAAATTCAGTTTAACTCATTGGTGTGAAGCTGGATTTTTCCCCGGATTCTTTTGCCCTGTGAACCTCAAACAGTTCACGTCCAAAAAATCTAATCACGTCCAACGTATTACAAAGGCTTGTCTTAGTTGTTTGCGTAGGCAGTTATCGATATAGATGCCAGATGATCAGAACCGTGCAAGATTTTGGTACACTTCATTGCAAAGTTCTTTTACCACAGAGAAGCCGGGACAGTCCACCAAGAATAACTCAATTGAACATGGAGCAGAACGGTTTAATGGGAAGCGGTTGAATCTGTTTTGTTCTTATGTGATGCCAAAAATAAAAATCAGCGGGACACGTATTTATGCAGCGCACCTCAAACACCGAGTGGTCAGCCCGGCCTGCTGGGGACGGCGGTAAGCTCGGCCCCGGGCCTTATTAAGTGAATAGAACTCATAATAGAGGATTGATTTCAGCATAACAATGAGAGGTTTTCATGATGCTTTCCAAGAAATATGTTTTAATAAAGCCGGTATTGATAGTCGGACGTTGAGTTCAGGGGGGACCACACAGGAAGCAGGAAAAAAGATATGTGTGTGTGTGATGCCTCAGCGAACCACCAGAACCACACTTTAACAAACACTTCGCAACGTGTGTGTGTGTGTGTGTTTTGTGCGCGCCCCAGTGTGAACTATACCATCTCCAGCACAAAGCTCCTGTTTACCCAGAGTTCCATACGGTTGCGCAAAGTGACCGCAGCTTTAATTGAAGCAAGATGTGTGCAGCTTGAGTAATGCTTTTATAACCCTCCCGACCAAAAAATTAAAAAAAACACATACACACACATACATAGTCTTGTTTTTTTTGTTTTTTTAACTCTCACTGAAAAACGAGTGTTTTAATTACATGCATCCTGGCTTCAAATGATTTCCCATCATGCAGTAATGATGGCCAACTGAATTGTCTTCCCGCACATGTTATTTAAAGGTCCAGAAAGGCTCAGACTGGTCAAACTGGGAATAAGCCGGAGTCTTACGTTTGGTGTGAATCGGTTCAGACGATAACCTTTTGGGAGCTGTCTGTGCTCAGATGGCCTACATCTTTACCTTTAAAGCTGCCAGCCCTCTGGGAAATAAGTTGATTTACTTGTTTGTTTGTTTGTTTGTTTGTTTTGCTGGTGTAGTATGTCTTACCCTGCACAGAGAACTAAACTACTAAATTAGTTGGGAATCCAGAACAAAATCGGAATGGAATCAAGGAAGGATAAACAGCAGAACCCAAACAGATTCCATGGAGCTTTGTTTTCAAAGCTGTGGTGAAGTGACATATTTTCTATGCGGACCTCTTAGACTGGTATTCCCAGAAAAGGCTCTGGGGATACAGAGTCTCCGAGGGTGTGATGGTTTCTTTTTCGAGACTTTATGGGGACATGCATGCTCTTCATTGTTTGAACGTAAGTGCAAACATATCCCCCGAAACGCTTTGCTTACATTTACTGTCACTGTGTGTGTGGTTATGCATGCAGACACTTATGAACACACGAGGGACACTTTGAGTCACAGAGGTTTGGCTTGTTGTGCTGTTTATGAAATCAAACAAGAAGTGGGATAAAATAGCAACGAGATGCTTACGATGAAATGTGATGCCCCAAACAAACATACACCTGGTTGGGTTCAGTCATATTAAAGAGCGAGCATTTTCAGGCAGGAGGCCGAGGTGGAAACTTCTCCATTTGTTTTCTCTTTTGATGGGGTAAAAGATAAAATAAGCCGTTTAGCGACAAACGTTTCTGTCCGTAAGAGTCGATAAAACGCTTTGAAAAGTTTAGTCCTGGTCAGTGTTGAGTTTCTCACGCTACTAAATTGCAGGACACTCAAGTGTGGCTGGAAGGAAAATGATGCGGTGCTTGTTTGTAGCTCCGGCCTTTCTGCGGCCGTCCTGCGCTGTCATTACGCCCACCGTCCATTTGTCACCAGAGGTTAGCCAAGATGAAGTCCATTCTTCACGTACGTCATGAGTTTGGGAAACTCTATGACCAGGAGGGTTACACTTGAATTTTCCTATTTACGAAATGTATTTCCATACGTTTCCATACAAGATGCTGCAGGTTTTCTGAACCAGAATCAAAATTCTGATTATAAAAACTTAATTCACCCTTCCCGCTGGGCAGTTACAGGCATTCTGAGTGGTCACTACAAGGAAAAAAAGTTGAAAAATAGGATAAAATGTAAAAAGTTGAATATTTTACGAAATCAAGAAATTTTTAGAAGCGTGAATTCTGAAAAGAAGATTTCTCTGTATGTGTCTTCTTCCGCTTACAGCCTCTCTCTGTATTTCTGTGCCCTGCTTTTTTTTACATTTAGGTTTAGTGTCAGGAAACAACAACACGACCTTCATCTCCAGCGGTCAGGTGATGAACTTCAGCGGCGAGGTGATCGTGGTCTACGTCAGCCAGGGCTCCCACGGCGGCGACGAGGGCGAGCAGGACGCCGCCTTCGGGAAGCCCGTTCAGGAGGAGGCCAACGAGACGGCCCTGTTCTTTCAAAGCTGCCCGCGATCGCAAAGGGACTCCGTCCCCCACGGCACGCTGCAAGAGGAGACGTTACCAGTCCAGGAGGCCATGCAGGAGCGGCTTCTGGAGAAGTGAAAAGAGACTAATAGCTGTGTTATTTGACTACAACCGCCTCCACAGCTCCAGAATTGTGGCATTCATCTTCGGTTGCAACAAAACCATTTGACGCACCGCACCGCTTTTCACGTGAAACCACAAAGTGAAAAGTTTGTTCTTTGCGTCTTTAAGGTCAGTCTTCTATAACTGCTTTCCTATCGTACATTAGTGACTGAATCTTTCCTGACATCTATTTCCAGTGGAATGCTAGACTTTTTTAAATGGAAACTCCCTTCCCTGATGGGGACTTTTGTTGGGATTTGGATGTACAACTGGAGTTCACTCTCAAATAAAAGCTTTATATTTGCATGGAAAAAGTCAGCTGGATCTTGAAACCATGAGTTACAAAATATTTAAATTTCTCACCTTTGATCATTAAAGAGTCCGTATTTCCTTCCTCAACACATTTAACATCTGGATTATTTTAAGACTTTTCTTATGTAACAAAATGTCCACCATGTGGAAATGATTTTCAATATTTTCATGGAAGAAAGTTCAATTTCTCACTACAATAAGATTTGGGGGGACTGTCCGAGTTTGTACAAAAATGGTGATGAATTTGAAGAATTTCACTGAGTGAATCTTTCTTTTTTCTGGTGTGCAGGATAAAACAGAACCTACTTTACACAAACCAGACAATTCCAGTTTTTGTATGAAGCTTTTTGCCTGTATGTGGATTTTTTTTTCTTCTGCCTCTATTGCACCAGAAGTGCAGGTTTGAAAAAATAAAATGCTATGCATTTGTTAAGCTATTTTATTACTGATTTGTTCGTTTCACATTTCAATGTTTAAGCTTTGAAGAAGAAAGGTAAAGTGTTTATAATAGAATGTTTTCAGTCATTTTGCAAAGTAAACTGCTTATGTATTTTTTAAAAAGATGCAAATGTGATCCTTGTTTGTACATATTCCAAAGAAGAATGATTATACTTTGATTTGATTTATGGTCTGGATATGTTCAATAGGTGATGCTGATGCTGACAGCTGGCCAAAGAAGCGCACATTCTCAGACAATAAAGAGCTGTTCACTCACAGTTTCACCAGCTTGAACGAATCAGCATAAAACAAAATCATGTACATACGAATCAAACTCGTTGCAATAAAGAAATGAAAGACTATTTTGATTTGAAATCAAATCTGTTTCGCGTCTTAATTCTTTTAAGAGGTGGCTTGCGTCTCGTCTCGCATGCTACGGTTTCGCCCCCTTTGTCGACTTTCCTATTTCAGGGGGCCGACAAATTCAAATTAAAGAGTCGCCGATCTGCTCTCGGTGATCTACAATCTCTCTGTGAAGCAATGCTAATTACATGTGTGGCGAGGCCTCTCCATCTTTGTCCCAGTGTTGACAGATAGGCGGCCTTTCATCAGGCCAGGGGATGGCGAGCAGCTGTGAGGAGAAACTGCAGAGCAGCCAGCGTCACACACAGACCACATGAGAGGAGCTGGCACTGCTCATTTGGGCCTGGTTTGGGTCAGCAGGAGTATGTTTACGTGTGCCTGTATGTGCGCTTTTGCAGTATGCGCTCATGAGCGTCTCGTCTCAGCTTATTTTATGGTTGTTTGGGAAAACAGGAAGTTATGACTAGCTTTCACATGGTTTACATGAGTGATGGCTGGGCCTGACTGTAGAGTAAAGGATTGCAGCTTTTTATTTATTTATTTTTTTCTTCCTTTCAGCCTTAATGTGTGAGAGAAGGGTGAAGGTGGGCAGGAAGTGTTGAATCAATGCTGGTAGCTAGAGTCTGCCCCCTAGTGGTGAATCCAAGTAAGGAGGACGTAGGACATAAAATCTCAAACAAATGACAAACAAGTAATTCTTTGTTGGTGTGGGTTGAGACGTGGATTTTGTTTCAATGCAGAGTGTAGCCTTGATTTTATGGGCTTACAGTTACCCATAAAGGGAATGATTTACATTCAGAAAATTTTAGTCCCCAATGAGATTTTATCCACTCAGTTTTAAAGAGATTTAGAAGGTTTAACTTGGAATGCCACCAATAAACATAAAGAAAACTGTTTTAAAATGAACAAAATCACAAATATACTTAGTTCCATAGGTTATTTTAAAGACTAAAAACAATGGATGTGACTGAAATTGCTTACCTCTGCTTTCCTTGTATCTCAACTCATACAGTGGAATGAAAAAACTACTTGATGGACTGCCATTTAGGATGGGCGCTGGCCCTCACGATCCTGAGCAGGAAGACGTGGGTATAGAAGGATGCATGGCTGGAATAGAAAGGAGTTTGATGGAAGTAGGTGAGACAGCTTTATCTGCTTTTAGATGTATATACAACATTCAAAAGTTTGGTCTCACATCCTCAACTATCAAATATTATCATTTAAAATGAATTGAATTGTATCTGAAGAAGGGGAAACCCACCTTTGAGTACTCATCTGGACTCATAGGGTTACACTATCACAGTCAGCAGTTGGGGGTAACAGCCCAATGTACTCAAGCTAACAATGCACACCCCCTGGAAAGCACCAGAAAACCCAAATTCAATGAAATGCTGAAATTACAATCTTCTCACCTGTGGAACAAGGTTTTGAATTTCTCCTGCACACTTGCAGAGAACCTTGACAGCTGAGCGTAGTTAGCTGAGGCCGTTTCTTGTTACTTTGAAGATAACGGCAACGATTTGACATTCAAGTCCTGTGTTTTTGCAAAAATAATTGACTGGAGGTTCATTCTTTCAACTGTGGCTTGCTTAATATGTTATAAGGACACCTGGATTATTCAAGTTCAGGTGCCCCTGTTACTCTCATTTGTTCTTCAGAACTTGTTCTGAATGGGACATTTTATCAAGAAACAAAAACCCCTGTCTGTGCTGTAGTCTCCCAGAAACACTGTACACCCTCAGCTGACATGTGACTGCTCATCAGATTTTCATATGAAATTCAGCGATAATTGATTTGCTACAATAACGAATCAGAAGACTTTGAACAGAGGAGCATTTAGACTTTGAACAGAGGAGCATTCAGACCAAATGACAGAATCCAATGTACTTTAAACCATTTAAAGGAAAACTTTTTTACTTCCCTGAGTTCGGCAACATCCTCTGAGCCCCGTCGCTGGACCTGAGCCTTGAAACGTCCTTGGCGAAACGAAAAGATATTTACCTGGAATTTAGGACTATTTTTTGACAAACACCAGAAATGCAAGCTATCAGGTAAGAGATGTCTCAACTAGAAAATCACAACCAGGAAAAAGCAGATACAGACAGCAAACGGCTAACTGATGTTTATAGCATTGAACTCAGGCTTTTCGAGTTACCTGTTGCTTATTTAAAACCCGTCCCTTGTCTCTTAGGTCTCTGTTCTTCTCCAAATGGTCCTCAGATGAGCGCCTGGATGGCAAAACTGCTATAGTAACAGGGGGCAACACTGGAATAGGCAAAGAAACAGTCAGAGACCTGGCTGCAAGAGGCAAGCAAACACATTCATACATTTAAAAGTGGCCATAATCCAATTTATTAGATGTTTTTTACCTCACTGTTTTTGTAAAGCTCAAAGTGAAAATATAAAAATCGCAAAATTATTAACAGACCAATATCAATTAGAAGTACTACTGTTACTTATGGAGAAAAACTATTATACTGTTCACATTTCAGCGTGCATGGACATGTAAACTCCCTCACCATTATGAGGAATAAATCTCTCGTCTGTAGGTGCTCGGGTGATTTTGGCATGCAGAGACACGAATAAAGGAGAACAGGCTGTTTCTGACATCATGAGGGATGTGAGCGGAGCCAAGTTAGTCGTCAGGCAGCTGGATCTGGCTGACACCAAGTCAATCTGTCTGTTTGCTGAGAACATCTACAACAGTGGGTCAAACACACACATCATCAGAGAATAAAGCGAAAACTTGGTGTCTAAAAAACTCTAACAAACAATGTGTTTTCCAGCGGAAAAGACTCTTCACTACCTGATCAACAATGCTGGCGTGGCTATTTGTCCTTATGACAGGACAGTGGATGGTTATGAGATGCAGTTTGGAGTCAATCACCTGGGTATGAAATAAAAAAAAGGATATACAGAAAGTTTACTCATTCTTAAGGTTGGCTTTAAGCCCAACTGTTTGGAAATACATAGGGACTGAACAAATCACAAACCTGTTTTCTTTCATTTCTCTGCCTTTAACACTTAGACGGTGTTTTTTTTCTGCTTGCCTCTTTTTAAAAAAAAAAAGAGACTAACTTAAGTCCGTAAAATGCTCTGAACACACTGATTTCTGCCTCCTCAGGCCACTTCTTTTTGACTTTCCTCCTGCTGGACCTGCTGAAGCACTCTGCGCCATCCCGCGTTATCAACCTGTCATCAGCCGCTCACGCCATGGGAAAGATCCAGTTCGACGACCTGAACGGAGAAAAGCACTACCACCCCGTCAGGGCCTACGCTCAGAGCAAACTAGCCAACGTGCTATTCACCAGGGAGCTGGCCAAAAGGACCGAGGGTAGGATGTGTGGCTGGGGAAACATGGTTTATTCTGTGTGAGCCTTACTGTGTCTTCAGTTTGGTCTCATATCCATGAAAAAAAAGGGATCTGTATCTTTTGCCAGTGTGAGAGTCTCATGTCTGAGCCACTGTGGCTCTGGGCTAGAAACAGAGCGGGCAGACATTTTCAGTAACAATGGTGTGATTATGTATTTACGATTAATTCTCAAATCTAATAGAGATTTTCAGAGTGAACATGTCAGTGCAGAGGTGGTCTTCTGCTGCTGATTTACACCCCCCCCCCCCCTTCTTCCAGCCATAGGCATCATGGTGTTCTCTGTCGACCCTGGTGTGGTGAACACTGAGATCACAAGGCACATGAGGCGCCCTCTAGTGGACATAGTCAAGACCTTCAGTTTCCTGATCAGGACCCCAGCAGAGGGAGCTCACACCACCATCTACTGCACCGTTACTCCAGAGAAACAGTTGGTCACTGGTGGGTTCTACAGGTCAGTTTGAAATGAAATTATACGAACAATACCCCCTCTGCTAACAGAAGTAAGTCAAATCATAATTTTTAGGCTCTGAAACACCAGAGAAAAGTTATTTCTTGATCTGGTTGGTGCAGTTTCACCAGAGATATAAGAAATGATGCACAATATTCTCTTACATGTGAGAAACACTGGGGAAAGTAAATGCATTCAAAGGAGCATAAAACGACGACTTAATGACGTATACAGAAGCATTTCATTTCAACAATAAAGATGCCATAAATAGAGGCCATACCTGTTGTTGAAGTGCCTGTTGTTGTGCTGCTGCAGGAACTGCGGCTATGCAGACAGCTGCAGGGCAGGCCAGGACGATGGCACCGCCTTGAAGCTGTGGGCCGTGAGCTGCCACCTGCTAGGCATCCGCTGGAGATGAACAGCTCCCCCCCACACCGAGGAGCAACACACATACGAGCCGTTATTTTATGCAGAGGCATCACAGTTGAGCTGAATATCACGCATGTGATTAATGATTTGATCTGTGTAGGGAGAGAAAAAAAGGTCATGGCAGGTTTGATATGATATTGCAATGTTTTGACATGTAGAATTAGAATGAGAGTCAATGCTTAGTAAACTTGTATAAGACAATAAGATAAATAAAGAATATTCCCATTACTTTGAATGAGTTCATTTTTTTAATCTTTTTTTGCCATTATGCGTTATTTTAGGTCCATTTTGTATTTTTTGTGGTAACTTTGCATAACTTTTAAATTATAGTTACTTTGTCATATTATATTAACCATTTTCACCTCTTAGTAGTTAAGTTATGGTAATAGTGCATGTTGGGGGTGTTATTGACAATATGAGTGTGTTCTCTGAAATAATTTTAAGTTTTACTTTAATCTTTTGCCTGTCTGCTTTTTTAATTTAGTCTTGTTTGAGGTTATTTGGCCCCTTTTTGTGTAAGTTACACATGTAGTTGAGATCAGTCTATGTAACTGACAGCAAATTCTTTGGACCCCCCCAGGCCCCCTGAGTAATTGGGAAGACCTCTTGTGGCTGGAAAACAATGCTGCAGTTTTCCAATCCAAAAAGAAAAGAAAAAAGCTCGTATTTTAGATCAAGCTTGATCTTATATGCATCTTATCGTAATCATTAGTAATGCCCACTTTCTGCGGCGCGGAATGGGGATGAGTTGATTTTTTTGCGCAAAACAAAATGGGGGATCTTTTTTGGGGTGCGCTCCCTCCACAGCAGGAGAGCCGCCTGTTCCACAGCCTGGAACTTGTGAATCAATTATGCACCATCTCGCCTGTGATTGGACCGGTCGTGAGCTGGGAAACAAACCCGGCGGGGAGGGGAGAGATGACAGGCACGAAACCCGCTGATTAACTGTTGGATGAGGGCTGGAGGAGGTGCGCGGCTCTTTTCACCGATCCGAAAGTGGAAATCAGTTGCTGCCGAGGAAAAATGTACTGCAGGTAGGAGAAACAAAAAACATTTCTACAAGCTGAAAGATTTGGCAGCTGGCCTCAGGACTAACAGGAATGTGAAAAATGTTAGGCGGATTAAATTACTCTGCTGCCATCGGCTGTTTGGTGTTAATAGACTAGTTACTATTTGCGCTAGATTTAAGTAGAAAACAGTTATTACAAAGTCACTGTTACCTATCCTAACTATAAACTAGACATTTACTCATTACGGTGGAACTGAAAATGTATTTGTGTTATATTTAGCCTTTCAATGATGTTAGTTGATGTCTGTTTTCCTGCATGTTTCCTAAATTTCATTGTACACATGATGAGAGTGAGGACCTGCTATGTTTAATGCTGTGTGCCATCCAGGAGTGGTTGCTGTCACCATTGGACATCTGAGGAGAGGTTAGATGGGAAAACAGTCATCATCACGGGAGCCAACACTGGCATTGGCAAAGAAACTGCCAGGGACTTGGCAAAGAGAGGTACAGTTGATCTGTGTGTGTCTGTCCAAATCTGGATCACTGGTGCTGATCTGTATCTGTATCCGCTGTTGTCACTGACTCTCAAACTTTGGCTTTTAAAGACTCTTTTCCGCTCTTTTCCTCATATTTAAAATAACTCATTATCCGTAAATGATTTAAAGTTATTGGGCGTATCTTTTATCTGTTAATCGGGCTTATTCTGTCTACTTGAATATCATTCTATATAGGGGGAACATCAGCTATATCAGGATATTACAGAACCTCGAAATACCTTAAAATCTGGTCCACGCCTAAAAAGCATTGGGAAAAAGTTAGAAAAAGTTATCTGCACTTGCCACCTTGAAACATTTTACCAATCTGAGTGATAGACAAATGGCAGTGATGCAAAGCAAATGAGGCGTCAAGGAGACAGAGGGAGCATTGTGAGGGTCTGCTTCCCTCCCGAGCCAGACAGACAACAAAGAGAGACTGGAGGGTGCAGCCATGCATGTGCACACACAAACCCAGTAAGAAATATAAAAAGTGCTGCAATAGATTAGATTTGTTTATTCGTCTAAGGCACTGTGTGAGGTAAAGCCCAGACACTTTTCACAAGCTACTACTAATGCGTTTGAGGGTGTTTGCAATAAATCGCCTTTGTTTTGTTCATGAAAATGCAAGTGGGACTTTTTTTTTTTCCCCATTTGATGATGTAAACCAAAAAATGATCTCTGCTGTTATAAATCAAATGACTACAGAAACAATGTGAGGAATGGAGAAAAAAAAAAAGGAGGAAGGAGACAGCACAAAAAGAACCATGGCCTCGGGAGAGAATTAATGGTATCGAGCCTCTTGCTCCTGCAGGATTCGCAGTCAAATAATAGGATCATCTTACAGTAAATGGGACTGTGCAATGACATGATGACAGCGTGATTAGATTTACACAGATTCATAAGTCAGCTGGATCTGGGGGCTGCCGCATGATATTTTCGTTGGTTAAAAAGATACTGGTGTTGTGGTCAATATGATGCTATCACAAAGTGAAACATATGCCATTATTATCCTAATTATTAACAAGTCTGGAAGTACTAGGGCAGATTTTTTTTTTTTTTAAATCACTATCTGATGGTTTAGGGTAAAGTATGCTTCTGTTTTTTCGGTGATCCACTAGGTTTCATTCGGTTAAATGACTCTTGGTACTATGGAAATGTGGGAACAATTGGGTTTTGTCACATGGGAGCTGCAGGATAGAAACAAAGACACAGTGATGGGACACGGAAACTGTGCTCCAACTGATTAATGGCTGCCCTCTTTCTTAATTGCCGGGCACAGCAGCTATTTTGTATGTGTGCGTGACTTTATGTGGAGCCGGTGGGGGGCGGGGGGTGGGGGGGCGAGGGGGGGGGGCTGTCTCTGGATGTTACTTTAGTGGGTGTGACTAAATGTTTGTGTTTGGCTGAGAGAAAAGGTTGTGTGCCCGTGTCCTCAAAACCCCTCTTTGTGCTCATTAAGGAGAACGAGTGGTAATCTGTGTCGGCGGCGAATAAAAAATGACACAGTTCAGTTCAGAGAGCCCTGTGTTCCTGCAAGTGAAGCAGTTGACTAAATGAGATCCCGAGCAAGACTTTAGAAACCATTAGAGGATTATGAGGAGCACACAGGGGGTTGCGAGACTTCATTACTTATGGTGTTATCTTTGTGCGCCTACGAGTGAGCAAAGCTTCGGCTGTCACTTTAATGTGAAACATTTTGAATCTGTGATTTATATAAATATACCGCGCTTAATTTTTACATTAAGGTAGTGTATTGCCTGTAATAAAAGCTGCCAGAACCACCTGAGTAAGTGAGTGTAGGGCTGTGTACACAAACAACTAGTATCATACTTACCTGAGCTGGGCTGAGACATTTTGAGGGATGGGGAGAATGTGACAAATATACACGTCACCCGGTTGTTGCTGGCCCCCACTTTTTAGGTGCCCGTATCGTTATGGCGTGCAGAGACCTAGAGAGGGCAGAGGAAGCACGGAGCGACATCTTGGAGGACACCGGAAATGAGAATTTGGTCATCAGGAAACTGGATCTGTCCGACCTGAAGTCCATCAAGGCCTTTGCTGACGTCATCAACAGAGGTGGGACACAAACTGTCAACACATGATGGACACCAGTGCCAGAAACACATTTCCATTTAAAAATGGGTTGGCTAGGGCTAAGACATATTGTAGAAAACTCTGGAAATGTAAACAACCCATTTACTATTAATCATTTAATATTACGTGTGGGTTCGCAACTTCTTGAAATTCTAATTCTTACTTTTTGTGGTGTGTGCTTTTTCAGAGGAGAAACAGGTGAATATCCTGATAAATAATGCGGGCATCATGATGTGTCCCTACTCCAAAACAGCTGATGGGTTTGAAATGCAGTTTGGAGTCAATCATTTGGGTAAATACTTCTGCTTTTTAAATGATTTTCTATATAGGTTTGTTTTCTTTTTCTGTTTGATAAATTTACTCATCGTTTATTTTGTCAAAAGCACTACCCTGACCAACCCCCTTTAGCCAGGAAATAATCTGAAGTTGCTGCTTTCTTCAGGCTGTCAGAGCTTTCAAACGCGTATTAGACCATGACTTCCCTCCAGATGATGTTTTCCTCTGCGTTATTTTTGTCGCAGGCTGTCAGTGTGATCACGCTGTGCTCCAACACTGTCACCCACACACATACGGACGTCCACAGACACACAAAGGGACACGGGCACATACGCTCCTACTTTTCCAAACATCCCTCTTTGTATATGCGCATGGGAACTTAAAATAGGAATTTTGCTTAAG
This sequence comes from Menidia menidia, assembly GCA_907169785.1. Lineage (NCBI taxonomy): Eukaryota > Metazoa > Chordata > Actinopteri > Atheriniformes > Atherinopsidae > Menidia > Menidia menidia. The sequence goes on from CAJRST010006668.1 coordinate 9,000,409, forward strand.
TTAAGCCTAAAACAGGAAATGGAGAACAATAGTAGGTAGTTAAAACTGCCAATGGGTCCACCCACACATGAACTTGTTGTGAATGTGTTCCGTGAGAAGAAAGAAGTTTCTAACAGGTTTTTCTGTGTTTTTCCATTGGATCAGAATGAATGACACTGAATGTCCTTCGAAAACAGGTTTCCTATTATCTAAACTTTCTGTCTCAGGAGAGATGCCTTCATCTATCCAGAAACGAGGCTGAATTAGCACACGAATGTTGGGAGTTTGTGCATAATTTAGGTCTAAGGGATAAAAAGAGATTTAGGATTGTGTGATTTCATGTGAGAATGAGGGAGGTCTATGACCCTCTTCAAACGCTTTCGATCCAATCAGCCACTGAGACAATGAGGTTAAGTGAGACGATTTTCCACAGGCCATGTCCTGTTGACCTACCTGCTACTGGACCTCATCAAGCGTTCGGCTCCCGCCCGCATCGTTGTGGTGGCATCGGTGGCCCACACCTGGACCGGGCTTCGACTGGACGACATCAACAGCGAGAGGAGTTACGACACCATGAAGGCCTACGGGCAGAGCAAGCTGGCCAATGTCCTCTTTGCACGCTCTCTGGCAAAGAGGTTACAAGGTAGGTAGCGTTTTGACGAAATTAAAGATTAAGCCTTAGCCATCCCAGGGATGGGTGGAATTAGATGACCAAGAGATGAGATAGAGAACAATAAACAGTTTGGAAAAAGTCAGACAAATCATGCACTTTTGTGCGATTTGCACTTATAAACTGCCTTTTTTTAAGATGACCGTGTAGGTGCCTGTGCATGTGTTGCAGGCACAGGCGTGAGTGTGTTCTCTCTTCACCCGGGGGTGGTCCAGTCTGACCTGTGGAGGCACCAGCACCAGTGCATCCAGGTGGCAGTCAAGATCTTCAGGGTTTTTACCAAGACAACAGTGGAGGGAGCACAGACCACCATCTACTGCGCTGTAGAGCCAGGTCTGGAGAGCCTGAGCGGAGGGTACTTCAGGTAACTTTTAGTAAAAGAAAACAAATGCAATGCTCAGACAGAAGAAAAAGCTTTTAGGCCACCAACAAGCAAAGAGGCACCTTGTGGTTATTGTGTTTTATGCTTTTACTGTGGTTTTTATTCCTTTTTTTAACCGTCACACATTTGACTTCTCTCTCGTCCTGTTTTTGCTCAGCGACTGCGCCCCTGCGAGATGTTCAAGGAATGCCGCAGATGACGACTTGGCCCAGAAGCTGTGGGAGGTCACTTGCAACATGCTTGGCCTCACCTGGCCATAGATCCTGGAAAATTAACTGTGCAGCGAATGGCACTGTGTAAACATCACCTTTCACAAGCCCTGTTAAGCACTTTTATAGAGCTGTCGGTTACTCTTGTAAAAATGCTGTATTTTATGACTCAACGTAAAGTAGAATCCAAAAAAAACAAAAAAACAACAAACAGCTCCAAAGTTCTTCTTTGTTTTATATATTATCAAGGACAAATCATGTGTTGTAACCACACAGTATTATCATAAAAAATGCATGATGGGTATTCATGTATAAAGGAGGTTCTTTTCTGTTAGTAGAACTGCACATTGTCAAAGAACAATTTGTTTGTATTATCTATTTTAAGTAAACTTCCTGACTGATGTGAGAGCAATCTTTATTTAGATTAGGTTCTATTGAGAGGGAGGATGTGGCTCCATCTTGACACATCGTCCTGCTTTGGATGGAATAGAATTGAGGCATCAACCTTACTCATACATTTTCACTTTGCAATCTCGGAATCGATGCTCACTGAACAACCGTCTGACCTCATATACAGGCTATAGAACAGCCTATAAAGGTTAATTATCACTCCTTTTCAGTTGACATTGCCCTTGTAATTCAAATCATTGCTCTACACATGTGGCTGTGTTACAGATTACAACAAAATGTGTTAGGATTTTAATCAGAATGGATTTGTATGGAGGCAGCAAACCAAACCTTTAGAGATTAGAAATATGTTATGTAGAAACTTTGCCACATGTAAAGATTACACATAAAATACTGCCGGGCTGTATTGTGTCTTACAACTGAATGTATTTCAGTTTCTGCTTTCTGTCAGTATGACTGATGTGAATGCAAAAAGTTACAGCATTAAGTCAGATTCAATAGATTAGAAATGAAAGCTATGAAGCCTTTAAGCCTTGAAGTCAACATCACTCAATAAGATAACTAACTCTAACTCTGCGATCGGTTTGTGACTGCAACAATCAAGAAAAGCAACTGTGCAATCCTGCTACTGGTACACCATAGTGTAAGTATAATAGAGAGAGAGAGTGTTTAAGTAAAATATCAGCATAAATCACTATGAGTCTTAATCTAAACCACATGACTTGGTACTGATTACCAAAGGAATGTGGTTTGTATAAGAAGTGTGGTTACAAGAGACTAATGTTTTGTCCTGTTGTAACAGTGCCTAAAAAAATAAAAAGTTCTTTAAAAAAGTCGACTTTTAGTCACTGAGCTGAGCTGTAGTATTTTCAAGAAAAAGTAAAGTCTTAGAAACTGGCTTTGTCTCCTGTTAAATAGAAAAAAGTCCCTTTGGAATATTTGTTGAATCTTTATCTGTGTCTCACATTGAATAGCTGCTTTTTGTGATTTCCACAATCTTCTATTTTATTCTTTTGAGTAATTATCTATTGAAAGATATTATCCTTTCTAATGTTCTGTCTCAAATTTCGGGCGGTCTCACACTTGTGATGTTTCAGAACTCCTTGATTTAAAGTAGATGAGGGTTAGTTTAAATCAATCTCAGTATGATTTAATTACATCATAACTGCATTATATACTGACATGCATTGTACAAACACAGAAAGTTATCATGTGTTTGATAACACATGATCAAACAGCGATATTGTGAGCTTAATTATTTTTAGCTTTTCCATGAGAATAAACATTACAAAGCAAATGGACAATGAACATGAATGCGTAGGAACAAAAGGGGGAAAAATGTTGTATGTGTAATTTTTCAGGCCCTCAAATAATTAAGATCTGAAAGTCCTATTCTACCCATTTTTATGACACAATCTTTACAAATTAGAAAAAAAGTCAGTAAAAACGTGTTATAGTGTGCAGCATGTGTGCAATCCTCCCTACCTGTAGATGGCAGTGTAGACAATACTATGTGCAAAAGAAAGAGCTTCTACGCATGCGCCATTTAAATCTACGTCAGCTCTTAGCTCTTCCATCCTAACCAAGCTGTAGGAAAGCTACGTGGCTCTGATTCCTCTGACTGTCTTCAGACCAAGCGCCACGTCGGAAACAGACAAACTAAAAGGTACTGTTGATCTTTTTTAAGTTTTCATTTTGATGATTTGTTTTAGGAAAACGAACCAATAGCAATAACTGAAAGCTTTAACACTTTTTATTTTGGTCTTTACATACGACGCTAATTCGACGTGATTACTAGCTTGTATTTGGTTAGCGTTGTCTACTCTTATAGACTATTGTTGATGTATTTAATGTACGTCTCACACTAATAACGACGTATTTCTTCGTTTAGTGGTAAGTGGTATAGAAAGGGAGGGAAGTATAGCATATTGATGATTATTTGCTTCTTGGTGCCATTAGAAATGCTCACGCTGCTAACGTTATCATCAACTCTGTTGCGTAATTAGCTTTAATTCTGACCTCCGTTTTGTTTTCGTCTGCAGCTCAAACGACATGGATCAGGTAACGCAGTTTGTTGAGCCCAGCCGGCAGTTCGTCAAAGACTCCATAAGGCTTGTAAAAAGGTGCACAAAACCCGACAGGAAAGGTAAGAATTAACTGCACATATTTGTCTCTGGTCTGTTTAAAACGGCCCAATATGAGCCTTCGGGGCACACAGCTGATTCGCCTTTCGTTGTATCTTGGGAGTTTTTTTTTTTTTCATTTGATTTTTTTTTTTGTCCCTTCAGAATTTCAGAAAATCGCCATGGCCACAGCAATCGGGTTTGCCATCATGGGTTTCATTGGATTCTTTGTCAAGCTCATTCACATCCCCATCAACAACATCATTGTGTAAGTAAAGCGTAATAAGGTCTTTTCTGTCTGTAGAGCCCCTTCAAAGGTTCTGTCTCAATATTTGATATTGGTAAAACGCAAAACTTCAGATGCACTGATCAAAAACAGTCTTCTCCTTTCAGAATTGGTATAAAAAAGGGACAAACGCTAAGCAATCAAAATACTTAATAGAAAAGGTGCACGCAAGTGCTCAAATTTGAAAAAACTTTTTATTCTTCACAGTTGAGCAGTCTTTCCATGAATAAAGATATTACAAAAACACTCAAAGAGTAAAAGTTACGACACTGGTGCAATCGTTTTGGTTTTCTGAAATGGGAGACTAGATTAAAAAAAGTGCAGTTGTTCATGAGTCACAATATTCAATTCAATTATTGTATTTTGGAGAGTTGATCTCGGAAATAGCATTTAGGTTTGGTTATTGGTGTTCATTCAAACTGCACAAATTGCTAACACTGATCTCTTTTTCCCCCTCTCTTTCTAGTGGTGGTTAAATGCTTCCAAAGCAGGATGGTGGCTGAAGGTGTTCGTGGGCTGGGTTGATGGGGAACTGAAAAGATGCCATTTTTACATTCTGTGCTCAACATTTATGTCGTTGTGTAAATAAAAACAATTGGAAAGCTGAAGCCTGATCTCTCCCTTTCATTTATGGACATTAAGAAGGGCTGTAATAAACGCATCACAAGGCACAAATGCTAAAACCAGGCACTGCTCGTCTTCCATATTTGTTTATCCTTTTATATCTAACTGTTACAGGACACTGCCAAACAGGATCTGTTTGGCAGTGAAAAAGGCACATGCTGGAAACTAATTCAGAAGTTCTGAATTGTTCTCTTCCATTTGAGATTACTTCAGCTTTAACATTAAGACATTCTATTCAGAAAAATACTTTTGATACAGGAAAATGGTGCTTTTGCCTTTTTCTACCTCGTAAATGGCACGTTGAACGACACGTTCTGACTGGTCGGCGTCCACAGGGACTTTTTGAGTTACTCTGCTTTTGTACGGATCCCCATGCTCCAAAGCAGAGGTTGGTCAGTGGTCACCGTCACCGGGTTCCTGGGCTCTCCTGGGGTGGTGGGCTCATAGGTGTTGGAGGTGCTCACCAGTTTCCCAAACTGCAGGACCTGGTTACCTGGACAGAGCCAACACATACGGTTACACTGAGCCTGTTCTGCTGAGATGGGCTACTTTAACTTACCTATACAATGGTAAATTATCATTTCACATGGTTAAAAACAGATTTAGTATTTGATTGTGCTTAACCAGTGTTCTGACTGGCCTTGTACTTAAATATTGGTGGTTGGTTTATAGTCTATGACGTCTAAAAACTGGAGAAAAAAGCCGTGTGACATTTAGTGACAACACTGACAACAAAACTCTGTGGAAAATTGAGGTAACACCAATCTGGAAAGGAAGAAACACTGCCACCAAGTGGTCAAAGTAGGAAACAACAGTTGTAGAACTGACTGCCATCTGCTGATCCCTACAGGAACTGTGAGGGGTCCACTAAAGTGAAGTATTGGTTATTGATTAACATTACTTTCTTTACACTAATTAAATCATGCAATCTCTGACTTTCACAAGTAGATGCATTGAAATAAAAAATTATCCACTGAACAGGTTTGGAGGACATACCTGCCACAGAATGGGATTGGTGGTCATGTAGATCTGAATAATGGTATGAGGGATTCAGCCATGCAAAAACAAATGATCACGAAAGAACAAATAACCAATCTCAGACGATGCTTCACTGGGCTCAAATTGAAAATGGTTGATCTGGCATAGTCACTTTTTTTTTTTCAATTACCAGTCACATTTATTTATGCAGCATTAACTCTGAACAAGCTGAGCTGACGAGCTCCCCGAGAAAGGAGCTGCTGAGTCGTGTCTAATACGAAAAGGGCAAGCTCACCAAGAGGGTTTACAGTGCGGCTCTCTGTATTTCTTCAAACTTATCAACGTATTCCCGTCAGCTGCAAATAAAATAAGATGAATGCACGACTCTACAGGCAAACAAATGTGGGAGTTTGTGGCTTATGGTTCTTATTCAAGAAAGGTTTACTGGAAAGCCTTTAACTATACACAGTATGTCTCAGGGCTTT
>CAJRST010006668.1:9014401-9060766 GCA_907169785.1 Menidia menidia
AGAAACGAAAAAACTGGATGTTATTACCCAAAACGTGGCCCTCCATGGCTCGTGTCTGCAATATCAGTGTGTGTGAAGCTGAATGCGCCCCCACTCCTCCAACAGTGCCGAAAAGTGTAATCAGTGTAAATAAATCCATAATGGCAGAGTATGCAGAGCAAATGCCATTCTCCGAATAACTTTAGAGATTGATGTGTGCGAACCTGAACAAACACAACACACACAGTGTGATCTCAAGGTTGCCGCGCGAGAGCTCAGCATGTCAATGGTTTTCCAGTGGGTAACCCTTCTCCCGCTATCACGGCTGTGGAGATTGCGGAGGCAGTGACACCCCTCTGTGACAGATTAATCTTACAGTACTTATTTGTAGCACCACTCATTTTCTATGGGATGGGGCAAGGACAAAAGACTGCACTGCAGCAAGGAAAATGAGGCGAGAAGAGTAAAGTCTATGTGTTAACCAATGCTGATTAATAAGCAGGTTTATTTAAGTATTACTGCCAGTAATGCCATTGAAACTCAGAGACTGTCCAGCAGGAACTTGATGGAAAGTGGAAATAAAAAAAACAACCCAAAACACTCCAATGCAAAGCTTGAAGATAATTTTGAATGAGCACCAGTATCAGCAGCCCAGCTTGAGCTTAGTAAGGGATAAGTCAAATAGTGTGGTTTGAGTCTGCTATTGGTTTGCATTGAAACTCAGAAAAAAGGTCGCCATGTTCCAGAACTTGGTACGATAAACAGGAAATCAAATAAATGAGTGACAACACATGGTGAATATTTGAATTGAAACATTTTAAACCTGCTTAAGAGTTTTTGTACCTCTCTAACAGGATTTCGTACCCAACTTAATTCCCATGCAGAATCTGGGAGAACTGGGAGACGATATGGAAATACTCTGACCTAAAAAACTCAAGGGGATAAATGCATAAAACTCATGACTATAACTATGCTTATGCGTGTAGGCTGGAAAGTACATAGACATTTTCTTCGGTAGACTTGTAAAAGCTGCACATGACTCCATTATCAAAATAAATGTCTGGTACTGTTTTCGTTTTATTTTTTAGGGTGAACTGGTGAAGAGGATCCCATTTGTATTAATTTACATACTAAATGGACAGAGTAATGAAAAAAAGAAAGGAAAAACACAATTTAATCAAAGCTGAATTAGAGAAATGTTTCAGTGAACTACAGAGGAGGAACTATGCTGATGTTATTCTATGTTTTGAAATACATTTACTGAATGGAAATAGTAGGAAAAAAATTAAGTTAACATGAACATTATGTCACTCAAGGACATGATTAGGGCTGCTAATATTTATATAAAAACACACACACATAAATAAATTAATATGAGACAGTGGTAGTGATGTTGCCAGTTTTGCTTAGTAATAAATTCAACAGTCTAATGTTTCTCTGCCAAACCCGCAACACTTTAGGCTAAGATTATTTAAGAATGTCAGTATGAGCGGTCACAAAAATTATCAAGCCCCTGAAAATCATTACGAAAGACAAAAAACCCATCGGGGGCATGCACATGACTTGCGCAGGTTGATGTGATTCTGAAAACCTGGTACAATTTAATGGAAGAGAAAATTAAATGTTGATATTGTATACTGTATGATATTGTATACTGTCTGATTCCATAACTCTGACTTGAGCCCTTTTTCTTTTATCTGTCTTTTATCACCTTTCATTCCTTCGGCAGAAACAGTAATGGACTGCACTTAGTTGTTTCCTTTCAAATTATGCCTGCGATTGATGTCTGTGGGTAAGTGCACAGACTTGAAAAACTTTACTTTTAAAAGGTTTCACACTTTTAGCCTCCTCTGAGAACTGAACATCAAATACTGTGTGCATAGCAGATCATGAAAGAAATCTGGAACAGAACTAACTCAACCATAGCGGGGAGTGTCTTGGTGTGCAACCTAAATTGTGTTATTTGAACATTAAGCATCTCCACACACTTTGTGTCTTGCATTTACTTCATAGGTCCACATAATAAATCTGAAGAATGAGAGTTAATATGGGTGGAAAAAAGCACATGAAGCTAAAAACAAACCTCCGGGAACCATCTACAGATGGCAGTTGTATTTTGTCCAAAGAAGGAACAGATGCTGTGCTTGACATTTAGAATGGGGACAATTTGAACAAGGAAAAAAAAAAACAGGAGACCTCTGGTGAAAATATGCAAGATAGGAAAGCGAAATGGCAAACAGAAATAAACTGAAATCACTACTTATTACTTATAGGTTCCCAATAATTAAATACAATTACTAAAATATTAGATGTATAACTCATAAGAAAATGAATGGAGAATGCAACACTTCCCTTCCTCTAAGTTTTGCCTTTTTAGATAAGGCCTGACAGGAGCTCCGAACCAAAGCAGATGGTAGCAGAAGCCACAAAGAGAATCCCTGAAGTGTGTGAAGATGTCACAGGCCACATGAAAACTGCTGCCATGGTGAAACCAGGTCAGGAGGGACAGCATTAAAAAGAAACCATCCTTGACCATAAGTAATAGACTCATTTGTCTCATTTTGGAGAAGGTGGATGCATGGTCAGGGCGAGAGCATTTTTGCATAGCGCAAGACGAAATCCTCAATATGTACAAAAATGCTACTGTGGCCTCTCACATAAAATATTTGGTGAATTTGATATATTATGCTTTCTGGATTGTTGTGAGAGATTTGGACCTCTTTTCAACAGACGCCTGAGAGTAGCTGCTTTATGGGTAAATGTAAGAAAGTTAAGGGAACCTAAAAAGGTTAAAGTTGGACATGCCCCTAAATAAAATTATGCGTGTAGCTGAAAAGTCATGCATGACGAATCTGTCTTTGCATCTGTTAGACTAAAGCTTGTCAAAAGGTTTTGGCAAAGACTGGGTGGAAAAGATAACGGAAAATACAAAACATCAGGGAAATGTATGAAAATGCTAAGAAAATAGATACTCAGAGAGATTTTTTACCCCCTTAACAAATAGGCAAGCATCTGTCGTGATGAAGTGCAGTGGAGAAAGCAAATGAGCACTGAACACTGCTGTGCAAATCCATTCAGCTGCCAAGAACACCTTTCCAGCTGCATCTTGTGTAATCCCGTATCTAACATTTGGAACAATAAAAGAATTGAGCACAGAGGGCGGGGGTTAGATGAGGGGGTCGAGGACCAAGAACTTCCAGTGCAAAAAAAAAAAAAAAAGGAACAGAATACTTTCTTTCAAATTTATTACATATCATCTGAAACTGATGCATGTTGGTATGAATAAAGGCAAGCTCTGGTTAAAAGCTCCAACACTATTTCCCAATAGTTTCCATAATCCGTCATTTCCTGCTGCGTTAGCATCCAGAAACATCAAATGAAGGAGACACCTGACAGGTCTCATTCTCTCCCCCTCATATGCCACCTCATCACAAGTTTTTTTCCCCCCCTCATCACGCTCTGACTTCCTTGCCTAAATCCTTCTTTTATCTCCTTGCGTGTCTTCTGACTTAACCGCTCCTACCCCGTCACACTCTGTGTTGTCTCGCTTCCTGCCACCTCTTTCTTATGGTTCTCCCCAGATCCCTGTGTGCGCTGCATTTTTATGAATGAAGAAAAGGCCCGCAACTGAAAGAGAGATGCCGGATTATCAGTGAGTGTCTGCCATCTAATTTTCACAGCTGAGGACAAACAGGTATCAGCGACGGTTTAACTACACAGCTCACACACACACACAGACACACAGACACAGACACACACACACACACACACGCAGGTATGCTGCAGTCATAAGGATTTATTTTACTGAACAAGTGCAACATGGCTATGATAAAACGTGAACGTTTGGGGTTAGGTAAGTAAATTACAAATAAATAAGAAAACACAAATCAGAAATAAGTAATGAAAGACAAACAATTGAAATTCAGACACCCGTATTTCCAATAGCTGTGATTTTTAAGTCTTTAGGACATAAATCAGAAGAGGAGGACCTACTAAATCATCTCTCGTATTCTGAGGCAACGATAAAAATCAGGGTGTTTCTAAACGCTGTGAACTTGGAGGAGGACGAATTACATTCCAGATAGTTGAATTACTGCCAATCATCGACAAAGCAAAACTGCTTTGTAAGTTGTTTTTTCCCAGAAAAACTTACAAATAAGGAACAAAGCAGTGACTAAAACACGTGACTTCCTTGGGGCCACATGTCAACAGCTAGCGTCTGATCCATCCGAAATGGCTCCTTTTAATTTTTTTCACCATTTTCAGTATCACATACATGGATAATACATGTCCAGACCAGGTTTCCATCCTCATTTGAGTTTAAAAATATCTATTATTGTAACTTGCTTTTATGTTTTCATGTTCTTGTCTATGTACCAAGTCTTTGACAGGCTAGGTGACATACATTTTAGAATGTTGTGGAGATGTTCTAATCTACTAGACACATAAAACTTTAATGGTGAAACATAAAATATTGTGAGTGCATGTGACGCATGGGCACGTACTTTAAAAATAGTCTGCCAGAAATGACATGGTTAATGTTAATGATGATGCCCTTTGTTAGTGTAGAAGGCCCCCAGCAGTTCTAATAAATGTATGAATGAACTCTCATACGTACGACTGTAGACATATAGACCTAACTAACTGCACAATGGCTTATGTGAGCACGCTGAAATTATTCACAGCTACTTTCCTGGGGGGAATTTATTACTGATATTTGATAATTGATGCACCATTCTGACAGGCATACACAGCTTGGATGTCACTTTCTACTCCTTGTGAGAAGGTAGACATGGCAGAAATGCGAGAAAGGAGGAAGAGGAGAGAACATGAGTTAATTGGAAGATGGTTAAAAAAAGAAAATGTCAGTCCAAAATCCACAACATTGGGAGTTATAGCAGATTGTTAGTGACAGCAACATCATCACATATCCAGATTCGGGCCATCTTCTGACTTTCTATGTATAGAAAAAAATAATAATAAAGCAAAAAACTCTATCAGTGTCATTGCAGTTTCTTTTGAGTCACATTCCCTACTGTAATGACATTTTTCTCCTAATCCATTGCACTATTTGCGAAACTGTCGCTATAAGCTATTCCAAACGCAGTAAACATCTCTCCATTAACAGTCATTTCTGTGTCTGCTGATCCAAACAAAAGACAAAAGGATAACAAAAGTCAGAGTAGTGAATTCTGCCTTTTTAATCAGGCAAATATTGAAGCAATTCACTAGAACCAGAGTTGTGGAGGGCCAAATTGCCCAAAAATCACACAGTTCTGCCCTCACATCTGGACTGTCAGGTAAGCATTGTGAATGAGATTCTGTTGCTTTCCATACAGAGGAAATATCAATAAATATTCTGGATTTAATTACTTCTATCTAAACACTGAGTGTCTGAATGGACAAATTTTCCAGGAGAGCAGCCGTGGAGCTGCTTTGACAGAGGATGTGTGCGGTTACCGCTATGGTCTGCATTCAGACTTCCTCATGTCTACATGCTGTGTGGTCACACAGTCATACATTCTATAAAAGAGGTTTGGGTGCAATGCTCTGTAACGACGCCTCAACCTGTCCAATTGGAGGGAATTTGTAGGTCAGCCGTGTGCAGTTGGTTCTTTTATTTTGTGTGTGTCTCGGTGTGTCTCCCTCTGACAGGCTAACAAATTGTATCCCACTGAGCCTGTATAGTAGCAGTTACCAATAACTTAAAAGGGTCACTGTACAAGACCACTTTCCTGGACAAGCTTAAACTCTCCAAGCGGCTGCCTTGCCCTGAGGACATTATGAACCCACGTTCTACAAGCTGCTGCCTGTCCACTCTTTTTTACCCTCTCTTTTAATGGCAGCGTTTCCTCTGACAGCTTTTAAAATGCCAAAATGGACCAAAAAAAAACAACTGCTTTCGCAACATCTTTCTTGTTACCCAACAGGTAGACAGCAGATCTCTTCCCCCTGCTCCGCACCTTACCCCCTGCTGTGGTGCAGGAAAAGGATCAGCTACTGCCCACTTGGACCTGTGTCTCAGAAGTCGAAAGCTGACAAAAGAGCACAGTTGCAAAATGTGCCTCTCTCTAAAGCTCCTCAATCACTTTAAAGATTGTCAGAACAGTATTACGTTATCAAAAGAGAGCAGAAAAGACACCCCATTATGGTCAACTATCGCAGTACATAATGTAATTAAATAAACTGATAAATATGCTGGAGACTAGTCCATTCTTATTTCTCACTAAACAGTGGTGACCACAACATTTGCTTTTAGCTGGCTGAATTTAGCCCACATACTAAGAGGGCATAGGGGGGGATTTGTTTTCTTCTTGCTTTATTTGGTGCTTGTCAAACTACTGTGGTGAAATACCACCATCATCGTGAACGAGAAATGCATAAAAAGCAGTCTTTTCTTTAAAATGACATTACACTATTTCAATCTCAATTGCCCAGAAAATAATGTCATGTATAATCTTTCATCAACAATGAATAAGAAGACATAATCTCGATCATTACTCAATGCTGTTTCTTTATTGGTCAGTTGGTGTAGTTTGCAATGCAGGCTTTTTGTGTTGCATTTGGATGAGCACCGGATTCATCCCGGGATTTCTTAGAGGTAATGAAGTGGAGCGGCATTTCTCACACAGCAGGACAAGACGGAGTAGCAAATTATTTGAAAGAAAAGTAAGCCGCCAGAGGTCTTGAGGTACCCTTTTTTGTGACTTTTTTTATTTAATGATCCATCTGATTAATAACTATTTTTTTCAATGTCATGGAAATTGCACAGCAGATTAAGGTGACACCACATCTACCTGGGACACACTGAGCCGAGTTCCAGACCAGCCAGAGGTTTTTAGCAAAGCAGTTGTCAGTTGCCTCTTTGTTTTCTTCACATACATGTGTACCGTGTGTGATCAGATCTCAAAACCAAATAAATGATTGACGAAGAAATAAGATATGATGGAACAAATTTATGCCAGGGTTATTTCAACTCATCTTGCTTATCCCCCGGGAGTGTAACAGCTATAAATATGTTTGCCTGACAAGTCAGTATTCAGTTCAGATTTACGCTTCAAAACAAAATGATTCACTGCAGGATTTTATTCTTTCAAGCAAGAGCAGGAAAAAAAACAGCCTCTTGATGAAAAAAAAAAGTCTCTTTGGGCCAAAAGGCTGTAATGGCTGACAGCCTAAAATTCTTTCTTTATAAAAATATCATACATTTTTCATCACAGAAAAGCTTTGAACCCAAGTGTGGGGCATCATTTCAATGAACTTCTAAGGAGCCCTAATGTCACTCGAGAATGGCACTCTTCTGGCTTGGGCTTCCCCAAGCAAGCTGCATTTTTAAAATCCTACACAGACACAAATTTATGCAGTCAAAACAAACACACAAACTAGAAGAAGAAAGTATTAACTGTGTTGACTCACTGCGTCTACATCAACGCACAAACTGCGCACACAGCATTAAAAACCTGTGAGAGAAAAACTAATATTCCTAATTTTTTCTTTCATATTCTGGTCCTTCCTTCCAACCCCAAAGGGAAATCACTACTTCTAGCCTTCTAAATATGCATGTGCTTAATTATGCATCTTGTTATCACTGGCTAATCTGCATAAGACTCTCATGTATAAAGTCCCTCTCATTACCATGCGGAGGGCCAACTCACAGGTGTGTCAGATAAACATACTGTAAAACACATTGTAGCCAATCAACCCCCTCCCCCACACACACACAGACACACACACAGACACAGACACACACACACGCCAGCACGTGCACAGACACACACAATGGAGAAGTGGATAAAGACGGTACGTTCGCATGCATATTAAAAACTCCGTAGCAGCATGTTCAAACAAGCAGACATGTGTTTGGCGAGGTCTATCGACTCCTGGAAACCTATGCACGCACATATAGGTGCTAACGGCGGACCCTCACAAAGGCGCAGACACATTATGCAACCTCAGTGACAGAAGGTCCGAGTTTCCTTCTTACGGGTGGCAATTTGGTCTGTGCCAACTCATTACGAGCACAGCTGGCCATCTGGCTCGGAGTGGGGTAAAACCGCAGGGGTGCTCAGATGAGTGTCCAACTGGATTTCCGCATCATGCACAAGAATAGCGAAAGCTCCGAGGTGCATATTGGGTAGCTGCGACCGGGGCAAGTTAAGCGCTGGTTAATCTCGTTACGAGAGTTTGGCCACGTGACGTTTGATTGCCACTGCGCAAAAAAAAACTGATGTCCTCACACACCTTAAGAGAATAATAAGGAGTTGTCATTGTCAGCTACGGCTGACTTCAATCAGCGTGTCCCTGGCTGCCACAATGACTTTTGTCTGATGACTCAGCTATGTATAGTAATAAAGGATGCTGGGGACTAATGAATGAAGTGAAAGGACTCACTCAGGTTCCATTTGAGTCCTGTGGTGATTGTGTTGCAGGGTCCACCCACTGGAATGAGGCTGCACCAGTCGCCCTCCAGACCTGTGTTCACCTCCAGTCTGTGGCTCCCCTACACATGGGACAAATGTGGACATGAATTAGCATGGGCGTGTGCATATCCTGTGAAGACCATAAAAGACAAAACGCATCTTGAAAAAATGTCAGCACCAACTGAGAAATTCAGCTCCTCCTCCCAGGAGAAAATTATTGCTCTTGTCAAAACTGTGTCCTATTTTCAGCTCCCTCTTTCTTTAGAAAGACCCTGCCATTTTAAATCATGTATTGTATGTCACAATGATTTAATAGTGTCCATTTGAGCTAACATAAAATGTATAACAGATTTTTAATGACTTTACAAAGAACAGTACACATTAATACATAGGACATCCAGGCTATTGACATTGTTAATGTGTGTTTATGAATGGTGTCTGAAAGATGGACCAGAATTTATATTTGGGGCACTAGTGACATACTTTGGAAAATGCTCAACATAGAGCACAAATATAAACAACATTTGGAAATACCACATCCTCCTACCAAGAAATTAGGGCTGGACGAAAAGCCAATCTCCAGGTTGAATAATGACTTTGCTCTGAAGGAACTGGTTTTAGCTGATACATGAACATGTAAAGGTCAGAGCAAAGTTTCTCTTATTCACAATGTCAAGAAAAAGATACTCTCTGTAAGAATCACGCCATCTGTATTACAGCACGTGCACATAGGGAGGAAACCCTGTGGTTGTGGTCAACTGAGAAGTGTTTGCAGTGTGATAAATGCATATCAGGAGAATGAAGATTACAAATATCCAAATGCCAAATGCAAAAACAAAGAGAAGTGTTTAAAGTTGCATCTTAGTCCCATCAGCCATCTAAAAAGACCATGCAGACAAATCCTGCAGGGAATGACGCACTCAATTACAAGTTTGAAAACTTTGCTGTGTGACATGTTCAAAGAAGATTTTTCTCTTTTTTTCAGCTGCAGGGCCACGGGGAAGAAATAATGGGGAAACATCTAAAATGTTGAGCTTTTTTTTCAGAAAACCCTGAGGTTGTTTTTTCTATGCATATGCACAACATATCTGTGTTAGATTGTTAGGATAAAGGAGAGAATGAAGAACAGAGAGCAAAAAAGTTTGTTTCCACACACAAATGAGTGAGAAGCTTGACAGGAATAGTGGGAAAAAAAATGCCACTGTAATAAAATGGGAAGCGGACACCAGCATTTAACTGATACATTTAAGTGCATCACCAGCTATTAATCTAAGCAGTCTGTATCTGTGCGCGGGATTATGTAAACAGAAGTAGGACATGTGTCAGCTCGGTTTAAAGTATAATTCAGCAAGCACATTTTCAAATTCATTAATTACATTGATATGAATGGTGCTCATACCTGAACACTGCACAGAGGACGATCAGTGTTCCTTGGACCATGTGTACCCAGCAGGCCAATTACTGCTTTGCATGTATCCATAAGTGTGAAAAAAATAACAAAACTTTTCATTTACCCACAAAGATGAAAGGGTAGTACAGTCTCGTACATCCCTACGATGTTTAAAGCGATCCATTACAGTGTACCGTCAGAGTCACTTATTAATCAGATCAATGAAGACAACAAAATGTTTCTGCCTCAAATACGATGAACGCAATTAGTTTCAGCTTGCTTGCATCCACTGGATGCAGAGTGACAAATCAAATTCAGATTTACGCTGAAAGAGTTTTTCCATCGCTGTTTTGGCTATTCCTCTGTGTATTCGTTTGACTGGAGATGAGAAGCCTTTTTGAAGTGGCAGCGGAGGGATAGATCATTCAGAAATGTCTGTCCTCTGCACAAGGCTTCCCTGAGTCACACCTGTTCACCTACTTCAGCTTGTGCACTGTAAGCAGGTTAGAGAGTACAAGTGCCACACAGATGACCATGGTAATCAGTAAAAGGGAGATTTCCAAACTTCAGTCACAGAGCCAGGAATACAAAAAAAAAAAAATCTAAATCAGGCTGGTATATTATGGGAACAGTGAGAAAGTTCTCTTTATTTTTCCACTCGTTTTACCAAAGAACCTTACATTTTTCGTCTTTTTCACTTATCATATTAAATTATTCAGTAATAACTAAACAATCCATCCTAGGTTATTTGAGCCAGTATTTTTATTTTATTTTATGCTTTATTGATAACTGCTTTGCCAGTGGCTAAAGCCCAGTTGCCCGGCGATCAGACATAATTCAGGCATGCATTATCTGAATTTAATCATTTAAATGCCGGCACTGACAAGTCTCCCCCACTTCAAGAAAAAAAAAAAAGAAAAAAATCACACCAGGTAGACAAGGTTGCAACTTAGAGGTGAAGTGTGAGGGCTGGAATGATTTATGGCTTGATTTGAGTTGATGTAGTATTACACATCAGGCATCTTCAGACGGTGAGTTACAAATCTGGGTAAAAAGGCCTCTGCTTGGCCTTTGTATCGTAACTAAATAGAGTAGAAAAACTGGAGAAAATAAAAAAAAGCCAATAAACTCAGCACAACCTGTTTTTTTTCTGTCTTTTTATAGTTATTTTCTTTTCTAGGGATTTAAATAGAGTAAATTTAGCACTACACCTGGGGACTGGGACGGATTAAAACATCCTCTTGTTGTGCAGGAAGTCAACATCAAAAAGCCTGCAATCCTTATGGTGTCCCCACACATAACTTAATAAAAGAAGTGAAAAATACACAGAGCGCTGAGCCAGTTAGAGAAATCAGACACGTTTCCTAGAAATGACAACAAAATTTTAACGACGGGTTTGGGAACCAGAGATGGAAACTAACAGGTACAATCTTGATTTAATCAGCATACGCCTGCAAACGAACCATCCCCAGATTTAATCAGAGAAGAATATTGTGCATTCTGCACTTCTAAGTAGCTTTATGGCTTTATGGATTAAGCAATTTTACCGGGTGATATAGTCAACACATCATGGGTGTTATATTGTTGTTGTTGAGTGTGTACAGAGCACTTTGTGTGCTGAGTGTGCCACTTAATCCTAAACCTGTGATTGCATGGAACTGGGGCGGTGAGAAGATTTGGCAAAAGTTGTAAACACTTCAATTACCGATGTAAGTTGAACGAATAGCAGGAGGCTTTCGAAGGTTGCTCTGACCTTCATGTACAAGTGTCTGCGTTCATTAGTCGCCGGCGAATGGGAGCTGCGCTGACAAACGAGCTTAATTTACCCTCGCTGAAGTAAGATTAATTGGAGGTGTCGAGGTATGAAGCAGCAAATGACAACATGCCTTTGGAATAGTGACAAGCACTGGGGGACATGTGCGAGAGAGCGGTTTGCTTATGGTGGCACCGATTGTCACCAGGAAGTGAGACAGTTTGTTGTTTGTCCTGGAGACCTCACGAAGAAACAACAAAGGAGGCAGGTTGGGGGTGTGGGTGGGGAGCAGCCTGTGTCTTCTAAATGGGGGCCGCTCAACCCACTTGTAAACTCAATCAACGTGGGAGCATGAGAAAGTGGCAGGCACTAAGGAAAAACAATTTGGGAGCATCAAAAGAGAGTCTTCGGCTCTCACATTCACAACAGTAAATTGGGACATCATAAGAGCAGAGCAGAGCAGAGAAGTAAGTGAGTGTGTGTGGGTGTGGGTGTGTGTGTGTGTGTGTGTGTGTGTGTGTGTCTCTGCTTGCTCTTGAAGTGATTACTTAACAAAGAAAGTGTTCAACACTCCAATCAAGAAGCAGAGCAAGGCAGGAAAAAAAAAAACAGTGAAAGAAGACTGAAAACAGGTGTTTTGGGGAGCTGTTCCAAAAATTGGGATTATAAATACATTATACAATAATGTATTGCTAAAGTAAAAAGAGTTTTATATTTGTGAAAAGGGAATTTTGAAAAGAAATTCTTGATTTCCCTTCAGGGTGAATGTCTAAGTCTCTAACAACCAATGACCAATGACTATGATAGCTGATTCAAGTCTGCGTTATATTATTCACATAAAAAATGCAATTGAGGTTTGTGATTCAGGGGAGAAAACTGTATCCAGAAAGCAGATAGGTTTGGAAAGTTTAATGCAGATATTGAATTTACTCACGGGTCGAAGCAGATAAGCCAAACTTGCTTCCTGTATGATCAAAACAGGGAGCTGTGTCATGGACTGAGCGTGGTAGAGCGTCTCAATGGAAGCCATGGCCTGGTCAAACCGGCCTGCCAGACCACCCAGAGTCACGATAGTATCCACCTGGAAGAATGAGCAGAGTTTAAGACAACACAAACTGGGACTGAGTGTTCAGGGCACTGCAGACTGCTCCATTTCAGTCCCCTGAGATCAGTATTTGGCAAAGGGACAGAGGTGGGAGAAGAGAGTGAGAGAAACAACAATGAAAGAAAAAAAAACTTTAGCTGAATCTGGATCAAAATAAAACCAACCGTGGTTGATAGTCACACAAATTTGTGGAAAGAATGTCAGTATTGGCGATGACATAAATTCCTTAATATGTCAGAAAGAAACTACATCCTGAATGAAAGATGGTTGTGAATTGCTAACAAATGTAATACCACTGCTTCATTTTTAAAGGCTGGACGGTTGATTGAAACCACCTTAAAAGCCTGTTAGAGCAACCAAAATGTAGAATGTGTTATCCTTTTGGCACTTAGAGGCATATTGCTGTTGATAAGAGAAAAAAAGAAACCACAAACACAAACCACAGGGATCTTCTTCTGTAACCTGGTGCAACTGACATGAGACCGGAGTTATATTTGATGATGATTTTTTCAATTGTACAAAAAACATTTACATTTTTGTTATAACAACTTGCATCCAGTATCCAGTACCCACTTTATCAATTTATTATAATTTATCGTATGAACAAGGACAAAGAGGCACAAGGCAACACACTAAGGGCTGGAAGCTTGGAGAACAAAACATAACAGAGGATGTGTAGTCAATAGTAGATCAAAGAATAAATGTAGGCCATTGGAATGAGGGTATTCAACATCCTGCCTCTTGAAATAAGTTCAACATAATAAATGTATATCAAGTGCACTAAGTGGATAAGCTAAAACTATTTCCTGGAAGCTAAGAGCTGAAAAAGATTAATCTAAACTTTAAGCCACAAGTTCACTTAAGTACGATATTTACTGCTCTCAGCAGTTATATTCTTATACTAAGTCCCCAAGCAGCCAAGCACCAGTGCTGACAGCCTTAAAAACCAACAGTCTAGAGGGCAAAAAGCTGTCACAGGGTGACAAGTGCCAGTCACAGCAACACGGAGGGTGAACCATATTTCCCCAACCACACAAGCTCCAGCGTTTCTGTTTCAACCCCACTGCAAGCAATTAGCAGAAAAGAAATGGGCGCGTCGCATTAAAAAGAAACTGGTCTTTGCCCCAAGTGTTTCAAGGCTGTTTTTCTGCTCTAATTTACTTAGAGAGACTTAAAAAAAAACAGTTTAAAGAATGCTGGCATGTTTCTTATCCAGATCGAATGAGCTCATTCTCTGTAGATGTGTGGTGCCAAAAGCTGTAACGGGTACTTGCTGGTCACAAAAACAAACTATAGGCTAAAGCCTTTTTTTCTCTTTAAGCTGTTTGAAGCTTCAACTTCATTGTCGGAAAGCTTTTTAGGTTTCAATATCATGACTCCTTTTCAAATAGTAAAGAAAATGACCAGTAGACTGGCGAAATGCCATGTTAAAACATGTATCAACTGGGAAATGAACAGGAGAAAACCTTTGAAAAGAGAAGTTTTGCCTTATGACTAACACATTTATTTGTTTTAAATGATAAATAATTAGATCATAAAGTCCATTTTCTTTCCGATCAGGGGGATTAAGCCTTTTCATTTTAAAAGAAAATCTCTGCACAGCTCCAGTTGTTTGCTATGATGACAAACACATTTTCTCCTGAGTGTGGAAACCATGCGCCAGCTTTAAATTACTGCACAGTGACCTCCAGGAGAGCCCGCAACTCTGCTACTCAGAAAGGCTTTTTCATTTCACTGAGCTATACATTCGGTGTGTTCGACGTCTTTTTGAGGACATAAAAGAGCTGGAAACAAACGTGTACTCGCGACGGGAAGGGATTTATAGAACCAGCTGTATCATGACAAACGTACAGCCTCAGGAAATGGAGTTGAAACTTTGGAGTGCTCAGATTGAGGTTATTTCAACATCTGTCTGACGCCCCCTCATGAAACTGTGAGCAAAAACGCACGGTAAACAAACTCCCCTCTCGGAGAGAGAGACAGAGCCACAGAGGTAGAGAGGCTGTGAAGTGCAAATGCAAATCCTGCTCTCAGACACCTTTTTGCATGATTTGATAAAAATGCTAAATAATTTTAAACTGGTTGCATTAACCGATACAAAGGACTCTGTCCAGACGGCAGACAATGAACCATGTCCAAGGGCAGTGATTTAACTTACTTTTTAGCTTAATGCTTTCCAATAAAAAAGCCAAAAGCAACAACATATAATCTGCTTTTTAAATGACAGACTGCTGTAAAGTCTATCTACCTCTATCCCAACGCATTCTAAAACAGACGGGGAGTTTGCCTTTTAGGTAAATAATAATCAGGGGGGAATAATGCATTTCTTTTTAACTATCCTGGGTCACAGTGATATTACAGCATTTGGCTATGCCAGTAGGACTCTTTAACATAGCTGCATAACTAAAACAGTTTGAGGGCTACAGAAATCCACTCACATTGCTGTGGGTTCTATTGTTTGAGCTCGAAATTTATTCAACATTTGCTCATTTGTTCAATTTTCTTTGGCAAAATTCCAGGCGAGATGTCTCATCTGCAGCACCACTAAATCTAACTTAGATTTTAACTTAAATCTAACCTGATACAACAGTTACACAGTGTGAGGCCAGTGTTTCAAACTGTTTGGAAAGAGCCAGGTGTTGGT
Source organism: Menidia menidia (assembly GCA_907169785.1). NCBI lineage: Eukaryota > Metazoa > Chordata > Actinopteri > Atheriniformes > Atherinopsidae > Menidia > Menidia menidia. The sequence continues at coordinate 9,029,693 of CAJRST010006668.1, forward strand.
TGCTGGATAAATCAGCTGTCTGACATCATCTATATCTATCACCGACTAAAAGCAGATTAACATGGGTATGTAGCCTGATAGTAAACATAGGGTTGTGTCAAGACAACTTTAAGTGTTGCACTTTTTTCTTGTTCACTTGATTTATTTATTTATTCATTTTTTAAATGCAGTGCTTTCAGGATTGGACAAAACTGACAGTCCCCACTGTTACACCAACATTCCGACTGCCACAAAGAGTGTTGGGAGCTTGACAGGATGTATGTTTGCTGCAAGAATCCAGCTGCCCCCCAAGGTAACATAAAATCCATCAAATCATCAATCAATGGTCCTCCATTTCTGTAATTGCCTCGTAAGATCGAATTATTGAATAATTCTTACACAGAAGGAAACTGCAAACAGCCCTCTCATAGGGTACAAAAGGCCGTTGGAATTTCTTGGTCTATAATGTAAAGCCTATGTGGAAACGGCTTAGAAACCTGCATCCTCCCTACCACTGACTGGTTTTCAGTCAAATCCGACTCTTGTCCATCTCGCTTGCTTTCGGAACGAACAAAGTTGGCGAGGAAAGAATTGTTGGCTTCAAACAAACAGCGCGTAGCATCACTGGGGAATAAACGCTATCTCAAAATTCACGGTAAGGTGACAAAACTAGAGGGCAAGAAGGAGAAAAAATGTGATGAAAGAAAAACAAGCAGAGATGTCAACAGACGGGAAAACGCACAATCGCACAGTGTGTGTCGGCCTTCAGTGACACGTCTGCGTGCACAATCGTCACTCTCCATCAACACATCTGTTATGTCAGCTATGCACAACATGAAACATGCCAGTTTTATATTTGTTGTTATTTCATGTTTGTTTCCTGGAGGAAAAAAAATGAAAAAGAAAAAAGAAACATGTCTCATGAAGAATCTCATGACCCAGAAAATGAAAAGCAGCTGTTGTTTTTTTACGGGTTGGCTGAGGAAACTGGAGGTGGCGGAGCCGGCTCTGATTAAAAGACACGTCATCTCACTGAGAATCCCTAACAGATGACCAGAGGAGCAGAGAAGGTATCACAAACACATACAATGCTTCATCTGACGAAGTGATGCGAATCTGTGTCATAACACGCATATTCCAGGCAGGTGCATGAGCCAGTGTATCTAAAGTATGTACACAAATGTTGAGGCTCACATGTAGAGAAATGACTTTGAATGACTGGAAAAGTTCAGCGATGATATATTTCAGTTCTTTTTAAGTACTGAAAAGAGCAAAGCTCAAGTATGAGTAATAGTGGGCATCGAAAAAGGGCAAACAAACAAGAGGCGTTGAAAATGTTAAGGAAAAAAAAAAAAAAAGATTGCCAGGCTCCTATCTCTTGCAGGCAGACGGGCGGTCAAACACTCAGCACCAGTGCAGAAGCAGATTAAATATTAGCCAGGATGAGAGGGGGAAAAAAAAAAGATCCATAAAAGGGAAGGACAAAGGCTGACATAAACAAAGTGAAAGCGTATGGTGTGGCAACACACGCACATATGAGATGAAGCACCAACAGCATGTTCGCATGTTCCAAAGTGCCTTCCACATGGCCCCTCATTAGCCTAGAGATGTGAAGTGATTGGGACACTTGGCGGTGATTGGAACAACACTCAAATGCTCAGAAATTCTATACAAGTGAGGCAAAACAAAAGGAAACAAGAAAAGAGAGAAACAGAGTTCGTTAGGGCAGAGAAAAAGATGGATGAGCACACATAAAAACACATCCTGTGACAATATACATACTGATAATGATCACAGCCAGACTGTTCTGTGATAATTACTGCGCAGGGCTGGAAGCTGTGTTAACACAAGGTTCTATTTTAACCGGCAATAAATAAACAAGATCGCAGAAAACACAAACTTTTAATAGCTCGCAAATCACACTTTTATATGTAGGTGTAAATGTGAGCGTGGTTATTGAAATATATTTCTTGCAATAGCACCTTTTTTCCCTTCAGGAAATGTGGATTTTTTTTTTTGGGTCCCCAGCAGAGACAGTGTTTCATATCCATACACCTACACATTCACAATGGGGAATTGCCAAGAGTAAAACAAAGTCTTGACACTGCTGACCCCTAAGCACCACTTCTAAAGCACCTGAGGACAGAATGCCTTACGTAAGAGCACTAAACACTCGGAGGCTGCGGAAGAAGAGGACTTGAAGAACTTGCTTGTTTTACCCACAGCTATACCTGCTTCTACTTACCTTATTATTGACTGTAAAAATACAAGCATTCAGCTTCAATCAAGTTTCATGTAATTTTTTTCTCCCCTCATTGCAAAATGCAAGAATCATACATTTTATATTTGTCAAGGAGGATAAAAGCAAAAAAACTTGGCACAATCATGTCATTAACGCATGGATTAGAATCAGGCTTAGACAATACAATAAGTTTACAATATCCAGATAAAAATTTTTTTTAAAAAAAGGAATAAAGATGCCAACATAGGGCGACTTTTACCCTGCCTTCCTCTCGCTGACTAACAGGAGGATGTGTTTGCCTCCTGGTCATATTGCAAAGCTTGAGAAACCCAGTTATTAGAGCAGGAATTTATGACTATTTTTTATCCGATCTGATACGATCGAAATCAAAGTTATTTCCTGCCGTTTGGTCCAAGTCAGATGCGTGACATTGAGAGCAAACGCCGCCTTATCAATGACCAATAAGGTCTGCAGCTGAAGATAGCGGCCGGGCTAGAATAAGTCACAGCACTTTTGTTTAGGTTGCTAAATCCCAGAACTTTTTTTTTTCTTCATTTTTTTTTCATCCCCCTCTCTCACAAGCAAAATGGAGCATCTGCAGGTTGGAAGTGGGTGACTAAATGAACACGTCTTTGCACTGAGTGTACTATATATTACGACTGGATTGTACAGGAAAATGAGAAAAGGAATATTTCAATCATGGACACAACACTAAAAGATTGAAAAAAACACGCAGAGGGAATAAAAACATTCTTCTGAAGTATCAAAAGGTTGCTGGATTACATAACTGAGTAAACATATTCATCATGATGTTGCATCTGTAATTTGCTCTCTGCCAGACCCTATACCTACTTCCTTCTATTCCACTCTCTCTGTTTACATACTACATCTTCATGAAGCCAAATATCCAATACAGCCGCTTTTATTCTCAATTAAAAAGCATCCTCTGATGAGTTCAGGCTCCAATAATATTACAAGACCAAAATATGGGGCTGGTTCAGCCTGCCATTAAGGGTTATGGTATGTGGATGGCTTATCTGAGCTCCCTGTTTATTTTCATACACAGTTCCAAAGAAATAATTCAATCTCTTTGATATAAAGGAGTTTCATGCAAGAAATGTTCATTTCTTTAGGATAAATACCACCTTAAAATCCAACTCACAGCTTTAATCAAATGTACGAGTGGGGTGTTACCTGTAGTTCCCGCTTCTGAATCTCATCCACCATGACTGCAAGACATTTGGTGTAGTCTGTTAGATCCTGGTCTGCTGTTTCTATTAGCCTGCAGCCCTACACACACACACACACACACACACACACACACACACATGCACGCGCACACACACACAAAGTAACGCAGGTGTAAGAAAAACAACAAAGTATGATCAGATATTTTGTACACATAGAGATAGCAAAGCAAATATCCAGACCGAGATAAGGCATAGGAAAAAACAAAAAAAAAAAAAAAAAAAGAAAGGGATGGAGACATGAAGAGAGGTATAAATCAGTGTTTTAGTGTTGTCTGGCTGCCTGCGGATTGTGTCGTTGAATAATGTAGAGGTTCCAGTCAGTGGCCCTAAACTACAACATCTAGGTAAACAACCTCGTTCTGGCTTTCTCCCCCTTTGTCTCCGTGTCTCCGCAGTGTCACTTTCCTCCTAAAACACACTGCCTTTCACATATCACAGGCATGCACACAATTCAGTCGCTTCTCACAAACTTCTTCGCTGTGCTCTGTTTGATCGCATCCATCTTCCTCTCGCTCCCCTCCTCTTCCATCATCTCTCTGTCCCAGCTTCTCTTTGTCTCTCTCCCTTCCAGATGGACGCGTTTTTTTTTTTTTTTTGGGTTCGCCCTCTTTTTTTTTCTATTATACAGATTTATTCACCGTTTGAAGCAAATCTCTGAGGGAACGCTGCAAACTTTCTCATTGTTCTGCCTCAAAAGCATTTCCATAAGAGTCTGTTCTCTCTCAAGGAAAAAGGTATTGCTTTTTTTTTTCCAGACAACCTGTGTGATATTTATGAGAAAAAGCTCTTGTATCAGAGCTGACAACACGGAGGGAGAAATAGGTTAAAGGGGGGAGAAAAGTGTCACAGCCAAAGGCGAACCAAAGTCTGTGATGTGTGTAAGAATATGGGAAGTGTTGTTGGCTTGTGTGTCGGCATGATGGAGTCTGGATCGGGTGATGGTAGCATACAAGGGGACACGCATAAAGATCACATGGGCTTTGCATTTCTTTTAGTCTGCCGTGTGTGTGCATGCACGCATGATAAATGTATCCTTTATTAGTTATTTGTTCAGCCAAGCTTGCAGTTTGACATTCCACCAGCTAAAAACCAGGAAAAATACACCTCATGATTAAATAGCTTTTTTTACCCATGACTTTGGGCACAGTAAATTTGCCTGTATGGACATATATCTTTAAGAAAGTCGGGCTACACAGAGCAAAGATCGGTATAGAATATATGCAGAGTATATCCAGAATATATCCTCTCTTTCCCTGGCTATGTTGAATGTACAAAGTTTATGTTGAAATTGTTGCTCAAATACCCAGAAAATCCCCATGAGTGAATAAAGACTGCTCCTCATGTTGTACGATAGTCATCTGCTTTAAGTTTATATAATTATTTCATACCTTTGATTCTATATCCGTAAATATAAAGTTTGGTTATTCAGTGTAGAACCTCAAAGTTTTTTTAACTTTTTTTTATCATCATAACAAGTTCTTTCCATATGGAGAAGGTGATAACTTTGAGTAATTAGCCCTTATATTGATGGAAGTAAATAAAAACATAAAAAAGTACCTCACTAAATTCTAGCAGATGTCAAAGTGCTCTGAAACAGCCAGTGAGAGAGAAGTCTGTTTGCACTCTGATGGGAAACGCGTCCTTCTGGGTAAACGAACAGAACTTGCATGTCTGTAAAAATGAAAATTATTTTGTACCTTTGATATGTGCTTTCTGGAGATAGACGAATCGCAATCTGCTTTTATGACTCTTAATTCCTTTTTTTTTTTTTTCAAAGAAAAACAACTTGTCTTTTTTTGGCATCTAGAGTATCTTTTTTGGCATATCTGTCCAACTGCACGAATTGTCAAATTGTGACCCAACGTTGAATATAAATGATTATAACTGACTTAATTACTGACAATAACTGACTTTAATAGTCAGTGCTGTTCCCTTAATCCCAAAGGGGACTTCAATGAGTGGTTTACATAATCGTATATGGAGAAATAGTCCAATTGAATGAAAGATCTAGCACCATATCTGCCTTTACGCTCCGGCTTCTAGGTCACTGATCTTTTTTCTGTACAGCTCATGAAACGCTGGGAACCAGCGTTGAAATGCTGACAGTACCAGAGGATGGCATTACACTACCTCCGACAGACTGAGTTAGACCGAGCTCTCTGATAAGCAGTGCTTTATGAGATAATCGAGTTCATTTATTATTTATGAGTGGACCACAAACTCCAGCCCCACTCAGCAGGATAGTGGGAGAGCTGCAAGCTGCTAAATTGATCATTTGTGTCTTCTTTGTTTATCTGCCAGTGGCTTACTTATTTGGTCTCCGTTAACGTTGCTAAAAGTGTGGCATTTTTAAATGAAAAGTCTTAAGAACGCTCACGTGGAACATATGCTTGCGTATGAAAATCTAGCTGTACGTGTTGCTTTTGATGCTGGGCAGAGAACAATTCTTACTGCCAGATCTGCAGCTCACCAGTTAAGCAGAAAAATGCCCATTTAGAGTTGCTAGCTGGGAAAACTGTGCATGCATAGTTCTGCCACAAAAGAATCGTAAATTTTAGGTATTGGCAACTTTGTTTCTATCAATTTGTGCCTTGGTCTGGACAGGAAGGCATTGAACTATAAATCTTTTAAAAAAAGCTTTATGTTTGAGGTTTGATTCTTTGAATAAATGAACAGGAAGTTGCATCTGTTTTGCTTGGAACCCCATATTGTAGCTGCCTGAAGTCCCACTGCTTCTGTGTGTACACGCGTGTGCGAGGAGTTTTGTTCCACTCACCTTGTCTGCATAGAATGCCTTGACCTCAGCAGTAATGGAATCAAAATCCCCGCTGATATAGTCGGGGAGAAAGCTGGATGTGGGGATAGAAAGAGATGGTGAGTGGCAGAGGAAGGAGGTTAAGATTGGAAAAGAGTGTGATGTTGAGACAGAGGAAAGAGGGAGAGAAACGACATTGGGGCATGTGTCAGCTCTTTGATCTGTGCAACGAGGGAGAAGAGTGACGCCGCCAGGGAGGGGGGCCACGGAAACTGACAGGGTGATTCTCTGTGGCGCCGAGCCTGGCCCTGTCACACACTCACACTCACACGGCTGGCTGCGGATATACATAGATTGATGGGAGAGGACGCCAAGGCAAACACGGCAGCCTACAGACTCAAAAGTTTGTGTTTATGCTCTGATAATTAGGTACATACGGCGTGATAAACTCAAACACATCAGCACAGCAGAGTAATTACAGGCTTGGGGGCAAATTTGCTCATTAGTCACAAGCGTCGTAATAAATAGATCTCTGCCAGTTGCTGTCTCACTCCTACACACACACACACACACACACACGCACACGGCACCATCTACCTGATGTTGATCAGCTATTGACCTTCTCTCTTACCTGAGATCAGTATGTTCTCAATCAGATCTGAGTATCAGCTTTATGAACATAGAAACCTAATATAAACCTAAAACTCTCCAGCCAGAAAAGAGCTCTACATGTCAGGACAGAAAAATCGGTTGCTGTCCCAATGGAGTGTTTGTTACAGAATCATTAGCACTAAATGGATGGTTTGGACCCTGCAGGTTGACAGGTGGGGTCTGCAGACTGACTTCATTTCCCACCATCAGATTCACCTATGACAGCGAGGGTCATTGAAACGTTTTAATGTTCTGGCTTATCCTTGACGGCTTGGTGTAATTCAGTGGGGAATTTCATTTGATAAACATGCCCTGACAATGATGGGTCAGTAAATTGCTTCAATCAAAGAATTTACTGACAAGCTACCTCTTTTCTGTTTACAGATTTAAAAAGAATTATGCAATCAAAGATAGTTTTCATTTGTTTAAAAAAAAAGAAAGTCCAATATATTTAAATATGTTTCCTGCAAGAGGCCTAAAGTTGTATGCATTAAATATCTAATACTCCTTAACAAAAAGCTCTTAAAATAACCTTGTATTCATGTTTAAAAATCCCATTTTACACAAAATACGTAAAAATCTAAATCATATTTTGCATCATGTTCCTACAAAGGTGGCACATGCAAGCTGTAGGAAATGAAAAAAATAGAATTTCTCAACACCAGCTCTATAAATATTTAAAAAAAAAGAAAAAAGAACATTGTCAGATATTGATTGTTTGAATCTCTGCAAGTGAACTTGTATTGAGCGAGAACTCCCAGACAGCAACTGTTTATCGGTTACAATTCACCACAATGTAGTAACGGGCTCCGATTTTAGCTTTAATGATTTAAACTAGAAATAAACACCACATTAACATAGGTCATTAAGATTTTCACTCCTGCAAATTAAACTGTGCCAACATCCTGAAAGATTTTCTCTTGTGTGTTTAATTCATACAAATACCACTGTGATTTGAGGCAACTTGAATTCCCAGACCAAAGGGAATTAACTATTCCAGCTGCATATATTACTGAAAAGAGCCAAAAAATCTGCCGACTACTACTAAGGAGGGCATTTTGTCAAAAGAGAGCGATAAGTCTCTGTTTATTCCATTGATTCCATTTTGTGTGTGTTTTCATGTGTTAGACGTAAAACCATGCAGGGATATAGTTGCTGCTATCTTACAAGCATTAACAGGTCTGACATTCCGATTTTACGGTTGGCTGGGTATTGTGTTGGTGCGCGTTTGTTTGTGTGTGCATGTTACCCAGCAAGCCGCAAGGGCTATGTTCCAGTCGGCTGAAGAAAGAGATACATAAGGATTATTCTCTCCCCTCCCTGCTCTGGGTTCCCATTTGCACCAACAAGATACACCGAGACAAACAGAACGGCACTTGTATGTAATCTGTTGCTGCACACGTGTGCAAATACTTAGGCAAACACAGCAAGCATGTGTAAGGCGAATAAGCACAGCTCCACCTGGGCGAGACAAAAAAAAACAGAAAAGATAATACAAAACATTTTATGATCCACGCTCATGTACTTAAAGTGAAATGTGACGGCACACATTAGGTGATGCGCGCGCCCGCAACAATGCTCCGTCATTCTCTCCTTTGTTTAATAAAACCGAAACGGCAATTGCCATCTCCTCTCAGAAATAACCTTCATGTGACAAATGAGACGAGCCGAGTCGCAGGACTTGATCATAGCGGCGTGTGCACGCGCGCACACGCACGGACCCCATCGGCTTCCAGTAATTGACCGGGCAAGATTCGAAACTCTGTGTTCCAGCCCGTGTGTATGGGCGAAATCGCTGTTTATGTATGTGTTTGTGTGTCTGCCGGTTGTGTGTCTGACAGTCCTCACTTCCACATTAATATTAACTGACACTTTAATTTGGATGGGAAATAGAGCATTTTACTACCTGTTTGTCTGAGTATCGGTGGCGGGGATGGCAGTGTGACCTTTTCCTGAGTGTGCATGTGTGTGCGTTTGTTTGTGTGTCTGTCTGTCAATCCGTCTGTCTCTCTGCATCCTCTCCTCCTGGCTCTTTTCCCTCCTCCTCTACCCACAGCCCTCCTTCTCCTGATGATTTCTTCTCTCTAGCCTCCTCCGCTCTCCTCACTTTTCTGCTACGCATTTAGAATCTGTCATTGTGATGCAATCAGCCTCCATTTATCTTGTGACATAATTGCGATACCCTATAAGTGTTCTCAGTCTTCATGATCTTATATCTGAAATGTTTATTTCTAGCTTTGTTTTCTTGCAAATGGGCAATATTCCATTTCTCCATCCGACCTCATAAATCAAGGCAGCGCTAGAAGATGTTGTGCTGCTCTTCAAATATTTCCAGGAACGCACAATAAACACTCCACTAGCATTTTCAGGTCTTTTCAGCTCTAGAAGAGATTTGGGTTCTGTTCACTCCCCTTCCCTCTTATATGAATGAATAGCTGGAAGAAGCATGGTGGAAAACATTGTTAGAGCTTATACACATAAACATTAGGCAAAGCAATTTGACAAGTTTAGCGTTCTGACTAATGTGAGCTGATGTGAACCGATGACAAAAGAAAGTAAGAAAAACCCAGTGTAGTCTGTCTGCTGCCCAAATGCAACCTTCTGCGATAACGACCAAAAAAATGACAAAAGCCAAATAATATTTTTTTTCTTCTTTTTCTACTGACAGTCCTGCCCTAGGTTGCATCTTTCTCTCGCATCTCCTCAACACGGATGTGAGGAGGGAGGATACAGCTGCTTTTAAATCACTCTGCCCTCCTCCACTGGCCTGCCCTCTCCTTTTACACTGGAGGTGCATTTAAACTATCAAAAATATCCTCCACAAAGGCAGAGGAGGAAAGATTTTCGGGTCGCGTGGGGAAAGGACACAGAAGGAAGAATACGTTAGCATAATGAGGAAGACCCCATATGAAGCGGGGCCAGAGTTTCTCTTAGGAGGGATGAGCTGGGTGGATGGTACAGTCATGTTCCACTTGGATATACATTTTCATTTTGTGTCCTGCATTAAAATTCTGCTTTTAAATGTGACCACAATTATAGATTACTTAGAAAACCCAAAATGACCTATTTTTTTTTATCCAGATAAACATTAACCAGCAAACTGAGGACGATTTTCACCTCTTAAATGTCCTCTGGTTAAAAAACAAATCTCCAAGGCGATCCAAAATGCTTAGCTTTAAAACAGAATTATTGATTAATATTATATCAATACTGAACAGAGAAAATAGAACTAAGGCAAGTGTGCCATCACTGAAGAATTGCTGAGATCTCAAATGGATTAAAACGTATTCACATAATTAAGATGGAGTTAAGACAGATGGGCTGTGTTTGTGTACATATCTGTACCAACATTTCACATGGACTTCAATTATCAGGAGAACTGAATGATTTTATTGTGAGCGAATTAATGAATCATGATAAAAGTCCACAAAGTAAGCACCTGGGAATAGATCTGTCACTTAAAAACGCATTAATAAGTCAAAATTAATGCCTACATTAAAGAAAACAAGACATCTGCATCAGAACTGCCTGCAGCACGAGTGAGGAGGCCGTAAGCGTTTAAATAAAGCTGACAGATCAGTAAAAAAAAAAAATCAAGCACAGGGAAAATGACAACAGTGAAAATAAATCACAAAATCCTTTTTTTTATACTCTTCAACTTCAGGGAGCCGTGTCTTCTCCAAACCTCACATTTTTTGCTTGACACTAACACGGTTTTGTTTTGATTAAACTGTGACACACACAAATTCATAAAAAGCCCTGTGTGCAAATCACTTACATTTTGAGCTGGTAACTGCGTGCGGCGTGCTGTCTATCACCATAAAGCGTGAGTGACTTCAACCAATTAGGTCAAAGAAGCTTTACTGGCAGCGAAAATCAACACATCATTGTTGATTTGAATTACAGCTGGATCTCAGCTGTACAGCGGAGTAGTCTGTATCAGTACACAAACTAACCCACGCATCTGTGTTCCGGCTTCAAGCTGACAACATGGAGAAGAACAATGTGGGTGAACATGAATCTTGCAAACTTTATGAGAATCCCCTTGCACAGAATGTTTATTCGAGTATATCTAAAGCACTTGCTCGGAATTCTACGTTGGGCCTAAAATGAAGCTACTAGGAGGTAATTAGTTTTCTGGAAGATTGCACAGAGGTGTACCTACTGCTGTTGTGCACTGTAAGAGCGTGCTCTTTTGACAGGGAGGTGAATGAGCATGTGTTTGGTTTCATATTGCGCAGCCCTGCCAAGGCAAGCAAGAAAAACAACCAATCAGTTTTAAATGGAGCGCTTATTGTCCCTCTGCAACACAGATTCTAATCATTATAACCTCAAGTTTAATGACTGTGAGCTTGCTTGCATGCTAATTGAAGTTTTTGTGACTTCAACATGCATACATAACCTATACTGAAGGAGTACAAAAGTGCCACATCTCAAAGTGTTAGATTATCTGTCTGCGTCCATTCTTTTGTGTCCAGACGGTTCATGTGTGACGTCAAAAGTGTCTTATCCCCCAATTAATTTGGTGCTTTTAGGCTTCTAATAATCATATATCAATATTCTACACACCTCCCACAGCCAAATCACCCAAACTTTATTAAGTGTCTGTATTACTCCTAGGGCTACGAGGTGTACAACGGGGAGTAAGAGAGAGGAGGGAAAAGAGAAATAATTGCAATTTTAATTATTCTTAATTGCTACATTTTACTACATTAAACCTAACAAAAACTAGCACAACCGGTTATGTAACATCCGGGGAGTCAAGACCTCGCGTTAGATAGTAAACCCCAGGCCCCCATGCTCATCAACAGAAACTCAGCACGTCAATTTCCAAACACAGAGCAATAAAGTCTGGGGGAATTTTAAATCAGTCACTCATAAACAAACCCCACCTGCACAGTAACCCAGTTGCATGTCCAAAAGTGGCATTAAAAAACAAGACCTTGCACTCGCTGTAATGTCTGTAGTTCACACAATATCGAGCTATCAAAAGTGCTCTCCAAGTTACCACCCCGCATACAGGTGCTTTCCGATCAGGTAAACGCTGAGAGCCGAATATCCGCGAGTGCAATGAGGACCGCAGGGGGGGAAGAAACAAACGGATGGAAAGTTGTAATGGATTTATCTAGGGTTTAGCCTCGGTCGTGACAGCTTCATTTGTCGGGTGTGACAGCATTATCTTCTCCAAACCAGGATACATCCGCCATAATATGCTGACACAACCATGCCCCTCCATATACACCCCTGCTTAGTCAAACACTGACACAGTCGCATTTGCTGTGTTTGCATCTCCTCCGAACAGCACAGACGGCAGCTGAAAACGTTATAAAACTCCGCTCATACACAATTACCTCGCCCCCGTGTACCAATGTTCCCCACTCTGCTCATACATTTCTTGACTTCTTATCTTTCTCAGAGGATTTGATTAGATACACATATTAGACAAAATACAATTTCCATTTGAAACAAGGAAGATAGTGTGCGGGATTTACTAAAGGAGCCAGAGGGTGTCAGCAAACGTGTGAGAGCCAGCGAAAGCAATCTTTCTTCAACTTTGGTAAAAATCTTGTGAGTTAGATGGTTGCTCAGTGGTCCTGCTCAAATAGCAACATAATAAAAACAATTTTCTTGTTGTTGCATAGAACCCAGGATACAGACATTACAGTTGTTTTAAATCAGTGAAGTGTTCTCAATGGTCACAGCCTATCTGACGACAGCTGCTATCTTCATTAAAATAAGAGAGCGTCCTCCTATGTGTGTGCTGCGCGGAGGGTGAGGATGCCGAGAACATTGAATTCAATCTTGAAGAACAATCCCTGAACCCTGGGTCACGGAGGAAAGCTGCAGCAGTTGCATTGCTCTGCGAAAGCCGACTTTCTGGTGTTTTAGTTTTGGGGTATTTGTACCTGCCTACATGCCTAAGATGAGAGACAATCAAGTGTGCAGTGCAGAATAATATGCCTGGCTGCTGCGCCGAGAGCCGTGGGTCCAGTCTGATCTGAATTTGTAGAGCGAAAGTAAACCTTAAATGAAACAAACATGAAAAGAAAAAGCGTGTTGGCAAAGCCAGTGTAGGCCCAGGCCAATTCAAGTCAAACTAAAAAAAAAAAAAGAAGCAGTGCTTCAGAAAAATAAGCCACTTGTGAAGAGGAACACACATGCCTCCTGTATACTTTCTATATCACTCAAATAAAAATACTTTGAATATCTTACGGCTTAAAAACAGTGTCAGAACACAAACATGTTAGCAAGAAGACAGCTAATACATGATCACTTCTACATAATATGAGAACATTTTTAGCCTTACGTAAAGTGACAGAGAGCACTTTAATGAATCCATTTAAAAAACAGAAAAAGGGGGATGTGGGCTTTGTCTGGGTCGAAAACATGCACTTTGTTTCTTCCAACACTTCATACGGTGAAGTGGAATCACTGTCACTTGACTCATCCTAACAGGCAGAAAGCCTTAACATGAGGCGCCCCCGCCTCTCTGCAGCCCTAATGTCTATCCATTAAAGCTGTTTTGACAGAAAATTATGTGGCACCTTTCTTTTAGCAGTATGAAGTCATCTTCCCACTGTTTTCTTGACAGCGCCAGAGACTTTCAGAGGTGGCAGGTTGTTTTTTTTTTTCTTTCTTCACATCCTGATTATTCTTTTATGGACAAAGAAAGTAACTGGCCAACATGGGAACAAATGCACACTAAAGCCGCCGCTCAATAACTAACTGCCGAAAAGGTTTGACGTTGTTTGTATTTTGCAAGGAGAGATTTAGAAAATTGTTAAAGTGGGATATTTCAGCTGCCACTGAGCCTGAGATGGAATCTGATTCCACAGCTCTCCTGCAAGCAAGCGAGACTACTGCTGAAATAAACAAAAAACTGAAATTGACAGGAATTCTATAATGAAACAACACAAGGAGAAATTTAAGATGAAATTATGACGCAAAGCACTTCAGCTGGTTTACCGTTTTAAAAGCTACACAATGCAGTTTGCATGATGTCGTGCCATCGGATGAGTGCAAATCCCATACCTGTGTACTCCACTGGAGCTGCCTGTGTACAACACCTGTTACCAGAGAGCTTCCACTATTCCAGGTTTCAACCTTTGCCTCAGTGCACTATTCAAATTTCCATTTTTAAAATGGAAATACATCATGGATTACACTCTCAAAATTGATGCATTCCATTTTTGTATTCTTTTTTTTTCATTAGTCAGTATATATAATGTGCCTCTGTTGTAGTGGCAAAAAAGAAAATAGTTGAATCATTAAATCCATTGAAGTTGGGATGGAGAATGTAACAACTTTACCAAATCTACCTTGAGCTTAAACTAAAATGGTTTGGATGGAAATAGACAGAAAAGGTAAAACTCTTAATGTTATTTATAGAATGGAGGTCAGCAATATCTGTGGGAGGAGTGGCACTGGCACAAGTTTTCATCTTAATGAGTAAAACTCCCTTTGTGTATCTATGATTTATTTATCCTGGTTTAAAAATATCAAGCCATTATTTTTCCCTTTAGCGTCCTTTTCTCTTGTTTTTCTCCTCCTGTGCATTCCCGTCATACATTAGTTTCCTCATTACAGGAGACAAAGAAGGTTGCTGCTCTTGTCTGTTTCAAAGGGCTGTTGAGGTCTCATAAAACTTGGCTTTGATTGATGACTTGCATCGCTCTCCCTGCCTCTTCTCCTCTCTCCCTCTGTAGTCCATTAGTATGGTAATGTTGGGCTAAATACATCTCAACTTGTTGATGATTCATTTACAGATCCCCACCCGTAAACGCATCCTTTCTGCGTTCTCAACCTTCCTCGTGGGTTGCACACATTAAAGGACCGATCTTGTTTGCGTCAGCAGCAGTCAGACTTAAGGGAGAGCCTGGCTGTCTGATCCACAGCTCAGCCGGGCAGGTCAGGGGATGGATCTGGTTTATCACTCTGTACTCGTATGAATTCCACCGGAATCCGGGCTAAATCTCAGACCCATGTTGTCCATCCAAAACAAAAACATGCACACAACGTCTTTGACTTTAAATACATTATGAAAAGAAGACTTTCTTGTCCTGCTGAACCACTGTTGGTCAAGCAAAGACTGTCATAATCAATTAATATTAAACTCCCATCATCTTCAACCCTGCTATAGTCTAGCGCCAACAGTTTAAGAAATCGATCAAACTACATTTTTCATCCCAAAAAAGCTATGACATCAAACTAAAAAGGGTTGTGTCATAAGTATTTGTGTCTTGGGAAAAGAAGACATTTTCTAACAATTGTTTTGTACATTAAAGCAGAGTCAAATGTGAACAAAGATAGACATTTCTGGACTTTACTGCTTTTCACATGCTCATATTAAGGTCTGGAGTAAGTTTTCTTTGCGATAAATTTGCCACAAAGACGTCACTTCTCAGAAGACTTTGCACTTCTGATGTCAATGATTTCAGATGGTTTCTACATGGGTAGAATTGCAAAGACAGGCACGCAGACAAGCATAACATCCCATTCACACCTTGGTGAAATGCACACTCATGCTCTCACTCCGGGTGTTAATGTGAAAGTCTCGACACTTCAGGGACCCACCGATCCCCAGATCCATCTCCAACGTGACAGCAGTCCTCCATCCATTAGGAGTAAAAAAGAAAAAACTTACTTCAGACTGCACAACAATGTCAGTTTTTTTAGAAATACACGCGGCACTCATATATAAGTGCACCTTTTTAGCTGATGGATTCACACAGACACACACACACACACACACTAACACACAAGTACAATCCCTTACATGCAAAGATAAAAAGCATTTGGGTGTTCAGAACCTGACGACTTTTTGGATAGAAAAACACTATTCTCGTTCAGCCTTTCAATGCTTAATTATCATCCTCCTTTTTTCATGCAACAATTGCATTTAAGCCTAAGCACAACTGATTAATCATTGTTAATATCAAAGGCCTACTCACTTGTCACGACTTCCAGCGGTGATGTTGTAAAGGTGGTTGGCAGCTCCATCCGCACATGCCCTCAAGAGAGCTAAAAGAAAACCGACAGACGGGCATTCAGTCCTTTAGCCTGTTTAACTCCAGCTGGATAAAACACCCCTGTACATGTGACATGAGTTCAAACTGGTATCACGCCTTTAACATGAGCGTAACCGTTGAAATTATTTGGTGCTTAACTCTCGCAAAGTTCTCCCAAAGTAGTTGATGCATGTTACACACCGAGTTGTTTTTGTTTTTTTAACACATTTAATCAAAGAGAACGGGAACATATTAATGTACAATGCACTTTAGCACTTTGTATCCGAGCATCAGTGCCCAAATTGTCCTTGTTGATTAAATAGACTTACTTAAAATCACATTAGAAAAATGTACAGAAAAGAAAAGGTTTGTCGGGAACCCGCATTAGTTGACGTCCAAATGGTTAAAAGCATTCCGAGGAGGCTGGTATTTACAATTTTTAAGAAGTTATTCACGCTCCATCAAATTATATGCAAACTACTTGCAAATGCATGCTCTTTTAAAGCTTCTATTCTAATTGAACAGGGAGTCTATTTTTTAAATCCCTGCTTTCTGCCGGTGGCTCTTGTGGCGCACAGGGGGGAAAAACTTCAAAGAATCAGACTATGTCTTCCGCTTTCACCTTGTTCAAAACTAGGTAAAACCAGTTCCAAAGAGACTGGGAAGAGTTGAATGTTTAATTTTGTGTTGCCAGCTGGGCTCCCTCCCAAACCCAAGCCTTTGTTACATAAAATACAAAGCTATTTTAAAATCGGTGATTAGAACTTTTAATTTGATCTACTCTTCGAGAGCTACAACGGGAGTGTCAGCGAGGTGGTATATAATGAAGGGATGTTGTGATGCATGCTGAGGTGTTTAATTAAGTCAGCTCAAGTAAGATTTTTTTTTTCTAATTATCACGAAAGAAATATGAACCGTTGTTTACTAGTGACGAAGTTTTCACGTCAGGGGAAAGACAGTTTTTGGGATTTGCGCATATCATAGACATGAGCTAAACCAATTAAGCACTAAGTGAACTGTGACAACTAATGAGGTGGTGCAGGATTCAAACTTAGAAATCCTGTGAAACTTCACAGCTTTCCTTTGAGAAAAAAACAAAAACAAATTTTGAAGCACAATTCGTGAGCAATGTAGCAATGAATAATGAAAAAACACCAATCAGACTTAAGTTAATCTCACACAAACTTCTCTGTGTTCAGTTAGCAGGTAAAATGGAGCGGATACATCATTCAGACGATCTACCAACTGTCATCGAAAACTTCAGACAGCTGATGGATTTAAACTGATCTAAATAAGACCTGTGTGCTAGTTAGTGCCTTTATCCACCATGCCTTCCACCTGCTGTCTATGTTTTGCATCAAGAAATAATGACATTGTAAAACATTTGTCTTTAAAATTCTGAATGGTGCAAGTGGGCAATCTGAATTTAAAAAACTAAACTAAATCCTCTCTTTATTTTTACTCCATCCACAGGTGGCGGATACTCTCTCACTGTCTAAGGGAATGACTGTGATGGTCTTCCTTTATGGTGCAAAGATCAGTTGGGAAACCTGGAGTCTACATTCATCCAAGTTTGTGCTCCCGATAAACCCACCAAAGCACTGGACACACTGTTGCAGTTCGACTCAAAACGTGACCTTCCGAACCAATCCACGATGCCCGACCCTGTTGCTTAAAAGACTAAAATAATCCCAGCATGAAGCGCGCGTACACCACACGAATGACCCCTGCGGCATTCAAGCGTTTTATAAGTGAGATATAGCCTCCGGGGATTGCACACAGGTGGGTTTAATGTTACGGCTGATGTAGATTGTCCTGTGATTTGTGATGGCAATATTACGCTGGCTGAGTGGCGACAGCGGGAGCAGTCAGGAATGATGACCTTGTAAGTAAACCGGCCGTCATAATCCCTCCCCTGCGTTTGTAAGAGGCGACGGATCCTGTCGCTCAATCGGCGGCGCGGCAGATAATACACTTCCGCACGCCGCCAACCCCACCGGAACACTTTTCGTTTACGTTACCGCTGAGTTTGATGCGGAAAAAAAGGTGTGAGGACACGCTGATGTAGAAAAGCACACGCACGCTCCGGCCGCTGAGTGCTATATATCAGGGCAGGGCTGTATTGAGGAGGTTTGGGAAGGGTATTAATACCTGTCAAGTTGAGGTTTTGGCGCCGAACAGAAGGAGGCACAAAAAAACAGCTAAAAAGATTACAGGCCTTATTATGATGCCTCGATGTCCTCCCTCCCTTTCTCGCTACACCTCTCTCCTCATCAGTCACCCTGTCACCGGATCCACCACAATCTCCGCACCTTTGCCCGGACTTGATTGATCTCTTGAACGGGTGTTTCATTTCCTTTCTCTGTAGCCTCTCTCTTTCCCCCGTGATTCTGTGTGTGGTGCAGTGTCACCTGCTCCTTCTCTCTTCTCTCCTTGTGTCAGTTTTTTTTTTTTCTTAACTCTGGGTTGCAGCTGCTGTTCAATGTCAACCCTCGCTGCAGTCTTTCGCCTCAAACCCCCTCCCAGATATTCCAACTCCATATGTTACGATTTGCTGGACGGGAAGGGGCCGGTTTGAAGACGGACTTATTTCAGCCTCTCTCTCCGCCGTACAGGCATGGCTGTGGCATGACTTGCAGGTGAGAGAAGTTGTGAAACTCAAACTTTTCTCCGCTTCTCAGCATCAATAAATGATGAAGTGCAGCACCTCTAATCAACAGAGGCGCGTCTGTTTGTTTTGCAGTGAGAGTTATTCTCACCGAGGGGTGTTGCTGCGCGGTGAGCAGGCGAATGAGCGGATGACGCATTTTGAGATGACTGAATGAGTGGCTGGGAAAATGACTGAATGAATGGGTGACTGATAAGCTAAATAATCAAGAGGGTGCGCGAGCGAGATAAGCAACTCGATCCGACTTAAAAAACGCATTTGGCACCAGCAAAACGAGTTCCCTTTGATCAGTGTTGGGGCTCTCGTAGCCCCGGTCGGCGCCGTGCTCCCTGCTGCGGTACGACTCCCACAGGTGAAGACGTGGAGGCCCAGGGGCAGCACATCAGAGGACCTGAGAGTCCTGTGCCGGTGCGCGCGCGATCGACTGAGACTGCAGATGCTTGCGTCTACGTAGGTGGAGACCTGGCTATGATGCCTCCAGGCGAGCAACCATCTGGAGAGCGACACACTTCGAGACACGCTCGGAGCGCGTCGACGCCGGCTTATCACGCGCGCAGCATTAAAAATACATGGCGTTTTAAGCAAGGAACGACTGTAAGCCGGCTGTACGCGTGTTTACCGCCAGTATCTGAGATCGGCCTGTCAAGCACACACACATCGGCCTGTGGAAAATTCTTCCTGACCTGACTTGGCATTGGTGCAAAGAGCAGAATTGATGAATGAAGCCTTCCATTTTCAAGGATTGCTGCTGTAATTTCAGAAACCAGTCAGTATCTTTGTCGTAAAGATGGCCAAATTGTCTACATGACCACTCCAACTGCGTTGCCGTGACACTGCATTGCCAAAGAATAGAAACAAAATAGTTCCCTTGATTAGTTTAATGATCTCATGACCCCTGCCCCATATTTAGTTGAAAGCCTAATATGAATAAAAGGCTTTCAATGAAATCTATGCTTTTTGTTCAAGTTTTTTTGTGTTTTGAAAGTGACATACTGAACATGATGCAATCCAAGGACAACTTTCACCCTGGTCCCCCCACTGCCTAATCAAATATTTAGCTAATCAAATATTTACAACTATCCTTAGTGAGGAGGAATAATGCAGATAAACAAGGAAAAAGCTGTAAGAACATTTTCCTAAACCATCAGCATAATTGTACGTAAAGAGAGCTTTCAAAGAGATGTGGGAGAGAGGAAAATCACATTTTCTTTTGAATGTAAAGGTCCCTTCAGGAGGTTTTAGCCCACTCTGGATTGATCACGCTTTGGGCTTGTGTTGCACCCAGCAGCGCAGAGAACATTTCACTGTTACAAAGAAAAAAATGGATCCAATTAAACATCAGCACATTTTGGCAAGCATTACAGCATCTGTAGAGCTGGAAACAGGCTGGCTTCCACAATAGCATAATAATCAACAGAAAAGCACCTGAAAATACACAATAACCTTCTGCAAGAGCAGCAAACTCACGGTATTTCCAGCAGCCCCCCCAATACCTGGCCGATTCAACATAAGACATCCAATACTCCTTTAAAATGGGGGATTTTTTTCTTTTATGTGTACATTTAAATGTGCAATTGACCAGTTACTCCTTTTTAAATGTCATATATCACCTTTAGATGCATATAATTTTTAATTCTGAGCCACGCTTCCCAAAAATGCCTTGCGATGCAAACTGGGACCTTGTTTTCAGCAAAGTTGTGGGACAATGTCCCACGCCGAAGGTTCCCAAAGCCTTCATGATTCGCATACGTACCAAGTCACATCAATCGTGTACAGCAGGAAGGCCTCTTTCTGTCATTTAGGACAAAGCATACAAGAAGTGCACTCTTCCAAATTTGGGAGAGGAAGATTCCACCCAGAGGAGAAATAAAGGTAACTATAGCATTCAAGTTATAATGTTAGAACCTGGGCATATGATAAACATCAGCCAATCAGAAGTCTATTAATATTTCACTTACTTAGTAACTCACAAAAACAAAAAAAATCCTAAAACTTTCAGTTGTTTTGATATCAATTCTGTCTAGACGAAAAAAACAGTACCAACAGGGTTGGGTTTCGTTAAGTATTGATTATACATTCCGGATAAACTGCAACACCGTGGATTCACTTTTAGGCTTTGATGAGATTTCCTTTCACTTTCAGTTAATTTTCTTTACAGGCTTTCTGCAGTTTTCTTATGCGGATTGCCAAACTAATATTTATCACATCATGTGCTTATGCTCCTCTCCCTTATCAGCCTCACAAACCCATAAATGTTTCATCTCGTGAAGCGGGCAACCTTCAGTGTGAGGTCTGACGGGAGCATTTGCTTTGTCAAATGTCATTTAACATTTTGCAGAGCTTCTCTGGCGTAATAAAGCTCGACAGCAGCGTCTTTCTGAGTGTACGACTTCTGCGAGATGAAAAGAGCTAAGGTGCCTGTTGGCTTTCTGTTCAACTGATAAGAATATCAAAGACTTGTTTATTAAATTCAAATCTGAACGTGCTTTAATTGCTTTTAATCATAATTTGCCTTCAAAGTTATTTTGTTTATAAGCCCTCTGGCCAGAAGGAAAAACTGCGTTCATTCAGTTTCTTTACAAGCCAGAATGTTTGAGGTTGATTTCTTGTTCCGTGATTTTTGGCATTAAAATGTAACATCCAGGTCACTCTTTATTCCTCTGCCCTTGATAAAACAATGAAAACAGATCCATTCATAATCTAGTGCGTTTTAAAGCATATGCTCATTTTTAAGGTGACAAGAAATTAGTTTTTACTCAGACCCTTTAGTAGCGTGCACTTCAGTTTTCTTTATTCTGTTCATATCCCCTTTTCTGAAGCAAATAAGAGCAAACCCCCCCCCCCAAAAAAACAAAACAAATAGCTGGCTCTTTAAACTGCCAGAAAACTTGGGGCCAGCAGGGCGCTGATGTGAAAGCGAGTGAGCACAGCTCTCGCCATCTTCAACAACAATCGGCAAAATGTCCTTGGGCATATAACTCTTTTTTTCTGTGATTCCAAAAGTGGAGCCATTCGGCGAGCTCATGCTGAGCCAACGACTGGATGTTTGAAAATGATTATTAGGCCTGTCCTGTATTGAATTCTCTTTTTTTCCTGCCCTTTTCACAGAACTATGAGTTATTCCCTGTATTTATGTCAGAGGTGAGCAGGAGTGGAAAGAGCTTTGGGGAGAGATACAAATGTAGCTGCCTATGCAGACCGGGGTTCAGATTTCCCCATCGATGGAGGATTCAGTGCATTTTATTTCTCATCAATAGCAAAAAGCAAGACGTATGGGAATACCTACAAGAAGTAATCTGAAGAACCTATTTAATTACTACTTTTAAAATAAAAACAAATTATGATTGGTTTTAATATTTGAGTAATTAATGATGGCAGCACTCTACACTTCTGCAATTCTACAAATGCTTTCAGTTTTACTGTTACAGAAATAAAGTGTAACATCTTGACGTTATTTACTTAACTAGGGGGAGATTCATCCTAAAGTGGCCAATTTGTCCCACTTATGACTGACCAGGGAGCTTTACGGCACACAAAATTCCTTTTTTTTTTATGACTGTCTGCAAACTCAGCAGCTTCATTTGGACACTCCTGCACGGGTCAAGAACAGGGGTAGTTGAGGAGAATTTTTCAGGGACCAGCCACACAACAAATGTCCAAACGTGCACACACACATATAAAAAAATAACAACTCCACCCAACCCTGATGGGTCTAACTTCTCCGTTTCTGTGGTGAATGCTATCAACCTGTTAAGCGTGGAAATAATCATTACTGGGATGACTCTGAGACTAACAGCCCCTCACACACTAAGAATGTGTGTTTGTGTGTATGAAAGAATCCCTTTTTTCTGGAACATATTTCAAAACCCAGTGAGAAAAAGAAATCAACCAGGTTCTGTGGGAATATTTTCTTCTTCTTTCTCTGCCTCTTCTATAGGTGAAAATCACTGTCGAATCCAATGCGAGATAAAGCAATGGGACAAAACCGAGATTGCCTACGATATATTTTGATACTGACCCAGCTTGTGACAGGTGCAAAAAAAAAAAAGCCTCGGCCTCTTTCACACATGCTGTGTGTTTTGGTAATGCTCTCCCCTCCAGGTCACAGAGTTGGTAGGTTGGTGTGTTGCCGAGTGCAGTTTTTCGACCGAAGATCAAGGCAGGCTGCGTGGCTTTCCTGACATCGCTATCAAGGCGTTTAATCCTACTTTGCTTGAAGCTGCCTTATTTTCCTTTATATAAGTCCAGGATCAGAGATACTCTCCACTTTGATAGACTAGAAAAGATCAAACACGAGCTTCGTGGATCCTCAACTAAATTCGGCAGCACCTTTTTTGAACTCGGAGAAGAACTGCAGTGTTATTGTGCACCTGTATTAGGCTGAGTGCCTCCATCCAAATTTCATTTTATATTATTTCAACAGACCTGCTCTCTGGAAACTTAATGGAAAGGACTGCCTCTCTAAGATATGCATTCCGTTCATTTGATGTACAGAGAAGGCTTTGTTTGCCAGTCTTGTGTTCATATTCCAGACTAATAATTTATACAGAAGTGCATCTAAAGACAATTCAGTAAGCAAATGTGTTTATTTGTGTGTGGATGCATGAATACTGTATGTGTGTGGGATTGTTTGTCCTTTTGAACACAATTTTGTTATTTTTTGTATATTGGTCAAAATGGATTCAGTACTATTTCTAGTCATTTAAAAGATGAACCACAGAAAGTATTTGGGAACAAAGCAAAAGAAAGTTAAACATCTTTCTCAACTTCATTTTTACAGAACAATGTGATTACAAATCAAAGCTGATAGAAGCACCTCCATATAACACGACTACATGTTTTTAGCCATGGGTCACAGATCTAGACGGAAGTGCAGATCTTTTGCTGATGAGAGAGGATGCACGCCTTTCAGAACGACTTTAGTGACACCGGGGAAATTTGTGTTCATCCTTTTCGTGCTCATCCTAAATGTGCAGCATGTGTAACAGGGGTTCAGCGGAACTGTCAGTAGCTTCGCAGCTAATGCTAGAAGCAGTGGTTTTCATTCAGGCTCTCTTAGTTAAAGAAATGGGAACTAAACACACTTTGGAATTGCAGTTTTGAGACAGGTAAGAATTGTGCTGCACATATAGAGTGTAAAATATAGGATGCCAGAAATGTTGTATTCAAGGAGGTTTCAGCATGTTGTTGCTGGCATAATCATTTTGCAGATATTAGCTTTGGCAGATACGTTTCTTCCTGGGCTTTTCATAATCCCTCCTTCTTCCATGACTCACATTTCCATGGCAGCACATACCACACACATCAGCTATATAATGTTCAGTTTTCAGGAGCACTTTGCAGTCTCCACATATTTCTAGTGGTCCATTTTACATGAATTTGATGCCTTTTTTTTACCTTCTTTTTTTAAACAGAAAAACTCTACTTGCTTTCCCTTTTTGTAGAAAAAAAAAAAAAAAACATGCTGATTTTTAGATGGCAGCAGCTCTATAGAATCATTCATCATAAGCCCAGCGCTGCCTTTATATTCTGTATAATTAGCGCTCATCTAAAGCTTATTCAGAGCAATTTGCCATTCTAACGAGCACCATCTGGCTGTCATCGGATTGTCTTTGGATGGAGCAGCTAAACATATAACATGTCTGCAACTTGATACCCTCCTTGCTCTACAGGTGGCTGAGATTTGATGGATGTTACAGCAGTTAAGGGTAATGAGCAACCCTGGCTTCAGCTTGAATAAGGCGTAACCTTAAAATGTGTTTTGTTCTTCTCCCCTAAGTGGCACTCCGCTGTCTGTTGTCTGGCTGAGGAGTGCAGCTGCCGTATTTATGTAAACAAGCACAGTCACACGAAGGGCAGGTAACAGGAATGAAAAAGTCAGACAGAAATCAACCCGGTGATTCCTCAGATCGGAGCCCATGTTCCTTTTCATTACATGGAATAATCTGCCGGAAATCTGTGATTCATTTGACAATGACTCCATTTGCGCTGATATTTTGTGCGTCTTTGATAAACGTGCTGATGATTTAAAACCATTTTCACAAAAAGTGTAAGAATTTCATTTGGAAAACAAAAAAAACCCACAAAGGCACCCTTGTAGAGAGGAATATTATCACCTGTAAAATCACAGGGCAGGTAAGGAGTGGGTCGGGATAAATAGATACAACAACATGGCATCACATCAAATCAGGATTTTACACAGGGAAGACATTACCATCTCACAAAAACTGTCTGGGGAGCACGTATTGAGTGTAATCTGTTTGACTTCAAAGTGACCTACAACGGCTTGTCTGATTAATCTTCATGATATATGCAATATTTACCTTTATTCCATAAGATGTGTAGGTGGTCCTTATCAGGAGGCTGATTCAGAATGATTAGACATATCCGCTGTTTTCCTTTAGAAAGAGACAAGAAGGACAGGGGGGCATAAGACAGACAATAGATAAAGCATAAATAGCAGCCCAACATAAAAAATAATAAAGACAGAACATATCATTATTAGTCTGTTCAAGACAATATCCTTTAAATTCAGAGAGGAAGCTATAGCGTGTGGAAGTGAAAGAACGCCGTAAAGAAAAAAAAAATGAAAGCAAATCTTAAACACTAAGGTCATGATCACCCTGCAAATAGAGCTGGGAGAATGAGATGGAGGATTAAAAACAGAAGCCATTCCAAAAGCAAGCCTTGGGATCACGCGAGTTTCTTCTCATTGGCTATTGTTAAGCTGACAGATTTGCTCGTGACACTGGATAGAGGCAGAAACTCTCCTGAACTACCGTACTTTTACTCTCCTTCACCAGGGTCACCATCAGCCTCCGAGTCCTGATCATTTGTCAAAAAAAAAAAAAAGAAGGAAAATCTGTGCGCTCGTTTTATTCATTCTCATATGAATACCGTGACCTTGGGTGCACACACAGCTGTGGATGCACACGGCTAAGGAGAACACAATTTCAACACTGTGATCCGAACAGGGCATGTCATCCCTTTTTTCCCTCTTATCAGGGTACCTCCTTGTTTCTTTGTCAAGCCTCTGTCTCATAGTGCAGCATTTCACAAACCTTCCTTCCCCTCAAACCCCCCCCCATTAATCCTGCTTTGAGTTTTTCCTTTAGCTTTAATGCTAATGCAGATCTCCCTACTAGTACTTTAGAACAGCCATTTATCTATCAGAAAGAGTTGGAAATTAAAAAAATTAGCCTGTATCTATCGACAAAGAAAAAAAAAGCAGAGCTGCTCAAAAATCCTTAATGGAAAAAATATGAAAGCTCCGCCTCCGTTCTTTGCCTTCCAACTATTCATTGCTTATTCATTTATCTTTCTCTCTCACGTAGTCACCCCCTTTGAATGGTTTCTCATCCATTTTTAAATTTGCCTTTGACAGCAAAGGCGAAATGCTGAATCAAAGGCATAGGCAACAATTCCTTTAGCTGAACTTATGTAAATACCAAACACGATATGGAACGCTCCCCAATCAGCCATTACTGCTGTGGGAAGCCATGGAAATACTAACATGCATTATAGTTTTCATGAATTTCTCAGAACAAAAACGCTCCAAAGAAAAGTAGAAAAATAAATAAATAAATAAAAGACACCCCCCATTTTTGGATTCATGCCCTCAGGTATATAGAGAGAGTATCTAAGCTTGGATGAGTGACTGTGGAGTTAAAAGGCCTCCTTTGGGTCTGTGACTTTGTTGTGGGCGTCAGGCTTAATGTTTTTAAAAAGTTCACATCGCTGGAAGGTCACTTCAAATACGAGAGTCCACCCAACCTGCTCGCTTTAAAAAATGGAGAAGATGGGAAGAAGGGACACAAAGGGAAAGGGGGAAGAAAAAGCAAGGAGGACACAGGGAGGGGAAAGAGAGGAGGAGGAAGAGGAGGAGCAGATTTGTCAGTCTTGTCTCTTAATTGGCTGTGTGTGGACGGCGAACAAAAGGCAAACTCAGCCGGCCGTGACTCTTCAGATAACCCTTCGTCACACATGCACACACGAGGAGGTGCGTGGCCTTTTGTGCTCCCCGCTCAAAGAAATGTCACCTTGGGATTTTAAAAGTAACGAGACAGCACAAACACCTCGACGAGGAAAGCGTGCACACAAAATAAAGCAGAGCACATAGGTCTGCACGCACGCATCCCACAAACAGGCATTTTGTTAATTAAAATGGTGAAATTTAAAAGGCTAACTGGGCACACCAGGGAGTTTTAAAATGCCGACATCCAGGGGCTGTTTTCACTCTCTCCTCCGAGAGTCTGGATAAGCATTTCTTGTAAGAGATTAAATTAAGGGAAACCATCTAAATATTTTCCGGATATAACTAATGGGGATGAAGTGTTTTACCGTATCGTGGAGCAGGGAGTAAAAATTGTAAGGATGCCGGGAACCACAGGCGAATCTTCTGTCATCTAAAGCAAACGACAGACGTAGCAACAAAATAAAACCATCAGGAGGATTTGTGTCCACAGGTACTCTTTGTTCTGAAACCATTTGAGGGGGGCGATATTTGTTCACCCTGTGAGATCTTTGGACAAAGTCTTGTGGAGGAAAGCCTGTAATGCCTAGCTAATGCGTTCGAGTAAACATTTGCAGCAGTGGATGCTTCAAAATTACAGATGGCTGAACTTTGCGTGTTCCCTGCTTTCGAACTCTATAAAAATATAAAGTCAAAAGCATTTCTGTGTTTCTCCACAGAATAAAATCGAGGGAGATGCCGTCAATTGCACAAGCACATCAGCCCAGGCCTGCAGAACCATTTCTAAACCCGCTGTGGTTACCACGATAATAGTGCAATTTGAAACCCACAACAATAACCAACAACTGACAGGAGGAAAAAGAAGATTGTTGTGCTTTCACAACTTAATATTGAAAGTTATCAAATCACTTTTGGCTTAATGCATGGACTCTTTTATTTTGATGGTTTCCCCCATCCAAATAAATGGAGTACTATTAGAGAGTACTGTCAGAGTTCTAAATGTACATGAACAATAACATTTGGCACAGAAAATGTCCATTTTTAAAAACACTGGCAAAACAAAAATGAAGAGCACAACAGCCCAGCATCTGGAAGCCATAGATATTGCCCGAGAATGGACTGCTTTCCTTGTGATGACTTGCCAGGGTCTTAATTGTGGCGGACTGCAGTTGTTGTCGACTGGACCGAGCAGCTCAAAGCCTCACCAGCAAATATTACTCCATTAACCGAGCTACCCAGCGACATAGGACTAAAAAGCTGGCGTCATAATACGACTCTTCCCCTGACATTATCCTGCAACCAAATCCAACCGACCTAGTGCCAGCACCGTGTGGGATTAAAGATTGCATGCCAGCGTGGTGCGGAAATCTGGGCGGAAAATATGAGGGATTTCACAGTAAAGACACCCGCTTTCAATCACCAGATGCGTCTTAGTGGGGTAAGCCTGACAGCTAGCTGCTCGGCTTGAGTGGTACTTTCCTCCCAAGCTGGCATATGTATACCATCTTAATTCTTTCTTTACTTACATGAAAACAAATGCTCGAAAGAACATCTGAGTTACAGCCTACATGCTAACAATGGCAGTTGTTCATAAAACGGGGCAGGAGTGTTAACATTTGCTAATCAGTTCTGAAAAACGACAGCTTTTTTGTAGCATTGCATCGTCCCCTGTAATGCTGCAGTGTGTTGTTGAGTGTCCCAGGTGCTTTTTTTGGAAGTCGAGGCTAAACCGGAGTCACCAAGTGCCATATGAAGCCATAAACGCCCAGGCTACCCCTGCAGCTCCGCCACATTGTATAGATGGTCATTTAAGCTTCAGATCCAGAGCCCAAAACAAGCCTTCTTCATTCTCTTTTGTTTTTATCCAGTTAATTTCTAAGAGGTTTATGAAGTCTTCTAGTTGTAGTAGACGTAGAGTGCAATATGTCTACCTTAAAATGTAATTGTTGTAGGCAAAATCACATGGAAGAAAAATTAGAGCCGCAGTTTTTAATTTAGTTAACAATATGACACGAGGGATTCTTCATAACGGCTTATGACACCTCAATAAATCCCTGCTACTGTTCACAGTTTATGGGTTAGGGTTAGTTACTCTGTACCCTGGGGGGGTAATTAACAAATGACACTGATATACTCAGTTGCCATGAGATTATGGGAAAAGTTAGATAGTTAGTTTGATAACATCCCTTTGACCATTAACCTCCTGAACTTCAGAAGGAACATTAAGAAAAAGCCCAACTCCGGTTCTTAAATTAGCTGTTTCTGCTCTCCAAAATGTATGTATCAAAATACTTGACTCAACTTAGCCTTAGGGCTGTGGTTCAGCCATTTTTACTAACACAGAGTGAACATGGCGAACACAACTGTGATGGACGCCCTTATTTGTGCCAGTTTCTTCCCGCATTTATTAAACCGTGGTTTTGCTCATTATTATCCACAAAATTTCAGTTTATCAGCGGCTGGCCTTAATTCTTAGAGATATTTGTGTTATTATGAAATCCCTCCATGCTTTTAAAAGCAGTGGTTTTTGTTGCAGGCTACGGCTGCGTTCCTCGGCCCGGTTTGGTGGTTTGACCTCCACATTCCACCAAAAGCATTCCAGGTGTTGGCGGGAGGACAAAACGGCGCGTGACGATCAGCTCTATGGCAGGTTGAATGTGGGTGGTTACACAGTTTCAGGAATGCAACGAACAACTTGGTTCACTGAGATTAATTCAACTGGCATTTTTCAAGGACTCGGGCCTGAAATTCACTTTGCCGCCGCACATAGCCAGCGTTGTGTTTTATGAACGTCTATGACCGTTATATGGCAAAACATCCAAATAAAGACGGGCTCGGACAAGCGAAAGCACACTGGGGATATGACCTATGCCTTTCAATTCTAAGATCACTATTCCTATCTTTCTGTGGGTAAAAAGAATATGTACAGCCTGGGTGAAATACACCCACCTTAGTTTTATTTGAGAAAACGACAGTCATGGTCTTGCTTTTCTTCATCAGTTTCATATATTTCCAAATCCTGGGTTATCTTCCTTTCTATTAGCATATAATGCCTCGGTAGGGATGACCCATCATGTAAATTAGCTCTGGAGTATGGACCTGATGAGGATCCAGCTGAATAGCTTGATAGAGCGATAGAGCGAACTACATGTGCCCTTTTGTGTGCTCTACAGGCTGAAACGCTGTACGTCTTTGACCTTTACAGGGTTGGCTAAAGCCAGTCCTCAGGCTTATGTGAGACTTTTTTTCCTTCGCTCACACACACACACACACACACACAGACACACTGACAAGCTTAAATTACCAAGGAGTACTCACACACACACCTCTAACTTGGAGCAGTAGCTCGAGGCATCATTAGCCTGTTTCCATCAACGGTCTGCAGGATTTGTAGCTCTTAAAAAAGTAAGCTATCCGTGGCTGTGTCTGAGCTGTTGATGCTTAAACTTCGTCCCGTAACAGAAATAAAAACATCTTAGCGCCTAAAGTGATGCAATGTGAATGAATTGCAGTAGAATCCCTGTCACTGCATCTCACGCCTCCTAATCTCTTTATGTTTCTTCCTCTTTCTGGAGAACTTTGCTGCCGTTCGTAGCCTCTGAGCCAATCAGTATTCATCCAATGCAAAGCCTGATTGCCAAGGGGCACACACTATTGTTAGAGAACCGCATGTAAGTCCACCATCATGGCCTCCATGGAGGTTAAATTACCATAATGCTGCTCTATTAATTAAATAAAACTTAATTAAGTGGATACAAGTGCCCCATAATGAATTTACCTACAGGTCTGAGGCAATCTTTGAATTTCTGTGTGGCTGTACATACAATACAAATCTCTTAAAGGTTTTGGTTCCTGTGTGTTTTGTAAGAAGCC
This sequence comes from Menidia menidia, assembly GCA_907169785.1. Taxonomy (NCBI): domain Eukaryota; kingdom Metazoa; phylum Chordata; class Actinopteri; order Atheriniformes; family Atherinopsidae; genus Menidia; species Menidia menidia. The sequence continues at coordinate 9,060,091 of CAJRST010006668.1, forward strand.
CTGATCAAATTCCTCCACGGCAATGTGAAGAACAACAATCATAATAGACAATAAATTAATTTATGTTATTGCTACATGTTATTGCTGGATCATGCTTCTGCATTTTGTCTCAGTTTCTGGTTAGTAAATATCATCACGGTGTCGTGTCCTGTGTTGTTGTTCATCTAAGGATGTATTTGTTTTACTTTAAGGACCTTGGAAAGGACCAAATGTTTTTTAATGTGTTCTTATAAATAAAACATTAGAATTTAAAACGGTTTTCTTGTTTCCCCCACTTGACTGTACACTGTGTCAGGTCTCAATGGGCAAAGAACATTACTGAAATACATCGTGTTAGATATGTATAGCTAATCTGCCTCTAACAAAGAGTCACCTTCCTTTAGAAAGTAGCTGATTTGCCTAACCAATAACTATTATTTTGCTCAGACAAAGTGAATTAATAAAAAACATCTGGGATTTCATCCAAGAGCTGGCTTGATTCTATTTTTTTCTAACATGATTTCAATGATAAAACCATGCCTTCAAAGCAAAAACATTAAAAAGATCCATCTCATGCATAAACACACGGGTACAATGAAAGCGTTAGCGGTTTGGTTCTGGAATCCAATTTCCCAAGGAAGGGCTGTACTGTCAATAAGTCTGCATTTTGATCAGATGCAGACAAATCGGCATGCTC
>CAJRST010006668.1:9061166-9107828 GCA_907169785.1 Menidia menidia
GCGGTTTCAACGTGCGATTAATGGAGCGTAAACGTCTGACAATTAGCTGCATCATTGATATTCTCACAGTGGAACATCCACCAGGTCATTTCCTGTTTAAAGTGAGAGGGATAAACTAGAAAAGTGGAGTTGGAGTTGTCAGTGAGAATAACAACATGGCTAAATAAACAATTAAAAGTATTTCCTGTTTAGCTGTGAAGGGCAGTAGATGCCTTCATTCATTAAGATGCTCTACATTTAATTTTTATTGTTGTCATTGGGGACATGATTAAAAGAAAACACTATGCAAAACTACCGACGCATGCTGTCTTTCCTATCATTCTCGGCTAAACTGTTATGTTTGATAACTAAAAATCTAGAAATGTAAGCACGTCGGGACATCCTTTTCCACTTCGCAAAGAAAAAAAAAAGTTAAACGTGCGCAAAGATATAACGCAGCTCACACACACACAAGCTGTGAGATGATTGTGTGTGCTTTGGATGTGCCGAAGTGAGAAGCAAAATCTTTCTCAAGGTGAATCCTCTCCAGAGTCTTGTTAGTACAAATGCTTTCTCATCAATCACGACTAGTTCTGTCTCGCCGACATATTAAACGTGTACACATTCAATGCACAGTCCACAAAGACAGGGAGAGGCCACACACACACACACGCACACGCAATCCACACATGCCATGGGAAGTCATTCATTCTGTGGGCATGCATTATAAATACATCTATGAATAAATTTGAGGCTGAGTGCATTCTTCATTGGTGGTTTCTTTTTCTTTTTTTTTTAATAAACACCCTCTGAATGTTTGATCAGATCTCTATTTCTCGTTTCATCCTTCCAGTTGGATCACCCCTTCTGGTCGATTAGCGTGTGTAATATTTACCCTCCTTTACTCCTCTTCTTTCTGCACTTTCTGTCATGCCCCTAGGAGTTTACCGCCCCACCTGTCTTACTCTTGATTCTTCTGTTTGGAATTCCCAAATACGTTTTTTTTTTTTCTAAGACTGTTTACTGAGGATAATGGATGACCAAAAAAACAAAAATGGAGCTGTTTGTGCTGGTAAGGAGGAGGAGGACCACAAAAAGATGAAGATAGAGCAACTTTCTCATAGAAGGTGGAGGTACATGATGTATTATTAAAGAGGTGATTGATGAGCCTGTGGAATGTTTAACTGCTTAAACCACACACACCAGCCACAGGGTGAAAACTGTGTTTGTGCAGTCTGTAGCCAAATTTGGCTAAATCACACACACCGAGGTGTTTATCTTTTAATATGTTTGTCGATCCGACAATTATGCCAAATGAACAAGTCGGTCAGCCCACATTTCAACAGTTTCATTTTACTGTAGTGAAATGGTTTGATTGCATTACTATAAAATGCAAAGTAGATTCCACTAGTTTGTGGAAAACAACTGCAATTGTTATTTTAAGAAAAATGGGCAGTAAATTTGGTCCTGGCCACACCTATTTATATCCTTTTGTCATTTATGTCACCGGCCTAGACTCAAAGTGAAAATGCCTCTGTTGATTTTAAAAGCTATTCCCTTCCTCATGATTGTGTCTTACGATTAAATGTCATTTTTGTGGCATCGTGTCATCTACATTATATTGCTTTGATGGTTAGAGAGAGTCATTTTAACGACCCTTCTGTTTGATGTGTTTCAGCTTTTTTTGCTATTTCTAAGATCAGCAGAGTGGTGGGAGAGATCTCTGAGAGAACTTCTTTGATGCACCCGGTCGTTTGTCTCCCCTGCTTGATGGACCTATTTTGGAGGAAGAGGCTTTGCTAGCCGCACTTTTCCATCAGTCAAAGGCATCAGACTATTTTCTGTCTTCCCACAAGGTTTCCAAGTTTCTCACTTTCCCTTGATCTAATCCTTCTCTGTGCTGTAATCTGTTCTCCACTATCCTCTCCTCCTTTGTCTTCATTGCTATCCTTTTTCATCCAAAATTTTTTCAGAACTCCTTATTTCTCATTTCTTAACTCGTATTCTTGCATTATCACATTTTGTTATCCTTTGCTCTCTCTAACTCCTTATTTAGTCTTTCTTCTGCCCCAAACTTTCAGATTTTTCTCGTGTTACTCTCACTGCCTTCACAACTGCCATTTACCCTCTCCATATTCAACTCTCCCTCCACTCACGTCTTTTTTCAATCTCTTTTAATCTTTTCCCCACGTCATGTCATCTTATACTTTCAGACTTTCCAGTTTTGAAAAAAGCACCTTGGCTCTGAACATCTCCTGTGAAAGTTTACAGGTTTCTTTGATATGTATATTCCAAACAAGATGCCTTTCCTGACTTCAGGTCATTTTTTTCAAAACTTCCTCTGGAATTAAATTAATTTGTTAGATATATGGCAGTTGAACAAATTTTTTTCCTTCTCCATTTTTTCCATACAGATTTAAGATAGCAGGGTACCATGTTTTTTACACTCTCCCATATTGGATTTCTATCTTTTTCCAAACACTTTTTAACTTGGTGGATGTAGAATATCGGCATTATCAGCTGAACATGACTCAAAAAGAAATGAATATCTAAAAAAAAGTTTGCTCGGCCCTGTAATGTTTTGGCTTGGGTTGGACAAATTGAAGCAAAGCTTTTGATGCCAGACTGCTTATCCTTCATTTCAGCAGCAGCTATTACGAGTTGTTGGCTATGCACGCTCTTCTATTGTGTCTGTTGTGTTTTTTTCTGACGCTTGCCTGAACAGCAACAAGCACCAAACAACGTTATCATTTCTTGATAACCATCACAGGTGAACTCTGTAAAAGGATAGCCAGCAAGAAGGGATTGTAGCCACAATGTGCAAACAGACATTCACAAGCAACATTTCAGACATTAAACGCACCCGTCTGTGCCCTGACTATTGAGATTTCTCATCTCAGTCATGTTTCGACAGAAAAAATTGAAAAATATTTTTTCCATATTGTTGTTATGAAAAATTTAGCTCTGCTTACAACAAACAAACAAACAAAACTTGATAAAGAGACTTTGGGTTTACACACACACACACACACACATATATATATATAGGCCAACACCAATAAGAAGAGACTCCAGTAGTTTGCATGAGTAGGTTCACTTGGAACTTTGAGCAGGGGTGATAATTCAAGGTTGTTTGAGGTGTTTCAAGCATTAAGCAGAGACTTTGAAATCAGAGGGTACTTGCGGTATGTAACTGCTTTTGAGTTGGTCACCTTCAACATTTACTTAGAACTATTATAAAAGTTGGTTTAAAGCTGATGTTTTCGTAATTAGGGTGGAGAAAATCCAGAAGAAAGTTTTAAAGTAAGGCGGAATGTAAAAAGTCAGGTCAGATTATTTGCATGTTGCAAAAAGGGAATGGATATTATGTTCGTAACAAATTTTGTGGAACAATTTAGGAACAAATAAACACATTTCTACTGGGAGACAATTATTGCAAGTAATTTTGAATGAAATAGACTTGGAATCTTGTGCAATGAACTTAAAATGTAAAAACATGGAGTTTAACTTAAAGTGGAGTAATAATGCAAAGATATTGTAACCGTAAAAGCTTTGAGATTAAATGAATTTAGAATGAATAATTTACATAGATATTTATGTTAAACACATAAACACTCAGCAATATGATGCTTGAGTCAGTTATTGAGGAATTCAGTTAATTGAGGAAATAAATTACCTCCTCATGAAGGTAACTGAAAGTTTTTGTGTGTATTTTCTTTCTAATTTGTATGATCGTTTTTCACACAGACCTTTTAAGGAAAGTAAGTTGACATTCACATTTTAAGAGCTGTCAGATAAATGAAAGAAAGCAGCTTCAAGTGATAAAACTCACTTTTAAATGTCCTATCGCTGTATGGATAATAGTAGTGGATCAAAGTATTTTGCCTCTTGCATTGTAATTATCACTTTCTATAAAATTGTGCCCATTTTTATCCCAAATCCCCTTCATTACTTACTTTGCATGAGCCATTAAGCTAATGGTATCCGCCTGTTTTTACTGTTAGTATTATGGAGGAGTGATATGATAGCAACAATTTATGGGGAATAGTTAACTCTCACTCTGTGTACAGCAGCAATGGAGAATGTATGGATAATGCAATACTTAATGAGTGATCACAAACATTACTGTTTACCACTTTTCCTAAGGCACCACAGCCCTGAAAATGTTCTCTAAAATTACCACCTTACTTATAGATATTATATGCCTGCAGATTTAATTTGCTTGTCGAGGGCATATCACGGTGAAGTGAACATGTGTGTTTGGAGCTCAGTTTGTTATTCCTATCAGTTGATTCATGGATCACATAATTACCCCTGCAACACCTGTTGGTAAACACCTGCTATAGAGGCTGAAAATTAGACTGAAAGGGAGGGACACTAACTGACATGCAAATTAAACTGCTTCCCCTCATGCACTTTGTCAACTTTTAATATTTTCAGTTATTACCTCAACTCTGTGCTGTCATTTCTCTTTCACTTTTTTTTTTTTAACTCTCTGGTTCCTTTTTTATTTGCCCTAACATCACATCCCAGCTTCCCTTTTCTTTGCCTGGCCCCTTTTAGTCAGCCCGAACAAGCCAGTTCAGGTTGCTCCTGGGATGTTTGCTCAGTCGAGGTCAGCTGAGGATATGGGTTTTGGAACTGAAATATGTATGTCACATTTTATTCTTATCTGCCAATGATCATGGCCCATTTTTTGCCTTTTTTTAAGTGAATGATCAAGGCACAAGATAGATCAAGGGCAACCGTATCCCCTCATGTGTTTAAAGTGAAGAGTACAAACTAGCAGAATAAAAACAATGCAGTTGAAAAAGTTTCCTGTAGAGAGAGTTATTTCTTACAGCTAAGTAATATCCCTCAATGGAAAGAGACAGGGTTTAATATACTATGGGAATGCCTGTGCAAGAAAGGAATGAATGACTGAGACAAAGAGCAAAGTACTTGTGATTTTTTGCCATTTTCATTCAAATCGATGGAAGTCATGTTCCTTGTTGGCTACAGTATTATGAACTGAAGGTTTGTGCTCCTGAAAACCCTGCTCTGAAAAAGAAATAAAATAATCAGCAGTTTTCACAAGTTCATATTTGTTGTGAACATAAATGCATCAACTTAGAAAAACGTCACTGGGAGTTGTCTGGACACACAATTTGTTATTTCACTTATTTGACTTCCACAAAATGTTTAATAAATTAGTAATTGCTCATGTTCCTGATTGGACATGTCTGTCCTGGCAGACCATCACCCTCTGAGTATCATATTGCCAGATGGTGTAATAAACCACAGGGTGTAAAGTGTGCACACGGAGCTGTAGTAGACGTTTTTTTATCTTTATGTCTATGTTTGTGTTGATGCATTTAGCAGACGCCTTTGTCCAAAGATACAATGTTACAGTTTTAATTTTAAAAAGATCCAGTAGTTCATGTTATATAGAGTTGGGCAATTCAGCGTATAACATAGTTCAAACACATCATCTGTCACCTAAAGGCAGAGGGGGGGTGAACTGGATAGAACTGACCTGCCAGATATGGCTGGAAGGGTCCACAGGGGAGCCAAAAGGGGGCCCTGCCAAGCAGTGTGAGGGATGCTGCAGATGGTGCCTGGTGACGCCACAAGGGAGGATGTCTCCAAGATCCCTGTGGTGCGAATAAACTAGGGCTTGGTGTATGGGAATGAAGGCAAACTTTTAGGGGCTATTTTGGACAGATGCAGAGAAAAACGCTTGTAGCTGTGAGTGAATGGCGAGCTTCGATGTTTATCAGATGTTTCAAAAAGTAAAACAAACTGTCAGACCACTGGACAGCACAACTAAAACCGTGGTGAAAACATTATGGCAGATTAAAAGATTTAACTATCCAACTTTCTGTTCTTAAACTGAAGTTCAAGTAAATCTCTTAGGCAGTGACGGTTTTATTAATTCCCAGCATCCCCATTGACCCAGAACTTAGAGAATGGATGAATAGATTTTAGCATGAGGACATATATTGTCTTGCTTAATTTTTATTTATCATATAACGAGGAATAAGGAGCAGTTCGTTTTCAATATACAACCTGACAAAGGAAATTGACTATTTTAAATCTTCAGGTTGGAAGAATTCAGACCGACAAGTCCTCCAAACTAAAACTGTCACGGTTCAGAGGATGGAAGGATAACCTCCTATATAAAGTAACAGAAAATGTGCCTGAGCTGGGAGACTGCAAACTAACACAGAAAAAACAAAAACAAAATAAATAAAAAAACAGAACAACCAGACAGGGAGCTTACCAGATGGAGAGGAACAGAGCTACTGAGAAGATGAATGGTGAAGGTAATGACAAGGAGCTGACAAATGGCTGGGACAAAACCGAAGTGATGAGAGAGTGTGGAGCAAGACCAAACAATGGAACAGAGAACAGCGACTAATGAGGAAATGAAACTGAACTGAGACCCGGACACAAGCACAGGACTGGTGCAAGACACAACTATAAATGGACGCAAAGAGAAATTCAAAATTTAAAATTGGCCAGGGCAAGCTATAAAAGGGAGGTTAAAAAATTATAAAGAAAAGACCAATAAGAATAAAGGACAAGTCCTAAAGCAAATCAAATACTTAAAATGCTCATGACACAAACCCAGAATGATTGAACCAAAGAAAAGACAAGAAGGAAAATACAAAAAAACATTATCCTAACAGACTATACCATTACAGACACATAAATTATTTGTTCTAAAGCTGGGACAGAGCTCAAAACAGTATCAACCCTATGAGAGCGAGAGAGGAAATATGACTCATATGAATGTTTCAACAGCAGATCAGATGACATTTTCAAGTCATTTGTTTTAGTTGCCACTAGAGGAAGGATGAGTGAAGCAGAGCAGCAAAGCGCTTAACTTCTCACAATGGCACTTTGTGCAGCATGAGATAGAAACCCGAATGGACCACAGAAAACGGTTTACTAAAACCCTTTCATCACTACTTGGTAAAAAATAAAAAAGGACAGTCATTTGATAAAAGAATACAATGTTATTGGCTCACTCCACTTCTTAAAATGAGGTGGCATTTTACACAATTTCTTTGTTTGTGTGTGTTTTCCTCTCACAAAACCAGAACTAATATGCAGAAACATTTAGGTAGAACCTGAATACGTCCTTTGAGAAGAACCAAACATCTTAAAAGCAGCCAGGTGCAGCTGGTCATGTGTCTTTGATTGCTTGATCAGCAGCAGATGTGAGCTTCTCCCTTGAATGAGAAGTTAGCAGTTTTTTTTCTGATTTGGAGTATTCAGGCATGTGTTATTACCCTGAAAAGTAGGAAAGTAAAGAATGGCGCGGCAATGATCTCAGAGAGGCGAAGTGTCCTTGGCTGTTTGTTTGAAAAGGCTTTAATGGAGCCATTTCCCACTGAAATGTAATGTCTGTCATTTCACAATCACAACATTTCTTCATACACATAAGCGCATCACACAGCTGGCAATCTTCCCCGCCCAGGGATGTACCAGGAAGTTCACCCCGAGGGCAAACTGTTCAATTCCCAAAAGCAACATCACAGTTTTTTACTTGTTCAATCTAAATTACAGTAACAGTGCCTTTACGATATTAGGTCGTATTCTGTATTATAACTCTGTGTTCAGTCTCTGTGTCAAATGGGGGGGTGAGGGTGGTGTCACCCTTGTGATTGTTCCTGTGGATGCATGTTTTTGGACGACAGATGGTGATTGGACCGGACAGTGATGACTGGTGCCTCAAGAAGGCCCCGGTGTGTGCCAGCTCTGTAGCATATGCTCAGCTGAACTATCATCATATCGTTTGGCTATGCTCTAATGGTTTTTGTGTATGGTCAGAAGAGAAATCTTTATTTACAGAACTCTGATGAAAGTGAGCCGTGCGGCTGTTGTGTTTCTGTTGCTCATCATTTATTCCCCTGTGCATCTTAAGTTAAGATCCCTGTATTTACTTTTACTTTCACTTTTATTTTAGGTTACGTATGTTCTCAAGCTTAATGTTGTTTAATTGTTTTGGCCAAGTTGTCCAAGACATTTAATCAGCCCTCTTTTTCTAAACTCACCTTGGCCTGAAAGAGGTTGTTGTCAGATACATGTTCGCTGGGAATAAGAGGAGAGTGGGAATCACTTGCTTTGCACTCACATCTCCCCATGGCCTCACAGAACAGGGCAACATGGAAAAGACAGAACTCGTGCCCTCTGACAGTGAAGGCATGGCTGAAATTAGGTCAGGCAACAGGACACAGATCCCCAGGACACCCATAAAGCTACAACAGAACAGCTAAAAAAAGCTCGGATTTACCTTATCATAGGATCGCCTAAAAACCAAGTCATTCTCGTCCTGGTATGTAAAAGCCTTGTGTTAAGAGACAATTAATGTTCTTTCTCACATGACTGTACATGCAATGCCTTGTTCATTTTTATGCACTGTAAATCATTGACACTTTGTGTGGGTTTCCGCATCACATAAATATAACATTCACTCCATTTGTGTCAGTTTCTGTGGGGCTCTCTCTTCTTTTCCCTCCCCATTTCATTCCTCTGTCAAAGCACCATTGATCTTTTTTTTTCCTCTGGCCTCTCCAGTCTCTTGGGCTTCGGTGTTGTCTAAACACACAATTCAACAGGAACTCTGACAATCAATCAATCAGTTTAATGAACGAACTGTAGTGTGTGTGTCTCTGTTGCCATTGTTCTGCAGGGCTATTTGCAGAGCTCCCCTCGACACATGTCCTCCCTCTTTCCCCCTCATTTATTATGTTAATCCTTTCAATGATACTGTACCTGAACAAAATTGAAAATCCTACACTCACATTAATACCATATCAAATTAGAATAACAAAAGAAAGTAGGAACAGGCAATCTATACGTCTCGGAACAGGCTAGTATGCATGATGAAAAACTCTGGGCTGATGTTATATGCCTGTTAATGTCAGTGAATGTTGCTGTTTGTGTAACAGCGGGCGGCTTCTAGAAAATGCACCCAGCAAAATAAAGGCAGAATGTTCTTTTTGGCATCTTTCCAAGGACTGTTGTTAACCTTGATGTCAGCAGTAGCGTTTCAGGAGTAGCAGCAGGACTGCGTGTCGGTGCTTGTATTAAGTACCCACTGCAGCAATGCCAGCACTTATCGATTCGGATCAAAACCACAAAGAATCAGAATCAGAATGAGGTTTATTGCCAAGTTGTTTTTTTCACTTACAAGGAATTTGCCTTGGTGTTTGGTGCACAAGGTGGTTTGGGTCCATCTAACCAGAACTGAATTTTAGGTGTTTTTTAATTTTCTTTTAGTGTTGTTGTTTGGACTGTCTGGATTCTATTTGGATATCCGTCAACCTGACACGGCACCTGAAACGAGCAGTTTGTTTTCAAAGAATGAGGTCTAAGTGGGGATAAGAACGGCTTTGTTTGTGCCGAGTAGTTAAAGTTAATGCAAGTTCACAACTGCTCCAATACCGCCAACCCTCAATGCTACTTAAGCAGACCTCTCCTCTTTCCTCTTATTTTGATGAAAATGTAGCTTTCCTGCTTGGAGAGTTGACAATGTGAAGCATCTATATTCATTTGGTAACACACTCACTTTCTAATCAGAAAAACTATTTTTTTTCTGAATCGTGTCATATTGTGCTTGCTTTTCAAAACTTACAGCGTGACAACTGCATGGTGCTTGACTGAGATGTCAAGAAGTTTTTAAAAAGCTGCTTCCGTTTTAGTATGTTGTCTTGGCCAGTGCACTGACTCTATGCTTCAGATATGGAATGGAAGGGGATCACACTAATTTTTTATTTGAGTCGCTTGGACTCTAAGCAAGTTATAAAGGTCTCATTCTGATTTTCCTACAGTGCATCTAAATTTCCTGGAGCTATTACAGTGCCGCAGGCATGGAACAACGTTTCAATTGGTATAATACAAATATAAGAGGTTCTGTTTGTTGGAATAGTTCAGTTTGTTCCCATAGCAGTAGGTTTCCAAAACCTTTTTGAGAGTATGCTTTCACAGTCACACCTTTCCATTCAACCATGCCAAACGGCTGGTAAGTGTCAATAGAGAGCAAGCATCTCATACTGGAGCCTGAACGCAGCTGATGACCATCTTGTCTTGTCTAAGAAGAGTTAAATGGCACTTCTGAGTGGGAGAGAGAAATCCCCATTTCTCTTTTTTTTTCTTTTTAAGTTATCAGAGCTTGTGTCTGAATTCAAACTGGTTAAGTTCTTTTGTTCTGCGTTCAGCTCTCTGATCTTTGGGGTAGAACTTCCTGAATTTATGTGTAAAAATAAACAAAAACGGCTGTGCTGAAGAGCGGGGACCTAAGGAAACTACTAATCTCAGCTGCAATATACAAAATGTAACTTATAAACTATGTTCTGGGGCTGCACATTAAATCTTCAGCGGGCTTTTGCTCACGGATCGTCAGACTCAGCAAAGAATAAATTCTGGGACTTTTTAACTTAATGCAAGAGGTGCTTAAGATGGTGCGAGTTTGGGTTTCAGCTTCAGTTTGCGGTATTAAATATGTGCTCCTTCTAAATTCAGCAACACTGTTTTTCCCTCTGTAAGATTGTTACACCTCTGACAGATTACATGGGACTCTACTCTAAATGAACCGAGATGTGTTGAGAGTTTCTCTGTGCCCTGATTCTCTGAGCAGGATGCTACAGGTGCAGACCAGGAACCCCTGCTCTGCTTTGGATTGAACTCAAAGTAAAACACGATTGCATTTCAACGCCATAATTCAGTCTCAGGCCCACATGTGCGCTTGTCTGCCTTTCTCTCGATGCACATGTGGACAAACCGATTTATCTAAATGTATCTACATTGTTGTGAATGATTATCCTTTCAAATGTATGCTATTAGCCACAACACAATAATGATATTGATGATAACAGCTGTATGTTTAAGCAATTTCGGTTTATCTATTTATCAGATTTGCTTTTGCCGGGACTAACAATCATTTTGCTGTCGCTTATAGTTTCTAATCTCTGTAGGAAGTTATAAAAGAACATCTGAACTGTAGTAAATCAGTTAAACAAATATAAACAAGTATGATAAGACTTTAATAATTCATCTTAATTAGGTATGTTTTACAAGCGCGGAATATTGAGGGGCAGGATAAAGAGATGAGGAGGGAGGAGGGGAGGTACGATCAGTGATTCACATCCGACAAAACTAGTGTCCCCTTTTGATTGTCTAAATCTGCCGTTTAAAGACGGGACTAAATGTTTTTGCCGTTTAATCAATTTCTGCATTTGATTTGAAAAACAAAACGAAGACACAAACTAATGACAAAACAGACAAACCGCTAAACTAAAGCAGCTAAAATGCTTACGTCAGCTATATACAAAACATTAACCGAGGACTGGAGAATATTCCAATTTCCTACCACTGCTCGGAAGCTTCGAATTAACCAGGTGTTGGAGGAATGTTATGGACCCCGAGATGTTTTATTGAGGCATATTTTCTCAAAGTTTCACCTTCGATTTTGTAGGCTTGATCCTCACTTTTTATGTCAAGAATGTTTATCTTTTGTTTTTTTTTATGAGATTCTGAGCCGCAACTTAGTCAGCAAAACGTGAGATGTACAGAGGAGAGGGGAAGAATCAGCCAGGCATGAAGCAAATACAAGACAATATAAACAGAAGGGGGAGGGAAAGGAAGGGAGAAAAAGAGAGAGAGGGGAGAGACAGAGCAATAGATTACTCTACAAGAGCTGCTGTTGGGGCAAGATTTAACCTATAAGCTATATTACTTGAGAGTCTCTGCATGCACGTGAAACATTGCTTTACAGTCTCTTGGGGCCGCGCTTTGATTCTACACAACAACATACCACACAACGTCTCCCTTCTCCTGCTGCCCCTTTTATCTCCTGTATGTCAAATGCAAAAAAAAACATACACACATTCATACTCTCATTCTCACAGCACAATTTTTCTGCTGCACATCCTCTATTTTTCACTTTGATTTATACATCCACGGGAATAATCCACTCTTTGTTTTCTCAACTCTTCGTCACCTGGTATTTTTGGAGGGAAATTCACACCAGAGCAAAGCAGATGAATTAAACATAAATACATGTATATATATGTATATGGTGACGTGTTAAAGCTGGAATAGAAACAAAAGACATCTGGATGAATTCAGATGCTGTATCACTGTGGGAATTTGTCAGAGCTGCTCTCCATAGGAATCGATAACATGAAACACTTTTACATAAGAGGAGGATCATTATTTTGGCTTCCCTTGTCTGTGTGCATTTTACTTGTCTTTGAAAAAGAAATGAAATCCTTTAAAGGCCTTCCACTTAAGGTCTAAGTTAAAGAGGAACATAAATCCTCCCTATTTTTGCAGCTCATACAGTTGGACATCTGTGTTTATTTTCTGTAGATGACGGTAATGCGATACTTATGGATTTTTTGTTAACTGAACTGAACCCTGTTTTTAGTGATCGATTTTGCACTGGCATTTTGCTCGGTGCCCTTGTTAGTATAATGTAACATTCCTCTCTCCACTTGAATGAGAAAAAGTCTAGAGTTGCTGACATCTAAATGGTAAATGGACTGCATTTTTATATCACTTCTCTTGTGTTGCTGACCGCTAAAAGCACTACGCAATCCATTTGCCCATATATTCATACAATGCTTTTTACATAGCTTTTTTGAACCCCTACAGGGAATTTTCTCTTTCACTGTCTTCTTCAAGAACACCTAACCCTTATAGGCTTTGAATTATTTGTTGCATTTTTTTTACTTTTAGTTATTTGTTGTTTGTCTTTAGAGTTTTTAGCAGTCAAATGTTCAAAATTTCCATTTACTTGCTCCTGCTTACAAAAAAGAGGGATATGAAAATTTGACATTGTGTTACTTAAACCAGCAGCCATGTTTCATTGCAGTTTCTTGTTTTCACATGTTTAAAATAAGAATTTGCCCCAAAGGTAACAAGGACAACATCAAGAAACTGCAGAGACGAGAGAAGTAGAAACAAAAAAACTGAAAAACATATAATTTCATCATCAGTAGTGCACCATGTGCCGTTTCCCTCCTGGTATGTAATGACAATTAGACAAACAATGACATAGGAAAATATTTACAGGAGTGACTGGCTGCATTGTTTAGCCCATCAGGTGACTGCTGATCAATGGCTTTGCTGGGGAGAAGCTTTGTTGGCTGGCAGAGTGTCTTGATTGACTGACTTTCCTGAATTGCTGATTGCCGAACTGCCCCACCAGCAGCAAAAGAATTACAGTCCTCTGTACTCAGATAAAAATCGATATCTACTGAGGATGTGTAAATAAAACCCAGCTTTTGGAGAATTTTTCTCAAGTATGGATCACTTTTTCTCTGAAGTCATGTTATATCTATAAAAATAATCAAACTAAGTACATGAGAGGGAAACTTGAAGGTGTCGACTGGAAAGATGGGAAAGTGGAGATGAAGCATTGAAGTGAAACACTCAGTAAGGACCAGCAGGAAAGTAAAAGCTCAAACACCAGAGTGATGATGGTGTCACTGTGCAGAGGAATGCTGGTCTAAAAGCAAAGGCTGCTATATTCTAGATGAAGGAGGGAGCATTCTAAGGCCATATTTACATGTACTGAGCTAGAAAAGTTTGACATTCATTAACTGTTGATTAATCCTTCACTCAACTGATTCATACATAAACTATGAAGTGAAGTGGATGGATAAACTTGCCAACAACAAGCTTTTTCCCTCTAAATCTTCTTCCTGCCTTTCATTTCTAACATTTTATGACTGTTTGTTGTATTGCCATTAATCCTATTACTGCACACTGCTCTTCTTTTTCTTCTTGACGGATACATCTTATACCAGCTCTGATGGTGCGCCACAGAGACATCAAATGATATCTTGTTAAATATTAAACATTTCTCGTCTAAAGCTGCTCTTAGGCTGTCAGGCTGATGTGTTCTGATCTCACAGCGGGCAGCAGGACCTCAAGCAATAAGCTTAAGACTGAACAATTTGTTCAGTTTTAAAGAAATTTCCAAACTGCCAGTGGTCTGTGACATGTGGCCGAAAAAAGCTGGATGAAATGACTAAATGCTTTAAACATATTCAAATATTCAAAGCTGTGAACAGTGATAACTTCATCCTTTGCAAATCTTAGTTTGTAGACAAAAGAAAACACACAAAACTATGAAAAATTTCCACAAACCACCTTCAAATGGCATGCTGAGAAAAACTAATTTTAGTAAATAATTTATCTTTTGGGCACAAACATCTGTCACACATCCAGGCATAACCATAAATATCAATGAGATGCTATGTTGGGATGGTGGCTATTTACCTGCTTGATAAAATAAACAACCCCCCGCCAAAAAAAAACAAAACAAGATAAAAACATCTCTCACAAGGAGTACAAGAAATAACTAACTGTCTGTTTTTGGAGACAAATTTGTACTCATTGTGGTCATATGCACCAGAAGTAACTAAGCCTAACTGAAGCCTTTGGGAGCAAAGCCAAAGTATGATCTTCAGAAGAACAAAAGATTTTCCAAGACTGTATTTGAATCTCTGATCTCTATCTTGAATGTTCAGGCCAACCAAACCAGTTGAAAGCATGTCCTTTTTCTGTCGATGCTTGTAAAGACTCAGGGTCTTGAATAACTGCATTTTCAAGCCTTAATATAACTTATAACATTACTGGACAAAAACTACAATAACAGAAAACTTAAAGGTTAGTTTGTACACTTTTACATTCTACAGCAGCAGGTCTCCAGAAAGCTCATTATCACACACATCAGGGCTCAGCGGGGGGGTGGAGCTTCTGCTTTAAAGAACAGGTTCAGGTATGACTGCCTTTGCAAAAAAAAAAAGAAAAAAAAGCAAGATGAGAAAGCAAACCATTTGAAATATTAGAAACATTTTGATCAGGGTAGCTCAAACAGTCAAAAGATCATTTGGAAGTTTGGTTGCTTTGGCCAATTTATTGATACAATAACTTGGTTTCAAAGCTTCAAAAAATTTGGACCAATTCAATTATAGTTTAGATATTCTATCTGAACCAAATGAATTCAAAGACATTTATCAAAACTTTAAAGTATACATTTTTTCTTAAATTATCTCTTTATCAGGCCCCTCGATTCCCCCTTTCTGCACAGAAATCAGTCAGTAAATTATACGTGTCTTGGAGGAGATCAAAGTAAAGCCTGAATCACTTTTTATGGAGAAATGTGAAGGCATGACTTCTGTCCTTTTTGCTGGTCACATGAAGTATATTGTATATTGTGTTGTGGGGTTCTTGTGAAAAAGAGGCAGAGGTCGACTTCACCTGCTGAGGTGTTTATTTTGCCCTTATTCCAAAACACCAGAATGCACAAATATATTCACAGTGGAGAGAAAAAATATATACAAATATGTGCAAAAATATATAATGAAAAAAGTATTTCCATACAGTCAGTGGAACTCTCTCTGTCATCAGTTACCTCCTCAGTAACCTGACAATCGACTCTCTCCAGGCCGGAAGGGCTCCCTTATATGGGTTTAGGCCCCTCCCACTGGACATTTTAGTGCTAAATAAAAACAAATGCCTTAAGAGGCACTCACACAGGGTATGTGATGCTAACCAATATAAACACAACATATTAGATAAAAATCTATTAAAATATATAAAAAAATATACAAGGTGCGATCGTTAATTAAGGATTAAAACTCTCAACGCGATGAGCTGATCACGTGATAAATCTTACGGCGCCAACACTGGCCCTTTAAACCAGGTGAAAGGGTTTGCTCGGTTTGGCCATGGAAGGGAAACCCCACACAACAGGTAACCCAATGCTTAAATGCTAGTATGTATTTATATTCGAACATCCCCAAGTGTGTACCCTTCGGCATTTTAACCAGCGTGAAAACGGGGCAAAGGAAATTAGACAACGTGTACAAAAAATTTATAGCGCGGCAGGGAAACGGGAAATATGAAAGTGAATGCTAGGTGTTGTTTTAAGTCTGTAATTCACGACTACATCTTTAAGATATTTAGTTGAATCTGCTTTTCCTTAGTTTAGATTCTCATTGGTGTGTTTCTAGTCATGTGACAAAAACAAGGAAGCGGGTGTGTTAAAAAAGTTTGGAATAAGACGGAATAAAGCGTGGTCGGAAAAGTTCACCTTTCTCCATCCTTTCGGTTAAAAGATTTTTGCAGGATGGCCATGTCAAACGACCTTTGTCTTGTCTTTATGCGGTGACGATAGATTGCATTTGATCTCTGTGGGTAGAATTTTTGTCCTGATCTCTTTTAATTCCTTCTCTAGCTTGCCTGCAAATCTGCCCACTGGCCACCAGCTTCTTTCCAGTTGAAGACAAAGGTACCTGCTAAAGTCTTAATAAGATAAAGCAAATGAATGCTCATCTCTGCTTTGTTTTGGTTTGCTGTGTACACAGACCAGTGCGGAGAAAGAGGAAAAATGGAATTACAGATGTATTAAAAAAAACAGTAGGTTCAGTAGGGTTAATTGAAAAGAACAATATCGCTGCATGAGGGACTATATCATTTTAGTCTCTCAGTTAGTGTACAGTTTTCTTCCCATTTATGGCTGAGATACTGGCTCCCCACAGAATTAAGCAAAGTGATCATTTTTACACACTGACTCATAACTTGTGGTTTTGCATCCCTGCAAAGCTCCAAACTCGATATATACCATCACCATTTCCCAAGATGGAAATAAGTGGAGGATCATTATAACAGCGCAAAGATAAAAACTGGAGGCGAAGAACAGATGCGGTCTTCACACTTGGTGTAGGAAGAAAATATAAGCATTATACAAGAATACAGGGGAAGCATGCAATATGCAAGTATTTGTAGATTTGAGAGCATGAAGTATTGCTACTGTCAAAAGCTACGATATAAATCAGACCTGGATATCTGCTGGGAAGAAAAAAAACAAAACACAAGCATAGTTCTTATTGACAATGGTTATTCATGCCTTTCTCACCACAGTTTCTCAAGTTTTCTCCACTTTCAGTAAAAAGAATTGCCTCAACATCCGAATATTGGCCCCATAAAACATGTGTGGCATATTGAGTGCGCTCGAGAGACAACAGGAGCCAAATTTGCATTTATCACGGAGATGTAAAAAGGAACTATAGATGGGAGGCAAGCAAGAAGGCAAAAAACTGAAATGTGAGGCTTGATGACACTCACTGGAGTGTGCACATGTGATCCTAGGGATAATGATCCTGGCTGGTGTGGGAAATCTCCTTTGGAGAACACAGTTCCTTTGGCCTAGAAACAAATCATACCGCAGGAAACCTCTAATGCCAATCTTAATGAAATGCTCCATCCTGGAGAATGTCACATATATGAACCTGTACCCTTCACTGTGGAGAGCGAAGTCTGGAGGATTTTTGTCTCAGCAGAAGTAATATTGCTGCCAGCCGACCAAAAACCCTGAAAGGTTATGATTAAATGGAACATGCAAGAATGGAATAAACTTGTTAGAAAGAAATAATTTTGCAATCTGTCTGATAGGATGTACCCTTACTGCTTATAGAGTCTATTTTTTGTCAGCTAAATAGGAAACTTAAGAATTTTCCTTGATAGCATTGCAATATTGAACCAGCCTATCAACACATTCCGTCTATATGGCTTTCTATCTTTCCAGTCATTGATAGACCAGTTTTTCAAAAACATAGTTAACTTAAACAATGTTTTGATCTGAAATATCTGACAAACTGTTTAAACAATCCCTGATAGGTCCCTTTGGGGAGTGACTTTAAACAATCAGCTATGATTCGTCTGTCACACAGGTTAGTGTGTGTTAGCCATCATTGACCTTTTTTTTTTTTAAAACCCCATTTTTAATCAAAGCTCTACTGTTCTGTCTTGTCTTTCTTATAGAGGATTCATCACGATACCCCAGAGACAGACGTCAGCTTGAGTTCTTTACGTCCCCAGCTGGCTTGGCACTGTCTTTTGTATCAGATTCAAAGGCTCACAGTCAATCTGAAGCCTTCAAAACTTAAATTAATTCTCTTTCTTTGCGCACGCTGACTGAAGTGGACTACGCATGTAAAATTAAATGGGGATCAGAGTTTTCATCTGGATTTATCTGATCAGTGTTTCTCTTTTTTAGGGGAAGACAGTGATTTGTGATATTTTTAATAAAACAGGACAAAAAAATTGGAATAAGCAACAGTGTTATCACAGGCACTCAAGGTAACAGTCAGGTTTTCATCATCTAGAGGGACTGTTTGCATTCTGCAATGAAATATGGCACCAGGGCAGTAACAAGCAACCAGTTCTCAGTAAACCCCTTTTGAAGATGTTAAATTACATTTAAATGTCCCAAATTTCTTTTAAAGGGTCTTTGTTATGGCTCAATCTGTGTGGAACATTGCAAGCTTAAAGCCTTCAGCTCTTACATAGGACAGAATTAATCATTTGCAAAACAATGTTGCTGTGCTCACTATGCAGCCTTAGGTGACTCACACACACTCACAAGCACACACACACACGCTAAGGAAACATGCAAATCTTCACAAAGAGTGTAAAAACTGGGAATCCTGGGAAAAAGCTATTTCAACATATCAACATATCCCCCCACCCCAACACACAAACTCCTGGAGGCGTAATCAAAAGTCCAAAAAAGAAAACAATTTTCGATAGTTAAAGTCTGTCTTTTGCAAGTTAAACTCATTATAACAGTTTCCCCGTTAAACTCTTTTAATCCTTTGTAATAGCAAAAACTATTTCTCTTTTCAAGTCAGGCTTATAAGTCATTTCAATTGCTGTGCTCTGGGGCATCGCTGGCAGTTCAGCAACACGCCATCAATTACACAATGCTTTACATCTTTTCTAAGGCCAAAAGGATACATTTTTCAGCAATGTTCTTGTGATTGTAGCTGTGATGGATGGACTTTTTGATGCTTTTTCCTTCTTGGAAATATATGATGTCCAACATTGCTCATGATTCAAATGTACTGATTTTATCGCTTTGTCTCACAGATTAAACTCCCTGGGGAACTTAGGTTTTAAAGAATAAAAATAGATTAATTCTATCTGAGGAAACTGAAGGGTACTGCGGGAGTTTTACAAATCATTTAATCACAAACAGAATGGATGATTTGAGCTTAGGTTCACAACCACTTACACAAATTCAATTGTATGCACAAAGACCCTGCAGATGGGGAGGGGGTTAAACAGAATGAAATTAGACAGTGGCTGACTTCTTTTAAAATCCCATCTGGGACTCAGTCAAGCAGTCATGACACCAAATTAGCATTTATGGCGAGGAGCAATTACCAGGAGAAAAGCTAACTGCGCTCAGCGTTCTGCGACCATACCTGCCTTTAAAACTGGGCATGCCATCTCTTTCTGTCACACACAAAGGCCTCACTCATTCGGTCACTCGCTTTTTTTTTACTCAGACTCACACGTGGGTTCGCTCTATTCTTTGACTCCTTTTTCCTCGCAATCAGATTCATGCAATTTTCTAATTTATCGCCGCTTTCATCGCACGCACAAATGCCCGAGCTCTTGCTGGGACAACAGTTTTATGAGCTGCAGAGCAAAATGAATAGCTGCAACGCAAGGTGGAAAGGACGGAGGCAAAAGGGGAGGAAAGAGAGTGAATGACTTGCAAATGACAAGATGTGGGTAAGGAAATCATCTGCATTGAGCAGCACTAAGCCATGGCTCCTGGACCATGAGTTTCTTTCTTTGTTGCTTATGTCGTTGGAACTGTATAAGGTCACCCTCCCATAGACAAAAAGCCATCAAATATCACTCCATGTCCCTCGGGGCTTTTATCTGCCCACTGCTGAGACAGCATGTACCTCCCCACAAAAGAATACCAAAGTAATAAGAAGTATTAGGAAAGTCAGAGCGACAATTGGAGGTGATAAGAAATGAAAGTTTACACACAGAATAGTTTTGGGTCTTTGAAGGATTAGTGAAATTGGGGGTGGCTTTTCACATATAATTTAAAAATAAGTCAACCAACCGATTTGAGACGAGCTTATAGTAGAAATTCGAGAGTTGAGAAGGAATCTCTGTAAGTATAAGATAAGATAAAGATAAATCAAAATAGAGAGAATGATGTCCAGATGATTGCCATGATTACAAAAACAATTAACATGAAATGCAGAGTCAGCACATGCTCTTCAGTTTATGACAAGCATGTAGATGATTCTATTTCTTTTTCTTCCACGTTTATCTGACAAAAGCTGTGTCATCAGCAATAACCGCTCTGTAATGTTTCTATTTTAGGCTTCGATAACAAGACCAGAGCACAGATTAGCTACTGCTTAAACGAAGATTCTCCTTTGCCAAGCACTCACCACCTGAGGTTCCTGGGTTAACAGGGGCGAAAGCTGATGTCTCTCACGATTCGTATGCTGTTCACACCTTGATTTCTTGCATATGTATGAGCAAATCTCCTTGCCTCAATGAGTGCTCTAAGTTGGAGTTATGACTCGCCTCAGCAAATGGCAAGTGGCACGTTTCAAGTCTGGAAATGTGGGAGTGGATCGGTCAACTAGCAGGCAAACACTTCGACGGAAGCTTGGGAAAGAAATCATTAACATTGTTGTGGGGACATTGTGAACTTAAGTTAAAAAAAAGTTAATATTTGGTTATGTTTAACGTGTGTTCTAAATTATGGATTTAATTCACAAGTCGCCTTCAGAAATATGAGCTCCTTACGCAGGCACTGAATAAATCCCTAAAACTGATAGCCTCTCATTAAAATTACATATTACTAATGCCCTAGAATGACATAGTTGTAACTCTACAACTTTCCCACATTCAGTATTCAAGGATCTATGAATATGCTGATTAGACCTACCTTACCCTCTGCCAGTCGCTCAGTTTCACTCTGCCTATACAAGCAAACCTGACCACAAATTTGATTTCAGAAGTGTGGCAAAGGTGTGACCCATTCAACTCTGCCTCTCACTGGCTGTTAACAATCCATTTTAATCTTGCCATTAGCGTTATCAGTCTCATTTTTCATGGCTAATTCCCCAAGCCTGCCACTCATCCAGCTATGCTTTACACAAAGAGACACAAGGCCGGTCAAAATGAGCCAAACTGTTGATTTAATTATTTATTTCTTTGCCAGACAAAGACAAATCTGTACTGACTTGGTTGCTCGGAAGGACCTGGAGTACAGAGAGGATTCTTTTTCTATTAAGACTTGTCGGAAAACTTTTACTCCAGCGGTACAGTAATTTGACAAGTTGTTGTCAAGTTGAGTGGATGAAAAAACCAATGTTCTTTTCAACTTTCCCTTCTTTCCTCTCCTCTCCTGTGCGTATGTGCTGCTCTGCTTGGCCGCATTTAAACTGTAACAGAAAGAACCAACCAGGAGTTCTAACGCTGTGAATTACAAAGAAAGAAAAAGCCATCTAACAGACAAGCAGAATAGACACACCGCACCACTGAGCAATATCAGCGCATTAAAAATTACAAAACAAAGGACCAAAAAAGCATTCAAGACCCCCACAAAATTAAATTAAACGAGTGTGCCCAGGATAAATTTTTGTTCAGTTAGTAAACATTTAATGATGCGTGTCTAATGTAAGCTGCTGCATTGCACTCCCATTGTAGAATTACTCAGTGTGGAGAATTTTCATGTGAAATGATTTTTAAAGTTTAGGAATTTCTTTGTTTTGAGATTGTGGTCTGCAGAACATTTTCCCTCTGGCTACCCTGCAGTTGCGTGGGCCTAAAACCCCGAGCTGTCACAGTTGCAGCCCCATTAGAGCAGTCAACCCGATTCAGAGTGAACTTTAGCCCATACTAGCAGTCAACAAAGATAACAAAGCCACTGGTAAAGATTTTGTTTTTCTTTATGTTGTCCTCAGAAGAAATGGGTGATGAAAATCAACCCTTATGTAAAAAAAAAAAAAACTGCACACCTAAAACATTTTTTAAATTTCTTCTCACGGGTGCTTATGACAGCGAGGTTAAATCGCTGCTCTGGAAAGTTCTATCTTCTGATAGTACATATAAACTTTGGAATGACAAAAAGTCAGGACTAATAGTTTGAGAAAAACAAAGCAAACTGACACTGAACATTTTCGGTGACGGTTTTCTTTTGGATTCACGATAAATTCTCACGAAGAAAAGAAATGTCATAATGCTGTCGACTAAAACGATGAAGGGAAGAAAACACATCAGCTATTCAAGGGCAAGCTTGGCTTTTTAAACGCTTTGTGAAATCTGGCACTGACATCTATAATAAGTTTTGCACATAGATAATTCTGCAAATTAAAATATAATTAAAAACAAGCGACAATGTTCCTACACTGAATTAAAGTCAACTGTTTTGGATGAAGAGCTATCACCTAAAAAGGGACTGTGCTCGTCAACATGAATTCAGTGAATTCCCGGCAATCTACATATGAAAGCTGGCTTTCACCCTTTGATCTCATCATGACACAAGATATTCGAGCAGTCAGTCAGCCAGAGAACAGATTATAATTGCCTTCCGTTAAGCTGTTAAACATGTTCCGCGACAAGTTTCTCAACGGTTTCCCTTCAGCCTTTTGCTTTTGGTCTTCATCTTTTACGGTTCCATCACATCCTTATACCTGATATCTCCTTAAATCAGTGTCCTACAGCGCAAGCACCTCCGAAACGTTATGCTCCATTTTTCCTGCTTAAACCCCAAGACCTGAACAGTCATAAAACGCCTCTGACCGCTGTCCATCACAGCCAAGGATCCAAATGTGTCCACAAGTGACCTTATAGACCTTGCATCGCCAGGATGTAATTCAGAGGATTTACAACATCTGTCAAAGCCAGCCTTCCCTCACCAGGGATTCAGCTGTAGTCCTTGTCCAAGTCCAAGTCCAAGTCTTTTCCTCACTAGACCCCCCCCTGTTGGCTCTGCTCCTAGTGCTCTACAATTCACCCATTACATCACAATCCACCATCCTTAAAATCCTCTCAGGTTATCACCTCAGTACTGACAACATTAGAAATGATCTGACAGGAACTGCATCCCATACCTCCAGGCAATGGATCAACCTTATATTCCAGCCTTGCTCTCTGTAGTTAATAGGTGCTAAGCATTCTCTTCCCCGTGGCGACCGGGCTATCACAGCACTGTCTGGACCGCTCTCTCTCCCGGGACCTTGTGGTGAAATGATCCTCCTGTCAGCTGCAAGACGGCAGAATCACACCTTATCATTTATTTTATAATGAAAAACTTCAGGCTACATCTCACCCCAGATATCCAGCCTCCTTTTCTTTTCTTTGTCTGAACAATATTAGCTGGTTTGCCTGCCTTTTTCCTTAACACGATTAGTTTGATTCGTATTTTTTTTTTTCTTACAGTCATTATTTCCCCTGTGGAATTTGTGATTTGCTTAAATGAATTAACAGAGTAGTCTTAAGCTTGAAATGCAATTTTAAGCGTACTCTAAACTGGAGGAAGCACATTGGAGAAAAATGGCCCTCCCCCTGTTTAAAATGCTTTAGGTGCTGTTTGGGGATTGAGAAGTGACACATGAACAGGCAGGCTGAATCATATGCACATGTGGGAGGGAGTCAGCCTTCAGTCTTTGGCATTGATCAATGAGCATTTGCATAGACGATTGGAATTTTTTCTCCAAAATGCGTGTCATCATGATGGTGCATCACGTGTGCTTTTAACAAATGATGTATATAGTTCACGTGTAGCCGTGAAGGCCTGCGTGAAAGTCTCTCCCCTTATAGTCGGATGACTGATCCTCTTCCCTGCACTCCATGCAGCTGTTTCAAACAAACTACAGGGCGGTATATTTCCCAGATGTTTAGCGGGATTAGGTTAGGAATGTCCCTGTCCTGACCATATCTGAAGGAAAGAGTGGCCTAAATTCATCATCGTGTGCGGTTGCTCTTTGCCTCGTACATTAAACGAGAGAAAGTGCTCACATCCATCCAAGTCGCTTCCCATCACTGGAGATGACAGCAGAAATGCTGACACTGCCCTTTCACCAAATTGAATTTGAGATATTATATATTCCTTCTTCAATAGGAATGGCAGATAATGGGTGAATGACCAAGAGTGGCTCGTGCTGTGCTCTTTGTGCTCTCTCTCTATGTCCTTCGCAGAGTAATAGGTGGGTGGATGCATATATGGAGAAGCTGAAGTGGATTTTAATAAAATCTCGCTTCCCTTCAGTAACAAACAGGCTCATGTGTGCACGCAGAGAAATACGCAGCTGACGTTCTCTTAAAGACTGAGCTGCATTTAGAACAGCTTCGTCTCTTCCTCCCTTGCTCCACAGGCTCTAAATCCTGAAAAAGCTAAACCTTGTTTTCTGTTGGAGATTGCAAATTCATTATCCGAAAGACTGCACCAACACATCCATACCACTTTGTTGTAACCTAAACACGAGGCAGTAGTCCGAGACAGCAGCCTGTTACAATTAACTGATAGAAGCAGAGAATAGAGAGAAAAAACAAACAAACAATTGCCTAAAGTTTCGAATAAGTCACAAAATATTGCTTATCAGGTAGGGGGAGACAAAAAAATCAACAATGAACTGGAGGTTCACCTCAATGATTTAATATTGATTAATTATTTTCCTGACAAAGTCGATTTATAAACACGGTTTATCTCTCCATAAATGTCCTTCTTTGTTATTAGTTGTGTATTTTTGGTCCATGTTATATGATTTTGTGGATAATTTTCCAGGTTGAGTTTTCAGGGATCTTAGTTAAGAGTTCCCTCAGTTCCTCCCCATGTTCTGTCTTATTCTGGTGTCTGTCCTCATTTTCTTGTGTTTGCTCAAGTCTCCGCCACCTTTTTTCTTGTCCCTCGGATTCTTCTGGCTTTCTTCATCAGTTCAGCTCCCTGCACTTGTGCATATTCACCAGCTCTTCATTCCACTAATCACTCTGCCCTCCATGTATGCTGCCCAGTTCTTTCGTTATTTTGTCAAATACTGACTGTGTCTCTACCACCTATTTTTTAGCCCTTTCCTCCAGTGGCCATTCAAGGTTGATTTTTTTGTTTTTTTTAGTGTCTTTTAATGTTTTTCACAGTTTTAGTTTAAATTCTGTATATATAGCAGGACCTTGTTTTTCCCAACCTGGATGTTTTCCTCCATGGCCCTCTTATTTCTCTGTGAATTAACAAAATTCCAACTTTATATGGATACATACTTACTTTTCTGCTCTTTTTTTTAAACTCCGAATGCCAAACTGTCAGTGAGGTTTGTGGACTTGATTCAATTTAAAGGAATCTATTAATATTTTGATCAGTCACATGTCTTTCCTCGTAGTACCAAAACAAACCCAAAGCATGACTTCTATTTTTCTCAAAAGGTTTGATTGTAGTTAAACTATTCCTCAGGCCTTGTTTCTAAACAGTAAGAGGCTTTTTCAGATTTTCTTTAATTTTTCTTTTTTTTTTGTAGCGTCTTATTGATTTTACATTGTAGTCACTCTTCCTTGAATTTCATAATCCAGTAGCTAGTTTGGACTTTGGCTGAAAGATGAAATGTCTTCAAGATTGAAGTCCATTTCCCATTTTTCAAGCTTTGAGGACCGCCATGATCTGGATGTCAGAATCTACACTGAGATATTCTAAAAAGACACTTCTCAAGCAGCTCTTTACTATTATTCATCCAAAGTTTTCCCTGATATTAAAGTCCTCAATTTGACATTTTTTTCTTGTATCTGAATAATATTTTGGAAATCATTACATCAATATACTACTTAAATATCTTCTGCATCATAAGTTAGTCGGGGCCAAAACAAGTTTGCATTTTACTGAACAAATGATCAAAATATAGTTTTCACTGGTCCTGTTTTCTTTTCATTTTGCAGTTTTCTTCAAGAAAGGAGGTGCATATCAGTGTGCATCATTAACAATTATAATTAGCAATGTACTTGATAAAACAAATACTCAGAGAATGCTTACAGACTGCTTTTTCAGTTCTTATTCATTATTCTCTTTCAGCAAATCATGTCTAAATTAATGTAAAATTTCTATCAACAGAGCCACATACACACTTTCCACATTTAAACTTTAACAGTGACTTGTGAGTAACAATGGCTCAGCAGCAACCAATGGCCAGAAGTCAGCTTGTTGTGCGAAAAGCTCTTTCAGATTTACAGGAACAACAAAATGGGACCACGGCACTGAGCTGCTAATACTTGGTCTGCTGTGCCATCAGTCAAATTGACACCACAGTGTTTGAAATTATTTGACTTGCGTATTTGTTCAGAATTGGGCCATTTATCATAATTGCCATAGGCCAAATGAAATAAATTATTGAGAAAAAAAAAGATGTGGGAGGAATGAAAGAGAAAAACAGACTATAAAACAAGGCTTTTTCAGTTTAGCTCTATATTTTATAGTTTAATTAGCAACAATGGAAGAAATTCAAATTGATAAAAGCTGGCAGCTAAATACAATCCATTGAACATCAATGATGAATAATTTGGCATCATGCATTACTGTCCCTTATCTCAAGGGTCACAGATAAGATGCAGACTGAAAATAACCACTTTCGCAATAGTGTTTGATGTAGATTGTGACCTCACAATGAATGTTTATGACTTTAAAAGTGCCACTGAATCAAGTTTTGGCTCAGTCAACACAAAGTAAAAAGATTCTGTCAAAAAAATCATCCTTATGCTCTTACTTACACTGGCCACACAGTCACTGAAAGTCTTTCCACTCTTGTGCTAATTATTGTGGGCAGACTGCAAAGTGGAGCAAAGAGCCAGCAATAGCATGTGGCCCGCAGTCTTACCTGGCATTCATTCCTCTCAATAGAGCTTAAAGAGACATTAGGCAGAAGTCATTAACTACAACAGAGACAAGGGGAGACGGAAAGAGAATGCAACTCTCTCTCTTAGCTGAATGTGCAAAATGAAAAGTCATTGGAGCGTGAGCGAGTGTGTTGGTGTTTGTGTCCGCATGTTCCCGCACCCGAAGATTTCCACAAGCCTCTGTGCACACTTTTGTGCAGAATAGACAATGGCTTCCATTTGCATCATTTATTTAAATCTGTGGCTTAATCATGGATGCCATAAGCCATAATGTGTTTATGCAGCGATAGAGCGCAAAGCTGTGGTGCTGTAAGCCACGACTACTGTGACTAACGTGAGGTGTCGGGATTCTGGTATTTCACTTCGGTTAATCTGCATGCAAAGATACAGGCTACAGACAAACCTTAAGCTCCCAACACATTGGATAGCAAGTCGTGCACGCACACTTTAACATTCGCTTCATTAGAATAAACATGGTGATGGCTGAATCTCTGCAAGTGTCATCACATACCAAAAATAATTTGCATTGGCTTTCATATTTAAATCTGCTCCCCGGTGATATTCTGTCACTTGGAGAAAGGCAGTATAAACATCTAAAAAACTGTAACATGATCCATGTTTTTGCTAAATGCTATTGTGACCTGTGACTTGTGTTCACACGGACCCATTCATGAGTTTTAGTATTATAAAAGATTGATGAGTAAACACGGTGTTTCCTTTTTAAAACTTTTGTCCATTTTCCATTTATTTTTCATTATCTCAAACATAGATGACATGTATATCCATCCATCCATAATATTGACAAATGGCAGAAAATTGGACATATTTGTGAGGCATTTATTTTCATCGGTCTGTAGTCAGCGGACCAGAGGACGGATCTGACAAGATTCTGCGCTGTTTTGAAAATATTAAATTTTGTTTTTTCCATTCTCATTTTTCCACCCTTCTTTTTTTAGAAGACGTTTTTGCAAAACAAAGCTCAAAAAGCAATCAGGAATGTTACCCACCACATTATCTTACGCTCTCTTACTGTACTGAATAAAATAAGAAAGATAACATGGTACAATGATAGGTGTGTTTATCTTCTCAGCATCATTTATCTCACTTCTTAGAATTCTAAATTGTAATAAATGCTCAGAATAGCATTTGTAACTTGAGATAAGATGAGACTGACAGTTCCCTGAGGAGTCTTTGGACCAAATAATGGGTTAACTAAAGTAAGCCTGCAGTGCAAGAGCTGCTATTGAGCTGAATTCAATGGAGTAAACAAAAATAGAGACAAAACAAAGTATTGTCATAATTTGACAATTATACTGCTATTATAGTAGCAAAGAATATCACAATGAGGTAAAAATAACTGATGTGCAGGATAATAATCATGCAATCAGTGTTGTGAGAAAGTATGTTTTGCAAAGATATCAGAGCTATGGATGTTATTGCGACTCAGGAATGGGGAGTTAAGGGTTTGCAGATTTGACTAAGCCGAAAAGAGGATAAAAGCAGCATTTCAACTAGTTAGTTTTTCTTTTTATTGTTATTATTGTTTCATTGGGAGTTTTGGTCCTTGGAGATGCTGCGAGCTTTCTTTTAGAGCCGACCCACAGCGATGTTTGGAAGGGAGGGCAGTGGTGTGCCAATAACACGCTCTGTTGCCCTCACCACTCGCTGCAAGGCCTCCTGCTCTCCTCTATGCAGCGGCAGAAGGTCAGGATGTTCTCCACTGCTGACCTGTAGAGGTTGGTGAGAAAGGTGGGAGGGAGCCGGGCATGTTTTTTGAACCTCTGAGGGATGTGAAGCCGCTGCTGGGCTTTTCTAAACCAATGGGACCACAACATGCACACCAACATACTTAAAACGCTCTACCCCCTGTTCTGTCTCTGTTCTGTCTCTTCTGGCTTGAGTTTCCTAAAGAAATAGTATCAATATTACAGACAACTGCCCCAACATTACTGGAAAAAGACCATTCCAACTTGCATCTAGGAAATTCTTTTCACATTTCATTGATTATTCCCATCATTCTGCTTATAAAACTTATTCCAGGCAGAATTACCAAGACTCAGTCAGCTACAAAATCAGCATCAACTGTAGATTTTACACAGAGATAGGATATCTTTGACATGAAAAGTGTGTTTCTCTAATTTGTATCTTAGATTAGGATTTCTGCTTTCAGACTTTAGATCCTGGTTAATCCTAAACGGATCTTAAATATGTTTCCCAAAGGCTCTGGGTTGGAAAACTTTCATTAAAACCAGTTGTTGTGGAATTTAATGTTTTTTTATGGTCAGAAATGCTACACACCATCCTCAGAACGCAGCTTTCGTTATATTTAAAGCATTCAAAGTGGGAAATTTTGAGAAATTTCAAAGACAAAAGATGAGTACACCTACCTCAGACTGTCTACCTCTCTGTCCCTGACACTCCGAGCCAAGGTTAGTCACGCCAACAAAAGGTAGAATGGAAACAAAATGTACCAGTGGACAAAGGTATCTTAACTCAGCTAGAACAAAATAAAATAGGTCTGGTTTTCCAGACACTGATTCACAGTTTTTTTTTCTAGTTGACATGTAAAGTTCAACAAGCTTTGAAACCAATCAGGAACTTATTCATTGTCCTCACTTAATTTATTACTTCATCTGTACTTCATTCTTATACTGTTAACATTTATAAATGAGAGCCAAGAGCTGCTTTAGAAAAATAACTAAACTGTCCAGGGTAAGCCAATGCAAATGTTGTTTAGGGAAACATTATTACTGTCTGAGAAGCTTTCTGAAGAGGAGACAGAAGCTGATATCAAATGACCGCCTCCATTAAGAGAACCCATCTTCTACTCATCACAGCATAACTTGGAAAGAAATATCATTACCCAAGCAAAGCCTGGCCTCTCACCCTCTCTTTAGGATGCTGGGGATGGCAACATCAGCTCCGAACCCTTTATGTGTCCTTTAACTACACATTAAATACCAGCTTCACTTCCAATCTCCACCAAGACAAAGAGGTGGCAGAGGAGAAAAAAACGCTCCACAGTCTTTCATGGCGGGGCTGAGAAAATCAAGTGTGGTGTTAAGTCTGATCTGGTCAGTGCGGTTGACGGTTGAAGGGGACTCTGTAAGAGACTTTATTTCAGCTGTGGATCTGTGGGGTATTTCTTTAAAAGCTGCATAACAGAGGGAAACTGGAAGCTTGTGGTCTGATCAAATGGTCTTTTCTCACAGGCAAAGAAAAGAAAAAGAAAATCTTTTTTAGATGTGACTTTATGTAGTTTTCAGGCTACAACAACAAAAGACACTTCACACTGACTGCATACAATATGCGGACGGCTGAGAGGCTCAAATCAACACTTGTACTCGACAATTATTCACGCGTGTGGTGTTGTTTCCTTCCTTCTTCGGGTCCTGGATTGGTGGTGTCCCTTCCCTATGCCAGCAGACATTTTATGCATCATGCTTCCCTTTGTCTCTTGTTTGGTCAAATGTTTCATGGTGTGTGTGCACGCTGGTTCAAACTTCTCTGAGGAGAGGCTGTACCGACTGGGTGACAGATTATCCAGACAATTGTTTTGAACAAATCTGTGCGGAAAGTAGGACAAAAATACTAATGCCTCGCCCCGGCAGTCCATTCAACCTAATTACATATTTTCTTTTGCTCGCTGTAATTTATAAGAGGGTGCTGAAAATCGCACAAGTATGCACATAGCAGTGTTTTTATACTGTGTGCGCGCACAGAGACGTGCCCAGCTGCAGGTACACGGAGAAGCAGCCAGCTGGATGAAAAGGCTTTTAATATCCATTCGGTAATTTTATGAATACTACTGGTCGGGAGCCCGGAGAGGCCAGGTGTGTGCTCGTGTACATGTCCCACAAGTCTACCTAGCAATCAGTGTGCCAGATTCAGACAATGCTTCTGAGCTTTGGCTGGATGATTTGTGCCTTTTTCTCTGCATCTTTGAATATAAGTCTGCAGATTTAAAATAGTTCTAAAACTTTGGTTTTGTTGTCCACAAATTCTGCATATTTTTTTAATGCAGACAGAGCTGAACATCAGGTTTTAATGGAAATACCTTAACTTGGAAATGGAAATTTCCTTTTGCTGGGTCTGTTATGATAATTGATGTCATGACAGAGAGGTTTTCCTGTTGGTGTGCAAACATCCATGGGCTCTGAGGGCTTCGAAAGACAGAAATCTGTTCAGTAAAAAGAGGGAGAGGATGTTAAATGAGACACTGTCTTAAAACAGGTAGATCTCGAGGACCACTGAAGTCTTTTCTCTTATTTGTTCTACCTGGCAAAACAGGAAAATTAGATATTGACTGCGGAATAATGCTTTTCATCAGAAAAAAACAAAACAAAAAAACAATGCGTGTCAGCATTGACCAAGCTGCTACCTCATATAGAAAAAAGATAAAAACATTCCAAAGCTGATTTTCTTCTCTGAATCTAAATATTCCATTAGCAGTTTTTGGGTCTGTGAGACGTAAAACATAAACAATCAGTCACAACAATTAAGAATCTATCCTGGGTCAAAATATAAGAGTTGATCTGATATCATGCAAAAACCTGCTCATATAAAAATGTGCCGTTTCATTTTGATCACGTAGTGATTCATATGCCTTTTGATTTTTCTTTTTACCGCACAGCCGCCTATTATTATTGAAGAACCGCTGATGATAACTACAGATAATAAGAGCAGAACAAGTTCTTCAGCTCCAACATCAGTAAAGCTTATTCAGAGTTTTTTAGAGGGCTGGGTTCAGGGAAATAGCCCTTACTATGATGCCCATAAAAAGTGGAGCCCATGGTGGAGCTCATTTGGAGCATTATTAAAAGACATAAATTGACCCATAATTATACTGCTCCACTCTTTGCAAAGCTCTTGAAAATCTCCACACAGAACTTGCTCATTGTGGAGGCAATTAGTGAAGAGATGTTGTGGGTGCCAAGACAGACAAATATTCAATTTGCTGTTGCTAGGAGATTTACAATAAAAGAGGACACACAAAGCCAATGCTGATTTTATTCATTTGAATGCTGGCTATATTGACACAGTAAGTCAAATGTTAGCTCTGAACAGTGTAGCAATGGCAATTTGTCAAAATCTTTAGCAACTAGCTTTTCTAGCTGACAGTTGGGGGATTTAAAATCAAATATTTACTCGCATTTAAAACTAAATTTGCAGGGAGAGGATACTGGATACTGATTAATTAGTTAAATACCAGGAAAAAGACTCAGGTGTCAGAATCTGCAGAAATATCCTTAATCAAATACAAACTGTACGTCCAGGTAATTCCTGTGAAGAGTGATTGTAAAAATTTGTCAAGCAAAAATAACGTGATGTACTTGGATAAAACAATAGGACATTTTGATTAAAAAAAAAGACAGAGCTTTTATTTATTTTTCCACATGTGTTCTTCCTAGTAATTTATTTACTTTCACAACCCAAAGAATCTTGGGTTAAACCATTCCATCAGTGCAGTTGTTTTTGTTGCAAAGTTTGGGAAAGACCCAAAGTGTTAAGATCCATTTGAATTTTTATTCATGTATAGATATCAGTATTAACTGACTTCAGAGAGTTATTCCTCCTTATCTGTTTTAGCGTCTCTCCTGCCTGTCTGTCTTTCTCTCTGGTCTCGCTGTAATCTATTTCAGCCGAGGCAAAGTATCACTCCATCCATGAAAGATTAGAGTTTTATTACAAAAGGATTCTCATTTCAGTCCCTCCTGCACAAGTACCTTTGATCTTATCACGCACACTGACACACACACACAGGCATCTGAACACATATTCGGATCTGTATTACACTTCTTCGGAGACAACAAAACTTTTACTACAGGACAAAAACTTGTGTGTGAATGTGTGTGTGTGTGTGTGTGTGTGGATCAAAGGTTCTTGGGCAGAAGGGGCAGACATGATAATCCTCCAGTGACAAACTCTCTAATCATTTATGCATGGATTAAAACTTTTCCGCTTCTCTAATGTTACGGCCCTGGGAGACAGTCCCTAAGACAGAGCCATGGCATTATTAATATATGATTAGTTTTAAGCAAAGTAGCCATCACAGCTGTAAATGCTGCAGAGAGGATAACTGACTTCAAATATAGAAATAAATATCCAAAGCCACACAACAAAATGTCCTCTTTTTTTTTAAAGAGGCTCTGTCAACTACATCCATATGTAAACATATGTACAAATGAAGCTCCTATTTCAAGTACTCAGGAGGATTAAAGAGGATTAAACGCTCAGACTTAAAAAAAAAAAAATATCTTGAATATGTAACTGGACATGGAATCAAAATCTTTATCTCATAAACAGAGTTTGCAAAAACCTATCCAGATTTATTACTATCTAATCAAATCACAACCGTATTTTCAACTCATTCCTATTTGACTGTGAATCTGCATGCCTACAATTTGAAGGTAATTTCCTTTTACCAGCTTTCAACCCACTGATAATGGGAGAAAAAATGTCACTCTCTATGCTTGACTTCCACCCTTGCAGAACTCAGGAATCATTAAAGCGTGTGCAAAAGTGTACAGTATGTTAGTGCATGTTCAATCAAACTGAAATATCTACACATTTGACATGGTTCAAAGCTGTTTGATGCGGAGAATTTGAAATGCATGTTCGACCTATTAATTGTATTCATCTATTCAAGTTAATGTTCCATCTGGAGAGGCCTCCTACAATGATTTTTTCATGAGCATAATGGATTGACACTATTCCCACTTGTGCCTTTTCTAAGCTGTTTAAATCGATACAAATAAGTGCAATTTTTCGTGACTTTATTTAAATTCACAAGCAACTAAATCAAAAGCTGAACAATGAAAAGCAAAAAATGTCTTTCTTTGAAAACATTTTTAAATGTTACAGACATTTGTCCTCAAAATCATTATGAAACGTTTTATCCTTCCGTTAGTAACAGCGCTTAGACAACAGTGCAGCTAACGACAATCGTATCATCCTTAAATGAATCCTTAAATCTTGGAAAATGGGGGAGCAGGTGGAGGAAACACTTCAAGAGATCATAGTCCGTGTACACAGTTCGCAGAGTGATCCATAGACACAAGTTAAAGTCCCTATCATGGCAGAAAAAGAACAGAAAGTGTGAACATGATCCACAAATACCACCATCATCTCTGGGGCAGAGATAATTTAAAATGGAGCGAAGCAAAATGGAAAACTGCTCTGAGGTTGAGTTAATTGAAATTTGAAATTCTCTTTTGACAGTTGTGAGCGTAGCATCCTCTGGACTAAAGAGAAGAGAGACTGCATTGCTTGTTAAAAGCACTCACTTCAAAAGCTTGTGTCTCTGATAGTGTAAAGCTGCTTCAGTGGAACTAGCGGATTGCATGTCTGGACAGGTAGCATCCATGCTGAGAGGTGCTGTATGTGCAGGCTTTAGAGCAACACACACTCCCAACCTGACAATGTGTTTAAGAGAAAAGATGTTGCACATCTCCAGACCTACATCTATCCATTGTCTACACTGCTAATTCTTATAACATCTTTCTTTTTATAATATTGTTGCATTTTCACCTAAATAAAAGTGTAATTTCTACTGTAAATTCTTTTTTCTTTGCATTGTATCTCATAATTGCATCCTTTTTTCTATTTTTCCTTTTTTTTGCACATACTTAACAAATCAATTTTTATCAGATGTGAGTCTTTGCTGTTACATGGACAAATAGGTCAAGAATAGGATAGCCATAATGCAATAGGAATTGATAGGGCATGGGCACATGACAATGAATTTGTCTATGTAATGCATTAGCAGATTTTAAATATCAAAATGTGGAATATGTTCTTTACAGGTGTCAATAATGAGAACAAGAACACAGTTCATTTGGTTCACTTTATTTTCGTCTCACTGCTGTGCTCAAAAATGTCCTTTTGCCTGTCCAGTGTTAGCAGCATATGCATGTTTGTGATGCACACATCAGAAACAAATATTTCCTGTAGGGGCAGCAGATGATATGCTTCACGGCAGAAATGTGGCTGCATTTGCTTTGCCTAACAGCTGGATTTCAGCTGGATGCGTGTCTTCACCTGAACAAGTGTTCTGCTGCAGGGCTGCAACTGTTGCCATGGTTTTGATGGGACATGTCTCTAGTACAGACATAATTATACAGAACTTTGTGTTTTTCATGGTCAATTTAACTGGGAAAAAAGTGAAGAAGTGAAGGTTCCCTGTGTTATTCAAGAACATTCTGATTCAGTTGCTTCTATGAATCAAAAACCCTTCACTAAACATCGTCAAAACTCATGCTGTCAACACACCGAACAGGAGTGAAAGCTGCTTTCCTGCTCACACAAGATCAATATGATGAACGATAAATGCTTTCACTCAGTTTTTGTTGAGAACGTTTTCCATGTCAGTTCTATTTATATCTAACTGACACCATACCCTCACTCCAGATGTCTTGCGTCTGCAGCACAGCTTTGGCCGTTAGCTACCAACAAGGGAGTCCAACTCACAATCAAGTTCAGCCACAGTTTTAATATTAAACTGGCTGTAATCACGTTCAGGAGTTCTATGGTTTTCCAGCATGTCCAGCAGTGAGTGTGCTTGTTTGAGGATGTGACTCTGCTTTTATTCAGAGCTAGTTAAATCCATGTTAACTGCCTTTGCATAAGCCTTGCCCTTCAGCTAAAGAGAAATTGCCTTTGTTTTCCTGAGATTTAGAAGAAATCTTCTTTTTGCACTGATCTGGCTGTTTATAGGAACTGTGTGTATACACACTGCACAATGTGACTCTTGTCTATGCAATGAGGTTTAGCTTACAAATACTCAAAGTTTATATTTTGCTGGGTGTTCTAAGAACTGTCTTTATTGCTTTTAGCTTTGGGTGGAATATTTTTGATACAGTTGATGTGGTCTTATATTTTATGAACATATATCTATGTATAAATATGCATGTGTATATTTATACATTGTGTTTTGTATTAAGTCTATTGTGTTTTGTTTAGATATTTTCAGTGCCAACTCTTATGGAGCATTGGGATTCACATTGTCCTCTTTATGAGGGCAAAGTGGAATAAAGGGGCTAATGAAAAAGTAGCAAAAAGAATGTATTATTGCATTAATCAAGATGATGAATCCCTAAATTTAGCACATAGAGGGGGCAGAGCATTGTTAAAGTAATTCTTGTATTCTTACTCATTGGTGGTCAATAATTGTGTTTAAGTGAAAAAACTATAACTATACAGTGCTTATGAATTCTCTCCATTAAGAAGCTCTAATGCTCTTAATTATGTTTCAGGGGTTCGGTTGCCTAGGCAACACAAGAACAACACACATAGATCAACATGAAGTCACATTGGCACACAGGATTATGAATTAAGACGATACCCTAAACTTCAGAACATGAACCACAACAGATTAATGGTGCACTCTTCATTGACCCTGTGTAATCTTTAAAGCAATAAGCCTTTATATAATACTGTTCCAGTAAAGATCAAGATGGCACAATCATTTTCAATAATTACCTGTTATTATTTTTCATAGATCCAGTCAGAAAAAAATGACATAATACAGTTATTCTTTCATTTACTTTCATACCAAGTCAAGTTTTCTTAAACAAAGTGCTACCTCTTTGTGAACTCAAGAGGCATTAAATATGGATCCCTGCTGTGTAGCATGTAGTTGTGTTTTTATTAGTAATGATGGAAGCTCAGTAGGGGCTTGTGTACCATGAGATGGAGCTATCATTAAATCCAAATGTGTCCCTTTGTTCCATAAGAGCATTGGAAATTCTACTGAGAGGGGGTTTCGTTGCTGTATGCATCAGCAGAAGATATAAAAGAGAGAGGTGCAGTTCTGGAACAATGAATCTGAATATTATAAAAGAAAAGATCAGAGAAGAGCATGCTGCAAAGTATAGCCGTGTGAGGATGATAAAAGAAATTATGAGTAAAGGTGTATTGAAGGAAATCCCGATTGGAAGACCGAGAATACTGAGAAACCGACACAGCTCCATTGTCAAGAGTTAAATAAAAAGATATACTTTAATTTGTCTTTCAGCTTTGTTCTATTCAACACTGGGAATGCAGTACAGTATAGAGAGGTGAACTACCACAGTAAGAGGTGAGAAAAGTGAGATGGGTAAGAAAAATAGGGTTCTTTAAGTATTCTTTAAGAAAATCACTTGCACCATATGTGCCTATCAACTTTTGATTTATATACTGTTGTGGCTACATAACAAAAGAAAAAGAAACTAAAATAAATTAATGAAACCAATCAAGGATGTGATTTCTACTTTCTCTCACTCAATTTAGTCTTTTGACCCATTTTGAAATGTGCAATTCAGCCAAATTACGAAGCTCCAGGTGAGTTAATGATTGTGATTCCAGTTCGTGGCATGAGTTTCCATTTGATGGCAACAGAGAGGAAAATGTCCAATCAGTCTTATCAAAACAGTTATCAAGATAACCCTGAATGGAGTGCATTAGAAGAACTACATAAATTGTACTACCTAATTTGTCTGTCAGTTAAGAAAGGACAGCAGAATAAACTTTTTTTAAAAGTAGCTCATAAAACCTACACTGTTATCATATAGGATAATTCTTTAACACATATTGAATTCCACTTTAATCGTCAATAGACTTGGAGATTGTTAAAATACAGGGCAGTACATTCATGTGTCCTTAATCTATATCACCATTTTTATATTAGAAAACTTATGATTAATACATAGGATTTTATTTTATTGCTGCGTTAGAAGCAGAGCTCAGAACAAATCAGATCTCTCTGTCAAATTGTATATACAGAGAGCGAGGTGCTAACATTCATGAACAGTTATGCTTTTAAGGGTACGTTTCAAAACTGGAGATGCCAACTTCAAAGACACATAATCAATGGTGATGCTACCGAGGAAAAAAAATCAAAATCAAAATCCATTTCCACTTTTTTTGGACCAACTAACATTTTCAGTCAAGTCCACAAACAACCAGCTTCAGAATCCTCGATTTGGTGGAGGAGATGCCATGAAAAGCACAAACCCATCATAAAAATTAATCCATGCAACAAGATATGAATCTTTTTTATGAAATGTTTCCACCATGTTTGAACAGTGGGTTGTAAGTATAAAATGTTTGTTTGTGATAAGCTTAAATGTTGAGGAAGGACAAATAATACACATGAATGAAATAGTAAAATAATTTGATTAAATTATTATGAGTATCATTCTTTAGGATCACTTCAAGCAGCATGTATGGGTTTGCCCCAAATATATTTGTAGATATTTCTAAGAGTATAGCTGTGATGTGTTGTTCTGTCTCTGCACAATCTGTTGGTCAATTGATATCGCACACTTTCACTGAAAAATAAACGGAGATCAGGTAGAATAATTTGTGGAAAGTTACGCAATACAAACCCTCATTGAGTAAGACTCGGCTGGTCTGTAATTATACTCATTACACTAAACTGTTTAACAGTCTATGGTGGATTTTTTTTTTTCAAACATCCCATCTTCAATGCTGAATTCTGTCCAACCAATGAAGATTATGTTGGCAGTCTGACAACATTGGCAAAGTTAAACAAGCAGATAATCTTTCCATTGGCGAGATTATACAACTAATAGGTAATCTAATTCTATCCATAGTCAAAAAGCCCAGCAACTTCACTGAATATAAACTCACAATGTTTCACTCTTGCTTTGATGCAGAAATGCAATTCATAGAAGTCATAAAACACAAATCACGTGTAGGATTTGTGCTTAAACCCACGTGAAGTGACTATTTAACTTTACAATCAGCCTATTGACTGGTTCATTACACGTTTAAGTCAATCCAGGGGTCTGTGTGATTTTGCACATATTTACATATGAGCTGTTAATTCAGTTTTAGGTTCATAGTACTTTAAAAAGGTTTTTATTTTTTGACTAGTCTCTATACAAGTAGACTCACTGCGTTTGTTGAGGGAAAAAAAAATACAACCCTGTGAGTATTCTAAAGAAGACCGTTAACACCTACCTTCATTTAAACAGTCAGTACAAGTTTCATGGACACTGCAGGTCTGGCAAACTATAGAAACTGTCTAAATACCCAGGATGTGTTATTGTCAAGGCTGATACTTTCTTATAAATGAACCTGAGAGTCAATATAAAAAAAAAAAATCACCTGCCAGTTTCTGATAGCATTATGTACTTTGCTATTGTCCGGGGAACACAGAAAGCAGAGCTGTCTTCCTTGTGTAAAGAATGTAAGATATTGTGTGTGCTGGTGAGAAGATATTCATGTATCCGGTACATCAGATAAAAATAGGTTTTTGTATTCTCTACAGCCTCACCTCCATTAACACAGATAACATGGCATGGAGCTATTCCAAATTTTAATTTGACCATGCACTGACCCGGTTTAGCCATTGATTAGCTAATAATTACCCAAGAACAGGCCAGGACATCAGCACTGGTAATTTGAAGCCAGAACATTTTTGAGTGGAATATCATTAAGGATTTTGAGGGAATTTTTTCTGAAACTGACCAACATATGTCCAAGCAGAGAAAACACGTGAAAAGCTAGCATTTTTATTCCCACTTCATTTTTTTCCCCTAGCCTTTGTGTGCTTACTGAGAGCTTAATTCAAACACCTGTTTGTTTTACACTTTCAGATGAACTTGACTAAATTGTCCTTCAGCTTGAAATGGGAGGGCCCTGTTACACCGGTGGAAATAATTATTCTTTTCGCTGTGCATGTGCATTTTAACTCTGTCTTTGTTTGTGGGAGCAGATGTGCATGTGTTTTGAGGAGTTTCCCCACGGCTGTGAGGCCTAAATGAAAAACAGATGTCTCCATTTGGACAGAAATAGTAAAATACAAGCTGTCAAACACAATTAATGATTACAAGGAACACGCTCATTTACAGTAATCGGTGAAAAGGATTCTGGCTTTCAGTGTTTTTCTGGAAGGAAAAGAAAAAAAAGATATCAACACAAATCATGTTGTTACACTGTAATTCAGCTATGAAATTCAGCAGAGTCATTTGATCATACCATATGTATAAACCTTGAGGAGAAGTTAATTTGATGATGTACCACCGGTGGAGGAAGTAGCTTCAAGAGCAAACCAAGGAGAAAAACTGTTTATGTCGGCTTCATTGTCACACTTCTCCTTGTCTGTGTTTTTTGGCAGATGAAAGTTTTCTTTCTCCATCTGCGTATTGATTTAATGCTTATTTTTTTGGCTTGCTAACTCAGGCCTAGAGTCTATACCCAGTGCACCAGTTGTCTGTTCATCACGGGGCCAACACAAAGATACAGATGCCCACACTTTCTCCCAAATTTGAAACTTGAAATGCAAATCTGTGAATGCTGTTAAAGGAATACTTCTTAATTCATGGCTTCGGGCAAACATTTGACTTGGTGATCAGAGTTAGTAAAGCAGAATAGAAGTGAGTTCTAACCTTAAAATGACATAATTTATTTTCTATACTTGCATAACTCGCTAGGACATCACAGGGCCACACACAGACAAACCAGACGCACAACCGTGCACACTCACTTAAGTGGATTTAGTCACCAATTGCCCTAATCCATTCTGATGGTGGCAGGAAAACACAGTACCTGGAGAGGACCAACACATACTATACATGCACACAACAGTAGGGTCCAAGTTGGGAACTCTTCATCCCCTATGACGGGGAACTCAAACTCTGGTCCTTCAGTTCTCCAGCTTAACATGTTTTCTTGCTTTCACACCTGATTTAGATTTAATAGATATCGCCAAAGGAATTTTAAATTCATCACAAGCTTGCCCATCATACCTAGATAAGGTATGTTGAAGCCTGAAGCCTGCATGAGAGCGGCCCTGAAGGAGTTTGAGATCCCAGGCCTATACAATATTCATCCCAGAATGGACCAGTTTCTGCTAGACGTAATGTCCACAGGACATCTAACTTTTAATAAATACTTTCAAAAGATTGTTAAGTTCATTACATGCCTGCCCATCAGACTTGAATTAGGTGTGTTGAAGTAGGG
Source organism: Menidia menidia (assembly GCA_907169785.1). Classification (NCBI taxonomy): domain Eukaryota; kingdom Metazoa; phylum Chordata; class Actinopteri; order Atheriniformes; family Atherinopsidae; genus Menidia; species Menidia menidia. The sequence continues at coordinate 9,101,817 of CAJRST010006668.1, forward strand.
AACCATCTAAAGGGTTGCAGGAGAGCTGAGTTTGAGATTCCTGCCCTACAACGGTTATTTCAGAACGTCCACAGGACATCCAACTTTCATCCACAACGCAGTCCAGAAGCGCTGCCGTTTTACATCAAATGCAAAAGCAGTGCGGTTACAAAATTTGAAATGTAGGCTGGGGGGGTCTTGACAGTCCAAATACAGACAGGCAAAATAACCTATTTTAGTTTGTGGAAATTTCTTAGCTCACAGTAACTCAAAGTAACCATGCCTTACATCTTTACTTCCTTTAAGGAATAGTGAAGTGAATATGTTAGTTTTCGACAACCTGGGTTTATTCTGTGTTAGGGGACACTGGGGAAGTTGTGCTTTTGCAACCATGTAGACTATAAGGGGTAACACAATGTTCTTTACTTCTTGTAGACTTTTTGAATCTATTGGCTAAAGCCATGGCAGAACAGCTCTTTGCAATTTGAGACTTGCTTTCTTTTTTTGTTTCAATTACGTTTTTTTTTTGTTACTGCAAAGTGTTTGCTTCACAATGTCCGGTAAGCACCTTGTTTGCTCAGTAAAGTAGTCACACTGATCATTTATTGACGAACAGAAAGATTAAACATTTGTCTAAAACTGATGACGAGATTTTCTCCAAAATGCTATCATTGCATTTGTATAAAACATACTCAGATATGACAGGGAGGGTTTTTCTTCACCTCTACTACACAGCACCACAACCGCTCTGCCAGCAACTGAGGAAAATACTTTTCTGCTTAGCTAAGGATTAATTTTAGCCGACACAACACATTTCACCTAACACACAGCAGAGTAACAAGACATGCCAATAATTCATCATTTCCATCAGTCTCACTTTACAACTTTTCCTATTTTCTTAATTTTTCTTTTTTTAGCATTTGATTTTCACATGGCTCATATTGCAGCGTTGTCCCACAACATTTCAGTTTTATGTTTACATAGATGTTTGTATGGGTTCATTTCGAATAGGTTCAATAGGATGGTTTCAATATCTGGCCACTGATCAAGTTATCAAATTGTCATTAAATAGTACTGCACTCTGTAAGTTTGAGCATGTCTGTTTTTGAACATACTGAGGATGTGCATCTAACCCTGTCCTGTGCAGGACCGATTTGTGCCTGAGTCTCAGTTTACTTGTAGTTTGTGCAACCCCCTGATGGGGTTTCAGTCATCTGTAACAGCTAAAATTGTATTTGCAAAAAAGAACCATTATGGGACAAACTGGCTGAGACGCAAAGGCATCTCACCCAAAATAACACTTTTGTTTGTTCAAATCTCTCTGCATTGATAAATTTAACAATCATGCATTCTCACTCTGTTCTTTGTCTCCATCAGCTTCACATACTATAGAAAATTTAGTTAAATTAGACCATGTTTTGGTGCATTTCTGAGATAGATTTCACAATATAACCGAATCTTTTTTTATCATGGAGGACTTAAATCTGTCAGAACTTCAGCTGTTTTGTTATTCAAAAATAAGTATTTTAGTAGGTGTAAATCAGAGTAATACAAAGGGATATAGAGTGAAATGTAAGACTGTTTTGTTGGTAAATGTAAGGTTAAAGAACAAATTCCTACAGGGTGGTTGACTTAAACTCAGAAAGTTCCCCAGTCCCAATCACCAGCGTCGGTGTCTGTGCACAGAGAGGTGTATTTATTCTCATGGGGGATAATTATGGAGCATCAGCTCATCACTTTCCTGCACTTACTATGAAAAGCTGGCAAGTGATATCTGCAAGCATATCTGAATACTGTAGAGCAAAAAGGTAAAAGCAAAGCTTTAGTACTAAACCACATGGAGGTACCAAAGACTCCAAATCAATGTGACAACTTCATGGAGGCACTGCATTAAAATAAAAAAATGCATTTTCTGTAATATTTCTGTTTTTTTGGAGACAGAATTATCTTGGTTAAACAGATGTTAGAAATGCTCAGTAAGTGAAAAAAGAAACGTTAATATTATGACAGTTTCTCTTTAAACTTGCCTCTTAGATGCACGCAGAAAGAGAGGAGCTCTCCGAATGCTCACCCTCCTCTAAAGCTAAAAAAGCCTGTATAGTATTTTCAAAGTAAGTGAGCCAGATCGCAGTCTAAAGATTTCATGAGCTTGCATATGCTTCAATTTTCCGCCAAGTTTCTCTGGATTCAGGTGGATGCTTTTCATATCATTTGGTTGACAAACAAATGACAGCCATCTCAAACTTCTGCCTAACTCATATCTTTGCCAAAGGAATTATTTTTAAGTGTTGAGCAGAGAAACTTTAATAGATGCTTATATTGCAAGCTTAGTAAAAAAAAATGAACAAGTCTGACATTGCAATCACACAAGCACACACAGTGTAGATTATTTAGCGTTATGGGATTTCCTCGCCCCAGGTCTGCATCTGAGTCTCTGGCATTCTACTGATAAAAATAGCAGAAAACACTGTGAAATTACTTTGTTATCCCATCTTCTTCATTATTCCAGATTCACTGCCAGTCACAGTCGCTAAATAACAGAGTGGGTTGTCCTCTCACCCCCAAAGCAAATGAAAAGGCCTCTACCTTTCTTCAGCCATGGTCACACTCTCATTATACTCACACTCTGCACTGAGATGAGTTGTCAGGTTTCCCAACTGGAATTACCTTGGACAAGACATTACCATCATTGTTAGAAATATTACATTTTCGTCATTTTAATAACAAAATTATATCTTGGCCAGGCAGTGGTGTGTGGGGGAGAAGGATGATAATGATACTGAAAGGTGTGGTGTGAGGTGAGTTTGAGTTCACAGTTGAAATAATGAGGGTGTCAGGTGTATTAATATTTTTGGACTTGAGATGTGAATTTATGAATGTGAAAGGCAGGTCTTTCCTATCAACCAAACCTATGAATATTTGAAAATCCAAAAGTCTTGTTAACTTGCTGAGGAAAATATTGCTGTAATATTGAGTAGACTTGGGCACCATTTACATTTTTTATCCTTCCGTGTAGTTGCCTCCATCGCATAAAATAGCTGGAGCTCGTGGTGTCTCAGAGAGCTCAGGTTTAAGCTCCAGGAATAAAACTCTGCAGCACGTGTTGAAACAAAACAAAAATCCCAACACAAATATGACAGCCTAAACCAGAATATTTGGAAATGCAGTACATACATTTGACATTTTAAACCAACAAATGCACTCTAAAAGCGAAAATACCAGGATATAATGACGGATACTATAATGAAATAGTGGTATAGTATGAAAGAGACTCATATTTTTGTTTCTTCATAGGTGGTGTAGGTCAGTGCAGTGTGCAGCCAGTATAGTTCTCCAAGTCCTTTAAGGATTATAGATTCTGTGGAAATTTTTAGGGGCTGCACTGAGGAGGTTCTGGCAGGGGACGATGAGGACAAAAGGTGTGTGTAAAGGTGTGTGCTTTCTGGTAGAAGTTACAACAAGAAGTGGGAGCAGGATAAAGAATTTTAGACTGGATGAAGGCATTCGTTTAGTAGAAAGCTCTGGACACAGCTCAACCTTGAACCTGGCATGGTAGGGTGTTAGCTTGTATAAAAGGTGTTTTTTCAGCTGCATAATTATCTTACCAAAGTCAGAGACATTTCACTTAAAAAAAACGCATAACTTCGCAAGATGGTGTCACTTCAGACTGAATAAATTCAGCTGCTGTCAACTGTGAAAAGTGAAGCAGGGTTTCTTTAACTTTTTGTTATTCGGAGCTGTATAAAGCCAGGTTTCTTTTTCTTTTTTTTACTTCAAACTGACTGAATGATTTTCTTTTAACTTTCAATGTGTGAAAAAGAGCTTTGACTGAGGGACAAACTCAATCGGGTCTAACAGCAATCGGATGGCGATTCCCGGTTGGATTTGGTGAGCTCCTGGCGTTTCTGCCACACCTGTTCCGACTCGCACCAGCACCCTGCCCCGCCCCCTTTGGTGAGGGGGAAAAAACACTCCGTCATTAACGAGACAATCAATAACCACAGTGACCCCGCAACGCATTACCAAAACATTCCATCAGTCACCAGGGCATGCGCACGAGATCATTTCATAGTGCGCTCATTAATTACGAGGAGATGGGATTGGCTGAGTTTGGGGTCGTGTTGGCTCATGGGATGATAAAAGATATGGCTAATGTGATCAGTCATTAGCATATAAAAGTCAGCAATTCATATGAAACCCACTTCATTAGGACCCTATAAGTAAAGGAAGTTCAGTGAATTGAATGAAGCAACTTAAAAGTCAGGCTTCATGTTTTGAAACATAAAGTCATGGAAGGGAAAAATATTCCCAATTTGTTGGTAGAGAGGAGGCTAAAGAACAGAAAGCCAAAGCTAGAAAGGGAGAAAGATAAAGGGATTTTTTTATCATGCCACCTCTTATGAATTCCATCTTGTCCTTTACATGTGTTTGCCTTAAAAGAGAAAACTACATTCAGTGTTCAATTTTATTCTCTCCTCTCAATAATAAAGTATAACCATGTCCTTTCCAAAACATTTCTAATGATTAACGTTGAAGGACCATCTATCTTCCATGCCTACTTAATCTAGATCAGACATAGAGAATATGGAGGCCATCTGTGGCAGAGTTTTTAAATCAAAGTTTTGTTCTATGCTTGCTATCAAGGTAAAGCTTTAACTTCTAAATTCTGATTAATCTGCATTGAGTGCTCAATAATGCACTCGCGGTTTTCAGTCATTAATCCAGCCACTTCATTAATGCCAAAACTTGTCAATGTAATGTTTCACTCTTTCTCAGCCTTGGGAAATGCATTTATGCGGGTTCGTTTAAAGTATGAAATGAAGGCCGTCTATTTCAATCTGTGTGGTTTGTGCCAGCCTGATATGAAGAAACCACCAATGAAAATCTTCAAATGCTGACATGCAAACTGAAATAGTAATAGTAATGTTGTGAAAAGTGATGTTCATTGGGCAACATTTTCATTAGCTGTGCTGTTGAGTTGAAGGCTGACAATAGTACCAGCAAATCACAGCATTATCATTTCTGTAATGACAAAATATCAGCATGACTGCACTAAAATGGCACTTCTTACGCCGTGTTATTCTTATTTCTGGCTTTCTATATACACTGCAAATAGAGTCACGTATATATTTCAATATACCTCTAATTTATGGGGATAAAAATTAAAAATTCCACACAGAAAAGTGAGGGTCCGAACCAGAAACTTCCAATCTGTGTGGTGACACCATTAGCCTAAAATCTTGCAAAAAAATAAACAAACAAAAACTGGAAAGGCAAATAAGCCAACTAAAAAAGAATTATCCCTATCTTATCATTCAGGTCATTATTTTCCTGTGAACAAAATCACATGCTAATGCTGCATTTGAATGCTATGAAATTCTGAAGAAAATGGGTCAAAAGTAATGTTTGTAAGCAGCACAAACATTACAGCCCACGATGTTAATTATAAAAAAAACATAGCAGTTCCCTCTAAATGTTAGTTATAAGTGTCGATACTATTGTGAAACATAGTATGTGAAACAGATTGAAATAATTCTACACTTACAGTTTTCACCCAGCATGTATATGAAACCTCTTGTGAAAATAACCATATTTAATTTGAGCCGAGAGAGGAACACCTATTGAGAGTGTGGGTGAAGGGTGAAGAGGAGGCCTGGAAATGAATAGCAGACTTGTTAACTAAAGAGATAAGATTCTGATCTCTATCGGCTGTGTTACACCTTGCGATGCCTCTTTATTTTCCCTTCTTTCTCCCCTTTCCTTCTTCTCACTGATTCCTTTAGGCTCATTTAGTTAATTAAGGCCATGAAATGTTTCAGAAAACCAATTATGCCGTGACATTATTAAAAGACCAACCTTCCTTGTAAGTGCAGATTGCGTCAGACTCTTGTCTTCACAGAGAAAGAAAACTTGTCCGATATAAATGGCCACTGGGAAAAAAAAAAGGGTTTGAATTTATCCAGAGAAAAGCAACATCAGCAACTGCAGTTTAATTTGATCTATTTTCTATGTTTCAATTATAAATTTGTATTT